>CM042014.1:7100828-7700828 GCA_023525715.1 Cichorium intybus | reverse complement strand
GGGCATTTAAACCATCTGATAATGGAAATCGAACTCTAGCCAAATACTATTAATTTTTGAAATTTAATAAGTTTATGCGAATATATGCAGGATTACAATGCGACCGTGGAATTTTATTGGGCACCATTTTTGGTGGAGTCAAACTCCGATGATCCAACCATGCATAGTATATTGAACAGAATTATAATGCCAGGATCCATTAAAAAGCATGGCAAAAATTGGAAAAATGTCGATTATTTGGTCTTCAACACCTACATTTGGTGGATGAACACCTTCTCCATGAAAGTCCTGTGAGTTTCTTATTTGAATCCTTCATTTTTCATTTATAATAATAATTTAATTCAGCTTCTAATATAATATTCTGACGAAAATAATAATACAGGCGTGGATCGTTTGACAAAGGAGCGACGGATTATGATGAGGTTGAAAGGCCGGTGGCATACGCACGAGTGTTGAAGACATGGGCTAAATGGGTCGATAAAAATATAGACCCGAACCGTACAACGGTTTTTTTCAGTAGCATGTCTCCTCTACACATCAAGTAATTTTTCTACTATTCGTATATTAAGAAAGACAACAATAAAATAAACTTAAGGAATCCCAGTGTCATAAAATATGTTTTAGGTGAAATAGGTACATTTCAACTAATATTTGTTGGAAGTAGATTTGACTTTTTTGCATGATTGGTCATCGAGTAAACCTATTAGTTTATTAATTGAGTATTTATTATAATTAAAAAAACTGGTTACATAAATATAAATGTTTTAAAAACATTTAAAACATCTTTTTGATTATTGGTAACCAAAAATGTGGCGATTGATGGTTTATAAATGAACAAAAATTTTGCAGGAGTTTGGATTGGAACAATCCCGATGGCATCAAATGTGCAAAGGAGACTAGTCCAATCCTTAACATGTCCATGCCTATAGAGGTTGGCACGGACCGAAGACTTTTTAGGGTTGCAACCGATGTGATCAGGTCAATGAAACTTCCGGTTCACTTCATCAACATAACTTCTCTTTCGGAATACAGAAAAGATGCTCATACTTCTGTGTACACTATTCGTCAAGGCAAGATGTTAACAGATGAGCAAAAGGCAGACCCAAACACTTACGCAGATTGTATACATTGGTGTCTTCCTGGGTTACCTGACACATGGAACGAATTCCTTTACACGCGTATTATTTCTCACTCTTGACCGTTGTGTTATCAACTCTGGTCAAGTTGGTTTTATTTACGATTCTCCTAGGAATTAAAATTGATATTTTCTTCTGCATACTGTACCTAACGAAAGGGCAAATTTTATATTCTTGTATTTTATTTTTTCTGTTATAAAAGTTTTGTTTTAGCGTTTTGATCACAAATGCAAAATTGTCCCAAATGTACAATGAAATGTTTAAAGGCGAAATAAATGAATACAACAATTGTAAGTAGGTGTGTGTTACTTTAGTCGCACTACAACAAAAATGACTTCTAGCAACCACTCTATAGGAACAAAATGGGGTTGTTGGTATAGATGAAAGTTATAGGAACAAAAATTAGTTCCAATAGAATTTTAGGTATTTTTTCGGGTGATGGGGTCTTCAGGAACGACTTTTTGTTGGAATAAGATAGGCGGGAGATTTTCCCTCCGCTGAAAATATTAAAATAATTTTAGAAACGAAATTTTGTTTCAACTGATTTCATTTTCTTATTATTAAAATAATTTTAGAAACGAAAATATTAAAATAATTTTACATTTTTAACACTACACGATTTTGTATAAATCGGATGTTTATTTTTGATGTAGAAACAAAACATTGCCCGATTTTGATTTAAATCGGATGTTAATTTTTGATGTAGAAACAATACATTGACCGATTTTGTATTAAATCGGATGATAACTTTTGATGTAGCTTTGAATGGTTAGTATTATGTTTTTGTACAAAATCTAGATATAAAGAATGTATTGATACAAAATTTGGGGAAACAGGAGAATTGGTTTTAGGGGAATCAGGAGAATTGGTTTTTTAGCACTACAGAGACAATTTTTTGTTTCTATAGATTGATTAATAAAAAATAAAAGAAAACTGTAGGAACAAACTTTATATTATATTGAAACAAAATTCTGTTTCTATAGCTATTTTAAAATAAAGAAAAAAAAGCATCGTCCCTTTCCATCCGTTTCCAAAGAATAATAATATAATAAAATTAAATAACCTATAGAAACAAAAGCTCCGTTTCTAGAGAGAAGGCCCACCTACAGCAACGAGCCTATAGCAACAATCTCTATAGGAACAAAAGTTTGTTTCTAAAGCCTATACCAACGAAATTTGAACATTTAGGAACGAAAACAAGTTGTTTCTGTAAATCATATTTCTTGTAGTGAGATCGGTTCAATTTCAAGGGGCTAATAAGTCTTCACAAACTTTCAACAACATGAGAAAGTGAATATCAACAGATGATGTTTAGACTTTAAGTTTGGATATTATTATTTTTTTTACTTTTGAATCATTATGGTTTAGCTTTTCACGACTGGTAATGACACGGGATGTGTCTACCTTTTAGATTTTAAGGGGACGATAACATGGTGACCTAAACAATTGAACATGATATAGAGTGGTGAGTCACCTCTAGAACTAAATTTATTTTTTGTATGTTGTTTTAAATGTTTTATGTTATCTGTGGATTTATTTTGTTTATTCATATGAAAATAACTGAAAAATGATAATAAAAAAAAAAGTGTTAAATGTCATTTATAAAAACGTCACTAAGACTAGCTAAGTTTCAAAACTATTATTTATACCAGATTTGATGCAGAATGACCATTACATGCATTCTTTGATTCAAATTCCAATTAAAAATTCCTTAGACGAAAGCTAATATAAACTTTAGGCGCCATATGTTTGCAAAAGAAGGAAAACGCGATTAAAATTTAATCTCAATTTGCAATTTGAGATCAATATAACGTTTGTTTGGGATTGGATTGAAATTTTGAGATTTGAACCTTAATATGCTCAAATTATAAGACAATTGATCCTCAATTCCTCATGCAAAGGGGGAAAGGACAACGGCAAATTAACAACATCAGATATCATTAATTAGTATTTTTGCAACACAAAACTAGTACCATCATTTTATCGGGGCTTCTATAAAATAACTATTTTTTTTTTTTGAAACCGGCAAATAAATTATATAAAAAAATAAAAGACCCACCCTGCCAGCAAGATGCTAACAGAGAAGGGACGAACAAGAGTACAAAGGAAAAGTGAACACAGTTACAATTACAAACATAGAAAGGGGGACTTAACCCAATTGCACCAAATAAAGCTTCCTTTACCGAATCTATGCTTCACCCATCCAAATACCGTTGATTGAATAAATCCAAAAAGCTTCGCCGGTTCCATAGGGATATTGTTGAAACATCTATCATTCCTTGACCGCCAAATACACCAAAGGACACCAAATACAATTGCGATTAGAATCTTCGTATGCTTTTTTGAACCTCGCCTAAATGTCACCGCCATGTCAATGCAATCTTTAACTGTTAATAAGGTCAAAGCGTGAATACTTATATCGCACCATTTAAGAACTTTCGTCCATATCCAAGTCGCAAGGGGACAAGTCACCAATAGGTGATCAATCGACTCCACATCACCTATGCAAGAACCACAGAGCTTTGACTCAATGTAGACCCCCCTAGCCTCCAACGCCTGAGTAGATGGAATCCGATCAATTCTGGCTCTCCATCCAAAACATAACACTTTCAGTGGCACCCATTTTATTTTGTTTATTCATAACACTTTAGACTTATAAAATAACTACTTATTAAAAAGGAAAAATGTAATTACAGCATTATGTATAGTCAACGTTCCTAGCTTAACATTTAATTTACAAAATTCTTGGATCTTAAAGGAGAATATTTGACTATTTTCGTATTTAATATCTAATTGAGGCGGTTCTCCATTAATTAGAGTAGGAATCTAAAATCTACCTTTTATTTAAAAAAAAAAAAAACATGGTATTAGTGGAACGGAGTAACGTGGCACCCCAGCAATGGCTCACCCCCACAAGGACAGAGACAGATCAGGGCCGTTGGATCAAAACCCTAAAGCATTCTTCATCTCTATATATACATTCATGCATCATAATTTCTTTCATTCATACACGTTCCTCTCCCTCTCTGTTAAATGGTTCGTTTTCCATTGTTTTTTGTTTTATTTTCACTTGTTTTCGTTTGTGATCTCATCGGAAAGTAAAGGTTGTTTGTTATGTGGATGGACGTTGAAGCTTCCATGTCTTGTTGGTGGGGATGAAATCGATTCCCCGGCAATTCGTAAACAGAAGCCAAATAAAATTTCAAATCTCGTTTGGTTGTTTGCTTTGCGAACTTATCTCGCATCGCATGTTCAAGCGGGTTGAATACATTACATTTTCTGATATTATATTTTTTTTTAGAACGGCATTTTCTGATATTATATTATACTATAAAACTCAAGTGAGTGTAATCGATTGATTTCCCCGTCATGCAGGGAATCTGTCGATATATCTTGCTTCCGTTCGTAGTTGCTTTTTCGTCTTTTCATTGCTTAGGAAAATAATGTTGATTGATTTTCCTTAAAATCTATACAAATTAAATAATACTACAAGTATTAAAGTCTAATTAAAGTCTAAAGATTTGTTTTTGGAAAGGAATGGGAATAATAAAAGCAAGTATAGAGCATTTTTCTTTTGACATCCCCATTATGAAATCTAGGAGATTAAGCATGTCGGGGCCCTGCAGGTCCATCTATGATGCATTAATGCATATGAATTGATAGATCCAAGTCTCTATATTACAGATTTATCAATAGTTAATTTCATAAAAGATGTAGATGTTAATATCACGTTGTGTTGTAGAAATCTCCGGAACGTAAAACTTCTTTAAGTTTCTGAACAAAACCTACATTTTACAACATGTTTGGTGTCGTCTGATTAGTAATTATATTATAATTGTATCCTACAAAATTGTGACATATATATAACTGTAACATGAAAAGAAAAAGGACATCGGATTAAAATGCAACAATTATGTTTAGTGTGGAATACGTACTTATAAAATATGAAGGGGTTTTACATGTAGTTATTGAAATCGATCTTTAAACAATAATTAATTCGAGGATGCAAAATGAATCGTTTACATAAATAAGTCACCCACAAAGTTCCAATAACTCACAAAAGAAAAGTTTATATAAAGTACTCTATAAAGATTTTCCAAATATAAAATCACTAATAATAATATTAAGATCAACATATAACATAGCTAAATTATTCTACTTTTCTTGTGATTTGATGACCTCAAAAGGATTTTGATAATATTATAGGTGATCGCCTACGGTTTTTTCTTTGATCGAGGTTGGTGTGGATATTTCGTATTTCACCTTCGCTTTAAAGGGACTCCCATGTTTGAGTTAATTTGTTCTGTGATTCGACAACAGCCACCATACCAACGGCTTTGATTTAACAGCCATGTAAAACACATTTTTTCTTTTTTTTTTTTCTCATTGTTTTGGGTGAAAATAGCAGTGACTGATATTGATACCCCAACGTAACAATAAAGAATTTCGAATTTAGTCTCGAGAAATCCGCACAAATTAAGTTGAGTACAATATATAAACATTTGCTTTTTGAAAGAAAAAAGGAATAATAAAAGCAGCATAGAGCATTTTTCCACCACTGGGATTTGCAAGCGTTTACAACACAAAAGCAAAACCAAATACTAAAGTCTTTTAAGAGAATAAATTCCATCAACTTTTTGTCTTTGGTGTTAAAAAGATCTATAGGTGATATTAGAGGTAAACAAAATCGGTTTTTGGATGAACGGGTATTGGGCTATGTCTCAATAGTTAAATCGGGCTGAATATAACCGGTCACCGGCCTGTCCTAAGAATCATTAATTAGGCCGATGTAATCGGGTTAGACCGATCATAATTCAGACCCATATAAACGAGTTCTATACCGATTTACTGGTGACCAAAAAAAAAAAAAATTGTTTTTGCCAACATTTAGATAATAGCAATTTTTCTACTCAAATCAAAATTATATTTCTATTATATTTGATCATAAAATACAACAAGAAAAGTTAAGAGTTTACTTTTCTTCAAAAATTACAATATTGTTGGGTTGGTCTACATGGATCGGTTTCATCATTGTATATGTCGTCTGCATCACAACAGTTTTGGTCTTCTTTATTGTCTTCCATTAATTTCTAGTAGTCTCATCTTCAATTTCTACGTCTTCATCATCGATCGTCAGTGTCACACATTATTGCTAATAATATTCAATTTCTACGTCTTCATCATCGGTCATCTTCCTCGCCTCCCAAGCTCTCAACGATGGTGATTTTTTTAATTATAATATAACGGACAGAATGTTCATATAACTAAAAGCTTTTATTAAATTAAAACAAACATAGCATCATACATAAATGATTACAAGATTAAAGAAAATAAAACTTGCAATCTGGATCCATGGATATGAGATCCTTACAAACTTCTACTAAATTGAAAGCTCCTAAGACTTGGAAAGCAAAACAAGAGAGAACTTTTTTTTTAAAGAGAAGTAAATTTTTCTGATGCCTTCTACAACTGAGCAAGGTTCTATTTATAGACAAGAGTCGGACTTGAGTTCATCCTCGAAAGATGTTGATTTTGTCATCAACTGGCAGAAGATTCGTTTGTCTTTTTTTTGTAGTCAGATTCTTCTGAAAAGTTCTGTAGAGATTTCACCTGAGTTGGCTGGATCTGAAAAGTTCTGTAAAGATTCCACCTTATAAATCATTTACAACTAAAAGACAAATAAAATAAATGCAATGCATTTTCATGGTTTTTGGTAGGGGTGAGCGTGGTACCGGACCGGTACCGACCGGTACCGAACCCGACTTTCCCGAGTACCGATTTTAACCAAATCTCACTCCCGAGTACCGAACCGAGGTAGTAAGTGCTTGGTACCGGTACCGATACGGGTATGGTACCGGTACTTGGTACCAATACCGAACCGATTAAAGAATCAAATAGTTTGGCTTTTTTTGTAGCTTGTGATGCAATCAACAAGACGTTTTGTTTTGTTTTTAAACCAAGCCGTTTTTAAACCAAGCCACTGTGAACTCATAATTGCTCATTTGATAAAATTTGATGCAAAGTGCAAGTCTGGAAGTATCGAAGGCTAGTTTTTGTTTTGTTTTTAAACCAAGCTGTTTGAAAAAGTGGAGTTTATTATGACATTTTGTTTTGTCTTTAAACCAGATGTACCGTTACGATTCGGATCGGCTCTAATATTACCAGAACAAAATTTGCATCTCCCATACTTTCTTTTTACACCATCTTCCTCAACGACCCAATTCTCGACAAAAAACTTCCAATAGGGAGACCACGTCTTCGAGTCTTTTTTTCGTTTTCTCTTCTTTGTATTTGCCTCTTTTTCTTCTATGTTCTCACCATCATCATCATCATCACTTATTACATTTACATTTTCTGCAGGAGTTTCTTCAATAAAATCATCCTCGTCCTAAAAAAAACAAAAACATTTTTATAATCCAAACATAATCTATCTTTTGCAAAATTAGATTTATCAAGAACACAACAAAAACATTTTTATAATCCAAACAATCTCTTCAATTTTGACCACCTGTCCTACCATTCACGACTTATCAGTGTTGTACCATTCAAGAGTCAAGACTTATCAACAGGAAAGATACATGGGATTAGAACAAAAGGATGAACATTGAATACATGGGATTAGAACAAAGATTCAAGACTTAGCAACATTCAAGACTTATCTTCAAATTTCACCACGTGTTCTACCATTCAAAACAAGAATCAAAGTAAACCATTATCCAAAACAAGAATTAAAGTAAAACATTATTCAATTTTGACCACGTGTCCTCACAATTTGTTTTAAAAAACCTTTGAAATCGATTAAAAAAATTATTCACGTACAGCTTAATGACTTTTAGAAAACTGATTTCAGTTCATTACAAGTTCACAGCCGATTTCTAGATTAGAAAAGAACAAGAAGATTTCGTGATTTTTGGACTAGAAAAAGAACTAGAACAAGTTCGTACCGGTGTTTCTTCGACAGGGGTAGAAACCCAATTTCGATTTTCCATTTGTTGAACGAAGTTCCGTCGAAATCACAGGTTGGAATCAGTGGCTCGGTACAATTTCTTTACCGGAAAAACTCACTTGGCGTAGGGAACACGAACACGAGAGAGAGAAACAAGAAAGAGCACGACGTGAAGGCGAAAACTACTGTCCTATTTTTGGAACATCCCGCTTTTTTTTAGAGACCCTTCACGTTCCGGGTCGGTACCGGTTTTTTCCCAATCCAATTGGTACCGTTTCCCGAAATACCGAATACCGAATTTTAAGTTTTATGGGTACCGAGTACCGGACCGAATGTACCTAAACGGTACCGGTACCGGTTCGGTACCGGGTCGGGACGGGAAAAACGGGAACCTTGCTCACCCCTAGTTTTTGGCTCACCTTTTGTAAAAATGTTATAACCGACGTACCTCCAAAAGCATCAAAGATACCATGTACCCTATTGCATTAGTGACGATATAAAAAGATACCAAATAACAAAAAGTTACATTAATCAAATAATATGTAAAACATGAATATATATGTTTAGGGTAAGTGCATACTTTGCGTAATCAAAACAAACTTTACAGAGCTTGATAGAAAGATGAAATAGTTACTTGGTATGATGTCATTCCTTTGTTGAAAAATGGTGATCTCGGAGAAATTAAGAGAGTTTTGGAAAACTTGGGAGAATTCTGACAAGACTTATAGGAAATTGTCGCTGTTTTCTTCCAAAAAACAACATACGTCTTATATATTGGAAATTGTTCCTTCCCGATTTCACAAACAGCATCAAAAAAGCTACTTTGCAAATTTAATATCAGTTCGAAAAGCCATTTTGTTTGTGATAAACTCCGGAATGATGGTTATTTTGTTATGTCATCTTTCATTTTGTGATTTACCTAAAAACATATGTCAGTTATTTGTTCTGATGGAATGAGGTAAACTTGCAGTTGATTTCCTTGTATCCAACAAATATATCTTTATATAGGTTTTGGAAAGTAAACATATCAAAGTAATTTTATATTAAAAGCTTATATAAATATAAATACCATGCTCACTAATCTAGTTCACTTATAACCAGTTAACCACAACATGCAGGGGCGGAGGGCGGAACACGAGTACAAAGTCAACATGCCTTGTAAGAACAACTTAACTTAAATGAATAGAGAACTTGTAGCATCAATTTTCCACTACATATCCTAATTTATTACACATAAATTATATAACACCATGATACAACATTAGTGCTACCATTATAAGGTTCATCTATCAGAGAGCAAAATTTTATCAATCTCATTAATCGCATTAATGTGGGTACCCGGAAACAATAAGCGTAACAGTGGCATCACAGAGGGTGTCCGTGTGTGTATGGACTTTAATTTCTCAATACCAGCTTCAACCACTGAGGGTGGTGGTACACTATACCACTGAAGATACCATGAGACAAGTGTGGAGATGTTATCATCATCTGACCATTTCCCTGATCTAAAGTAATCATGTATGTTGCTTGTCAATGACTGGGAATATTCTAGAAGCTCTTGTACCCGTCTGTTAAGGGAACCTAGAAACGTTGATTGGACAATGCTGCCCCTTGAGCTCGTAAATCTTCCCTTCAGTAGAGCTTCATTGTAGGCTAGCGCAAGCTGCATTCAGAAAAGGAAGTAAATTCACATCATAGAAAAAAAAAAAAAAAGAGTGAACTTTGCCAATAAATCATTACCTTCAAACTGGGGAGAAACTGAGAATCGTTTAGAACGGGTATACCACTGATAACCTCATCTGCCATGGATGCAACGGTTGTGTACAATGACAAGTACACCTGCATACGTACGTACAACAGGCATATTATTATGTATCAGTGAAAATGAAAAAGAAACAATATGATATATATGCAAGATATCTGTACCTGTAAAAGTGCTGGCCTGTCCTTGCTCACACACTCGAATAACACTTGCAAGCAAAACTCTTGGAAATCGGTATCGGATCTGTAAGATTCATGTATATGCTAATCAGTACTTGTATTTTTTTTTTTAATTTGATGTGAATATGTGAAGATGTGGATACGTACTTGATGTTCCATGAATGATCACAGCACAGAGCACCAAAAGCAATCAAGCTGGGATCCGATGAGAAGGTACTCACCAACTGATTAACAGTTTGTTTTACTGCAGCATCATCATCACTATTACTGGTGGGAGGAGACCCTTTGAAGGACCCTGAACCAAACACCTTGTGCATTGCTCTTGAAAGCAGGGACTGGCGTCCTATGGGGTCATCCACATAGGAACAAGCCCCAACTTTACGTTTGATATAGAGGATGCCAGAATTAAACGGATCGTTCTTGTCCCCACCATTCCACCAAGGTTTCTCTGTAAAAAAAAAAAAAAAAAAAGAATAAGCCATAAAATAGGAATGATGAAGAAAGCGTTGGCATAAAGACATGTATGTGTATCCCACCTTCGGGATTAAGCTCGATGACTTGAGGCCAGTAACGAGGACCACAAACTCGAACGGTTTTTAACTGCAACAGTTTATTTTTTTGAAAAATTACACTCATTCATAGTTAGAGCATGGAGATAAAATGCAACTTACAAGAGCACGCTCAGGCAGGATGCAAGGAGTGACCTCGCAAAAACTTGTTTCTGCATAATGATCGGTTTCCTTGACTGTAACTTCAAGAGGAGCATAAACAGGTAGGCCTGAGTCAACATCAACTGTTTGAACCCAGCGAGCTTCTGTAGCAATAACATATAGATGTCGAAATGCCTGTAAATGTAATTCTTTCAGACGGTTATTCATAAGAAAATGACATACTACACCAAATTTGCTAGTGGTCAGGATATATTAGGACAAAGAAAACCATGCCAAAATTACAGGCAACATGAGTTTATTATGGTTTTGTTACATTTATTTTCCTTGTCATTGTCAGGTAAAATCATCAATAGCATTGTGAAATTGGATTACTTACATGAAAGAGAGAAAGAGAGAAAAGAACCTGAAGATGGCAGCGATTGTCATTTGGTCCGGTGGGTAAGCGTGGATAAAGGGTTATCAACAAAGCAGCAATAGAGCTGTTGCTGGTTGAGAAAGTCCTCATTCCACCCCCAAGGAACAAGAAACCTATAGCTAAGCTCACCTGCAACAAGTACATGCAACCTTCTCAATTACCTCAACTCATACTACTAGTAATATTAGCATCTAGTAGTGTCAGCTCATTGGCTACAAAATTTTATATCAGATAGCAATTTTTATAATCAAGTGTAGGGTTAAATGCAACCTACTTGTATATTACAGAATCCTACTTTCATTTCATCTTATTACAAAGCAACTTGCATTGCTATAATTGGGTAGAGAATGTCATAATAAGAAAAAACTTCAAAGTACAATGCTATAAAGGGTAGATTTTTCAAAGTACATGCTTTAATAGGAAAATAAGGGAAAATACAAGAAAATGCTACAATAAACAATTAGATCTAAGTACATGGCTCTTTCTTGCATTTGGACTTTTAATCTATAACATGAGCAGTCAGATTGGTGTGAGTGCTAAAAGAGACAACTTACAGCCATTTGAGTACCATAATTGACATGTCCATCAGCTGAATTTCTACAGCGCAGAAATCTCAACAGTCTAAAAGTCTGCAAGTGCCCGGAACCAGCCATAACCTGATACTCAGGGTGTGGGTTTTAGTTTTATATAATAGATAAAACCAGAAACAAGAGAGCAATATGAGTAAGCAGATTGCAGTTACCAAAGACAATGAAAGAGCTATAAGGTGTAGACATGTCTCTAATGTACCCCTATCAACATATTGAGACAATCCTCTTGGAAATCCATGCAAAACTTTGACAGATAGAGGCTTTATCTGTAATTTAGATAAGAAGAAGCTGAAACTAATAGAAAGAAAGACTATGGAAGGCAGTTTTGCACAAGGAGCATACCTCGTTTAGGAAGGCAACAGCATAACTATAAAGCAAGTCCTGGGCATTTCCGTCTTTTGTACCAGCAAATCTCAACCCTGGAAAATAGTATACATTCAGTCCAAATACATAATCGATAAACAACTAACTGTTCAATTAAAGGATCACATGACATACCAAGTGAAATACATGAACCAGCAACAATATTCACATACGCCTTAACAACTGCTTCACAGTCCATTTCATCAGAATCATCCATCTCATCTGTCAGACCTTTGATTCCATTCAACACTACTTTGGGTATCTGACCCTGAATCCACTCTTCTGATGGATGAATCCTAAATACAACAAGGTAAGGTGTTTAGAATTTAGACAGATCTTTCTCTATCTATACAAGGAATATTAATACTTTTAAATAGTAGTACACACTACACTACCTGCTCCACATTATCAAATTACGGGAAATGACACGAAGCATTATGAAGTCGGGCCTCACATATTGCAATTCAAAACGTGTCTGTGGGATACAAAGTCTGGATAGAATTGCTTGTGATTCAGTCTGCCATCAACAATACTGGAATATGAGAAATATTTTTGGAGGATTTTAAAGTATAGTCATCTTGCTCAATAGTTACCTTTAAGTACATTAGGCCCAAAGCAATAATAGCTCCAGGTGCAGTTACATCAATGTTGATCTGGCTTCCATCCATCATCTGTAATACAACACAAAAGCAGGAATTGAGAAGATAAAAAGAGTAACCAATTCCATAAACAAGATTTACATTACTAGTCCAGATCTAAATTTGGTAAAGCACAACCTGACCAGAACCACGATTGTGGTCATCTGTTGATCCGTTGGAAAGAAGGGATCTTTCCTGAAAAAGCCAACACAACAAATTCATTTACCTCAACTCTTAATTGATTAATTCTAGACATCTTTTAGAGTGAAGTAAAATGAGTATTAATAATTCAAAGAGCATTTACATTGTGAATCTCTTTGCTGCCAGCATATTGAAACAATCGCCCAACTAATGTATCCATGAAACCAGTCGCATCCAAGCCACGACCTTCAATTAAAGAGAACAGAGTAAGAAACAAGTCGAATTTTAAGAAAGTGAAAAATGATAAAGATTAAAAAAAAATACCCAAGGAAACAAGACCCAACGAAAATCCAGCAGATACAGCATAGCCTTCCCTTTCAAGTACATTATCACCTCCACTTCTACGACCTATCTCACCCTGTAAGAGTTTATAAGCTTAAATGCTAGCAGAAAATTTGATAATAACAACTAGGAAAACAGTACAGAAATGGGAATTCACCAAAAGAATTTGCATTGTTTGGGGGTGTGCAGATCCTTGGTAAAGAAGCCCAACTGAGACAAGTGCTGCTGACTGAAAAATTGGTCAAATAACAGTTACAGGCTAATGACATAAACAATGTAATCAAAAGTAGAATAGTAATTCCAGTTCCGGACTAGAATATCAATATGGTTATGAATATGATGCATTACCTGCAGTAGGGTTGGTAATTCCAGTTCCGGAAAGGAAGATGAATGGCGAGCTGGGATGTGTACATAGAGAGACTGCAAGAGAAGAAAGGTTTTGGTTTGGTGCATTGTGATGTCTAAAAGCAAAAGCAAATCAATACAGAATATAATATTAAAGTGTAGAATATAGAATCAACCAACTGCCACATGACTAACCTTTGATATTGCCGGCTGCATTGTTCCTCTATAAGATGCAGCAAGTCCAAGCATTAGTCCTGCTGTAGTGCTTTCGTGTTCCTAAAAAGTAAATTTTCAGAGTATATCATTGATGTTTTTCTGTACAACTATACAGATGAAATGAACATGGAAAAAGAGATATCCAAGTGACTCCCTTTCGTTTACTCATTAAAATCTTTAAAACAAGTAACTACTTAATACTTTTGATCATCCAGATTTTAGTAAATGTCAAAGGGAAATTCATACTACAAATAAAGGATGATGGTAACACCATACCAGTGAATAGTACTGATATATATCAGTTATATTCAGAACATCCAAGTGACCATGTAAACCCAGAGCAAGTAAAAGGCCTGCATGAGTAACATTTGGTTCCTCAGGTTTGTTGTAGACGATCCAAGTCCTTGACATTTTACCCTGAAAGAATAATACTTGATTACTAGAATCCAGAAGCAAGACTAGGCATGCTCAAATGGGCCCATGGGAAGTTGACATGTCAGCAGAAAAAAACCCTCTCACATACACAGCAAAGAATTCAGAAGAAACAATAAACCTGGAGAGGTGCCATGCGTAGTCCAGCAGCTACAGCATTGTGAAACTCGGGCCAAGATTTGAGTTCCTGTATATTTCTTATATTTGGATCCAAGTTTACCTATAGCAAGAAAATAGTAAGAAGATTGTGATCGATTTTGTTCATAAAACAATAAGCATGATTTCCTTAGTCTATTAATCCAAAAATAAAGAGTTGTGATACACATACAGTAGCATTTTGTTGGGCAGGCAATCGGCCTGCTAATATCAATTTAGGAACAGGGAGCGCCTGCAGAAAATTCCAAAGGAGGTTGTCAAACTATCTCTTGTAGGTACACAGAGGCATAAAACATAATCCATTTCTTGATTGTTACAGTGTTTAACTTTAACCATCACAAAGGGCCTCACCTCTGTCAACAAAGTACATGTGGTTGAAAGGGTAAACGCACCACGACCAAAAGGGAGAGCAGTTGTCCTTTGCGCAAGCTGCCATAACTGAGCCTGCACAAAATGAACACAAGAAAACAGACAGCTGTCATAGTAGATATTTTTCTACTCTTTTAAGAAGGTAAGAAAGAAAGAACAGACTACATTATTAAAGGTCAAAAGCAATAGGTTACCTGTTGGAGGTCCTGATCAGATGCAGTAGGATTAACCGGTGTCTGAATCGCCACAGGCTTTGCAGAACATAGAAGCCGTCTAACCTGCCAACATATGTTCAAAACACAAAACCATATAAAGGATGTTAATGTTTTACACTTATACCATCAATTTATTCTACTAAAAATAAGTCAAGAAAAAAAAAAAAGAACCTCATTTAACCGCAGATCACGCCCATACCGCAACTGTGTGCTAGAGTTGAAAATATGCTCCATGCCATCAATTGTAGATCCATCCACAGAATCTGTATCCTCAAGTTTGGAATTATCCAGTCCATTCGAATCAGCAATTGAAGAAGGAATAGTAACCGGACGTAAATGTAGCATGTAAGGAGTAGACATGGAAACAGAAGTCGCGTTGTTAGACTTAATTTCAGTGAATTTATTTGAGTTTGCCAAACAAGACAAAGACAGATCTTCCCGCCCAAGAAGAACATACGCAGAAGCAGGCCAATCAGTAGGCGGACATTCCCGACACTTGTCCAGTACCTATAAATTGCAAACTAACAACATTAAGTTATTTGGACAAAAACTAACTGTAATACGAAAACATAACTTACATGTCGCAAAGGAAGTGATACGCCAGCTGGCAGCAAGTCTAGTTGTTGCAATCCGAATCTTTCTCCAACCATTGCCAGTACTGTTAGTTCTTCAGGAGAGGAAGCTGATCCATGAGCAAACGTACAATAAACATCAGATGAAAGTTTGTTTCCGCCACATAACACGCTGTAAAACGAAACTATCTTGCGGGCCCAGCTCACAACTGAACCTGAACCTCCATCTTTACGCATGAGAGCTGGGAGATCAGTAATGGTGGTACAAGTACAGCCATGTCGCAAGCAGTTCTCAAGCCACCTAAACAAACTGGGAGGAGTTTTTGTTTTTTGAGATGGTGAAGTTTGGTGAGAAGAGTAGTTTCTTGAAAGAGAAGGAAAGTCGCGTATGTAATAATCCAAGTAATTAGATTCGCCTAGAAACTTTGAAACTTCACATAACAGAGTAACAAGAAGACCTAAATCCCTTTTACGAAGATGGTTAAGTTTCAGACTTTCGTACACTGCATGTAGTAAATCAAGAATCTCTAACAAAGATTCAACTGTGTGGGAAGTGTCCAGGTGTTGAGAAGCAGAAAATGATTGATCAATTCCAGCCATGAAATGGGATTTTGAATATTTTTTGTGAAAGCTGCTGTTGATAAGAAACTCCCATGATGAACGTGAATGTGTTTGGGGACTTTTTGTAGTTTTCCCGAAAATGTTTAATATGATACAACAGAAAGACTCCCATTCGGAATCAACAGGAGAATCCACCTTAGATAGATAAGCTGAATCACCATTGCCCCAAAGAAGACCCACAAAGTGGTTATATAAATTAGCTTCAAGTCCCTCAGCCATTGCTGTGATGCAATCATTTGCCAGTGATGATGAAGGGTATCTACGAAACGTACATCTCAGCATCTGTTTGAATAAAAATGTAAAAAGTTAGCAACTGAAAGGAGTTTAACAAGTGAACACTAAACAAATATGCATATCAAACCTGTCCATTATTTAAAATGACATTGATTCTCCCTTCAACAGCATCAGCCAATCCAACAACTTTTACATCTTGAAAAGAAGTTGGTGGTTCTAGTGACTTGACATTATGTGAAACACCACCATGTTCTTGAAAAGGAGGAAGGACATATCTACACAAACATTGCTTCCCTGACTGATTGAAGTAAAAGATCATATGAGTTTCACTTTAAAATAGTAAGCACTTGGAAAAACAAAAAAGCAAGCAACAAACTTAACCGACTTACATAAAGTACAAGAGTGTTTTCAGGAGCCAAAACAATGATATCTCTATATGGCAGCTGTCCAACTTTTACTCTGGAGAAAATAACAAAAGTAATGAAGCAATGTTTCAAAATACAATTGATTTTATTAGATAATAAATAAAGCATTAAATAAAAGAAGAAATGGTCAACACCTACCTTGGGCGAGTTACAACAACAGGTGCTGCTGCAATGGCTGGTATGCTCCAGCTCATGTCAGGTCTAATATCATAAAGGATCTCATTATTCAATTCGACACACTGAAGCCTCACTGCTAGCAACTTCTTTTGTTCTTGAAGAAGGAAACAAATAATGGGAGTGGCATCATTATCTGTTGCCAAAAAGACCTGTATAAAATTATTTCAAAGAAATAAGATAAGAGAAAATTTTAGAACGATTAAAAACTAATATGGATAAAGAATGTGTCACCTCACTTGCAGCTGCTTGTGCACCTTTCCCTTGCCATATTCTTCGAAAAAAGAACTTCTTAGATAATATGACATCGGGAAGTACAGAATCCATAGTTTCAAGGTTGGAATTCATAACTTCTGAAGTCCATAGTGAATGTTGCATCTTTCCTGAAAGAAAAAGATATTCAATGTATCAAATTAGCTTCTGGAATTTAAAATGGTAAGCAAGGAGGACAGAAGGAGAAAACCTTTATGATATGAAGCCATAAGTGGAATAAGATCGCTAGTCCATATTGTCTTTTCATCAAATTCCTTCATGGTGTTTAACTTCCCTCTTTCCTCAATATGGATTGGCTAGCCACAACATAATTAAAAAAATAACACAATATTTAAATAGTACATCTTTATATGCTAAAGGATTTTTTATTTTTATTTTTTTTTACTTTTACAGACCTGTGGTTCTTCCAGTGGATCTTTTAAAATCAGATGTGAAGACATTGAAGCTCCATCTAGCTTAACCAAAGGATCCCATGAACTTCTTAAATTAAAACCTTGTTGAGGACTATAACCCATATCTTTTTTTGAGCGTGGTATATCATGGGTAGTAGTCAGTAATGGGCTTGAAGATGAAAAAAGAGGATGTGTTAATGAATTTGATTCATTTGTCTGTTGGAGAAGTAGACCAGAGGGAAGGGGCCATATTGATGACACGGCACGATGAAGAGGGATAGATACCGCATCACCTGCCAAAAACAGCATCCAAGTTTGAACCAGTTGGTGTAAATAGAACTTCAACTAAAGGGATAATTACATCTACAAACCTGATATGTTATATATGGTCAAACTATCCACTTGTAGAACACAGAGAAGAGCTTCAGACATGTCTCCCATACGACACCAGCATGCCTAAACATCAAGAAGAATGAATGTAAACCTTTCCATCTTAAAAATAAAAAATTATAAGTAATGCATGAGCACCATAGTCAAAGCAAAAAAGAGTTACCATGATAACTGGCCCTGGTAAGGTAAATCTCTTGTATACTCTTGAGCCTGTTGTCCATATTATCCTGTTACATTGATTGGAAGTAAATATTTTGTGAAATGATTGAAATAAAGAGAAGGGATTGTGAACTTTTAGAAAACACAAGCAAGGTGTAGCAGTGATTGATTTCTAACTAACAGAACACTTGACAACAAACTGACAAAGGTTAATATACCATGTTAAGTTGTAAAGTGGGTGCCACCTTGAGACCAAAAACTGCCTAAAAGAAGTAATGCATTCACCAGAAAAAAGATAATGATGGAAAAGATAGTCTCTCTAACACAGCAATGCCACCAATCCAATTCTCAGTGTCCTTACCTGACCCATAAAACTGATGCAAGTTGATATGAAAGGATAGGCAACTTAGATGGTTAAACTAATAACAAAGTGCTTTTCTTATGGATTCTCACCTCACTACAACTATGCCCCGAAGCCACTTATGCGGGGACAAGTGCCCCAATATATGGACTATGGACTATTAGTAGTAAGCAATACCAATTCACAGAAACATCAAACACGTAGACTCTGGAAAACATGTATGCGTTT
Source organism: Cichorium intybus (assembly GCA_023525715.1). Lineage (NCBI taxonomy): Eukaryota > Viridiplantae > Streptophyta > Magnoliopsida > Asterales > Asteraceae > Cichorium > Cichorium intybus. The sequence continues at coordinate 7,682,083 of CM042014.1, read as the reverse complement.
CTTCTGGATGTGGGCGACTACCTTGGTATCTCTACATTAGTGTATATTTCAAGATGATAAAGTGGACAGCCTTCAATATACTATGTAACCCTCAGGCAAATGTTTAACAATGAACAGAAGTGTACCCTAAACCAAAACTCATCTTAATTGTTTGAACTCCTGTAATTCATCACAAACAGAAAGAGCAACTTGACATCTGGGACGAATACGATGCAGATAAGTTCCGACTGCAATTGCAGGAGAAGGGGTGTTACAGTGCATACATCCCTAGCAGTTGTTTACCATTAATATTAGCGTTATTCAATACTGAATTCTCATTGTGATGCAACTCATTCGGCTAACAGATAGGGCTTTCTCCTGTACACAACATGTAATCTGTACTAAGTGGCTAGAACTTAAAATCATCCTTATTAGATGGTGTACTGTCTATAACTCTTGAAGGCGATCTATAAGCATAATGATAATTCGGAAAGAAAAGTGAAACAACAACTAAAAACGGTGAAGTTACCGATTTCCTCTGATAAAAAGCTCGTGATCGCTTCGATCACTCAACGAAGACGACGCTTCATTGTCATCCGACTCGGCTTCCTCTCGCTGTCTAGTAACTTCTGGATCAAATAAGAAGTATTCATACTCGTCAGTGACCTCGTCGGCGGCCTTTCCGTCGAGAGCTTCAGCGATGAGACCGAAGGGCTTGAACTCTCCAAGAACGGTGAGGTGCCTGATCCCGATTGATGACATTGTCTTCTTTGCAATCGGGGTGTTCGATGAATTGCTTGAAAGAAAGGGGTCTTTTGTTTAAAACTAGGGGTATATGCTCCCGTCCTTCTCCCGCCCTTTTTTTTGTGTTTTCGAGTAAGAACGAGCGGGTCGGGAACGGAAGCTAGTAAAACCCTAGTCCGACCTCCAGTGACTTCAGAGTCAGGACTAAGGACCGTTGGATTAGATGAGATCGGCTGGGATTTATACGCTTGTAAAATTACAAAGGGGTTGTTTCAAGATTTTAGCAACCAACGCTTTGTACTTTCTTTTTTTGTATTAGTTTTGTATTTTAATGATAACTTGCAAACGCGATAGATCCCTTGCGTGAGCGCCCAAAATCGGCTCTATCCAATGGTCTGATACACGTACTGAAGGAAGATCGAAGAGCAGTTGCTGTTTCCATCTCAAATCGAATAATCGGAAACCCTAAAGACCCAAAGTAGCAGGGCAGTCAAGTTGTTATAAATTTGAAGTCGATTTAGTGCTATAAGAACCAATTTTATAAGTGTTTTATTTAAGTTATTATAGATTCTTATAAGATGTTTGAACCTAATATCTAATTTTGCTTAATTCTAATATTATGACAATTTTTTAATCAACGATTGGTTATTTAGATCAAGATATTATGTAAACACCAATAAATATTAACAAAGATTTATAATTATTCTAAATAGAGTATAATATAATGGAGCTTGAGTAGAAATTAACTAAAATATTTATCAAAAGTATTATAGAAAACATTGTCAATTCCGTCCTAAACTAAGCCCAGTAACTACTTTTGTGTAGTCATTTATTTGAAAAGTTCAAGTAAAAATATTAGGTTATCTATAATATTTCGGAGTAGTCATTTAGAAAACTTAAAAATCTAAAATTATAGAATCACAAACCTACCAATGCAAACATAGATTTATGAGTGAACATCTATTGAAAACTAAACTACAAAAGTGATGATAGTTCAAGGACTAGATTTATAATTTGTTAAAGAAAATGAAAGTCATCATAGTGGTCAAATAGCAACCATATCATTTATTAAATATATATATTATTATTTTAAGTTGTTTTTAAATTGTCATGTGCTCTAGTTTAAAATTTTCACATTTAATTGCCAATTAACTTGTTCACTGTTATGTTTAATTTTGTTGGGACAAAAAGTTATTAATTCTTCTATTAAGACCGGAATAGAATTACAAAAGTCAGTAATCTTTTTAACACTCTCACTTTAAGTATTGCTCTCTATCTTTGTGTTTTGGATGCTTTAATGATTTACAAATGAGTTTCCTTTTATATCCAACTATGTTCACTTGTTGGTAGAAGTTGCTTAAATAATAAAGGTTGGAACACAACAAATATCCCCTTATCATCAGTCCAACTATGTCAATACATAGTTTGTGTTTCTCTTGTATCACGAAGTCATATGTTTGATTATTTTGCAAACAAGTATATCATTTTCTACGACCTTCTTCCAATTGGCTTTGTTAATATAATATTGAGCTTTCTGAAAGTTGTTGGGCTTCCCATCGCTGGTAAGAAGGATGTAGTCTAAAGAAGGATATCTTATTGACGGAACCAAAACTTGTTTGGATCTCCGAACTTGAGTTACTTCATTAATAACTTGTGGTAATGGCTTTGAAGTAGTAATGGGTGGAAGCTTCCTTTACTCAATATCTATTTGATCTGCATCATCATCTTCTCCAGTAGGAACATCATTTTTATTTTCATATATTATTTTTTAAGCTTTGGAGCTTTAGAGCTCACTAACCGATGCCTTAGAATCATAAAATCGTTTTTCATAGATAATCACATCTCTGCTTCGAATAAACTTCTTCATTTTGGGTCCCATAGCATGTACCACAACTCTTTTTGATCTATATATTTAGTAAATATGCATAGAGTGGATTTGAGGTTCAACTTCTTTCATAACTCATTCGATATATATGCAAATATCCGGCACCCAAGCACATCTAAGTGAGGATATGTGATATCTTTACCCTTCTATAACTTCTCTAGAACTGAAGGTAACTTATGATGCACAGACGATCGGTTTGAATGGCCGATTGCAACCAACAAGACCACAAGAACAAAATAACTCTTAAAAGGGTTTTCTTTAATCTCAAAATGTAATGATCCAAAACATAAAAAAGACGATCACTTTGCTCGTCCAAATTGTAGATATGCAGTTCTCGAATAGATTTGCCTTTGTTAAAATTTAATGTTATTTTCAAAATTAACTGTAGTTTTACTAAAGTCTATTGCTAACAGAAAATGGATAACATGAAAAAAGGAATTGAAATTCCTAATGGCCATTCAACAAAGATACAAACGAATAATACCAACCAATGGTAGTTACCTCCCATGCTTTTCAATCGAGTCACCAATCAGATTAAATGAAGACGTGAGTCTATCCAAACCCTTATTTAATCTTGGATTGTCCATTTCTATGGGGTTCTCGAAAGACTCACAATGATGCTTAAATTGGATGTCAGTAAACTTTAGGTGGATGCTAGAACAAATCAAACATTGATGTGAGTAAACAAAAAGCATTTATATTACAAACATACGAAAAGGAATTAATATATTGGTGTAAAAAAACAAATAAAATGTACCGGGAAGTTTTTTTTAATTGTTTGAAAGTCAGTATTTACATGGTTGCTTGTTGAGACTGTTTCTAGTTTGACATTGCTAGAAGGATCAAAATGTTTAAGAGAATTAGCATCTTCAACAATTTCTTTAGCATTCATTGCTAAAACAGCCCAAAAGACACTAGATTAAAGAAATCGTGAGAAAATGTCAATATTAATAAATTAAATCGATCTAACTTGGAATGTAACCTGACACTCACTTCTCTACCTTGCCTTTAAATATTGGTGGGCCACTACAATTACAAACACAAACACGAATCTGAACTAAAACAAAGGTTATAAGTGTAAAACTATTCCCTTATTATAAAATAGAATAAATTCTTAATTATACATTGATTGTAGAAAATTGGGTAAGAGATTTGTTTCAAATAAAAGTTATTCATTCATGCAATTTAATTAAAATCAAAGGTAATAAACAGAAAATTAAAAAAAGTATTACCAAATGTGACAATTGTAAATATTGGTCAACAAAAGTCAACTGTAGTCAAACGAAACGTACGTTAATCTATATATTGAAAAGTTATTTTCCATAACTTTTGCGATAAATTATTAATATTATAGTATTACGTATGCTAAATCAAACAATTATCGATTAAAAGTCGAAAATACGGACAGCAAACTACTGTAGCGTAAAAATTCGATAACCGTACAATTATTATTTTGAGAATAATAATATTCATAAAACGATCTACTCGTAAATACAAAACTTTCGATATATAGAACGTCGAAAACGGAGTTCGTATGTGGAAGTTACAACCATTAAATCGCTGTGCACGGATAAATGTACACAGGGTTTGGACTCAAAATACAAAATGTGGTGCCTTAAACATCAAATATGAAATAACAATTCATATGATAAGTAACGTAATAATATCTAGTATTTAATTTCAAAGCAAAATGCAATTTCCGGTAAAACGTCAAAAATCGCGAAAACGGAAGAATACTGCGCTTAAACGCGTATCCCGACACCCAACGAGTTATGTTTTTATCAAAATAAATGTTTGGCAATGTTTTTATACAAAATAATTATTTAGAACATCGTTTCGTCAAAAACGCATAAAATTTCACTAAAACGTCTTACTATTTTATAAAAATCACACATTTTTATAAGTACATTGCTATTTTATAAAAACCAACCCCACCCCACCCCCTACCCCTACCCCCCATCGGCTGAAACAAGGGTCCCCAACACAAGATCTTGGTAGCCACTATTCACAATCAAGGAGAATTAAAAGCCTAGAATTTTATATTAAGGAAAATCAAGATCAAATCTATCAAAGGGAACTATACCATCTCATTTGAACCAAATCATCAATTCACTCTCTTCTCCTCTCCACCTCTTGCTCTCGGCTCAAACCCGCCACCACCATCATCATCTTCAAGCTTCATTTCCAAGTCCTTTTCACAAGATTAAGTGGTAAGCTTCATCTATCTTTTGATTCTAAACAACATAACACAAGTTTTACACCTTTTACACACACTAACATCCATCAAAATCCATTGGATAATAGCTTTGTCCAAGGGTCTTTGAGCTCCAATCTTCATCATCTTCAAGGATCTTGCAAGCCTTATTGGTAAGTTATGATCATCTAGTGATTTAAGTTCTAAATACCTTCATTTACTCTTTTACACACACATACTCACGAAAATCCATTGGATAATAGCTTTGTCCAAGAGTTCTCCGGGTCCTAGAACCAAACTCTTCAATCTTCTACCAAGAAACCTTAAGATCTACCACTCAAGGTGAGTTCATACCCCTCATTTTCATCCTTTCAAACCTTTTTGGGGGAGAATACAATTTCTTTTTACTATAAATGTTGTTTTATTCAAGTTTATATGTGTTTAAATGTTATATATATTGATTTACACAAGTTTATAAAGTTAATATTTGTGTAAAAATGCTTTTGACATGAAATATGGATAACTCTTTGTAAGATGTTCATAATGATATATAATTTAAGTGTAAAAGTCTCTAAATTATAAATAAAGTGTGTAAAATGTTAGATCTTGGACAAAATATTATAAAGATGAAAACTAGAAATTGTGTAAAGATGAACTTGGCATAAAATATGAATAGATCCATGTATTATGAACACTTTGACATATTAAGTTGTGTAAAAGTTACAAAACTACAAATAAAGTGTACAAAAATACTAGATCTTGGATAAAAACGTTATAAAAACGAAAACTAGTAAAAACTACGTTTTTATAAATAAAGCACTATTTTCTAGCAAAAATGGTTATAATCAAGTTATTACACCATTTTTGTGAGAAATATCTCAAAAGATGATATTTATAATCATTTGAATAAGTTACTTCGTTATTATTCACAAAAATATGATTATTACGACGAAATACTAAAAATAGACTATTATTGGAATAGTTTATGAACACAAGGTTATTATGACGTTTGAACATGACAAAAATAATTATATAAAATTATATAATTATTAAACAATACTATATTATCATGGGAAAAATGATAATGAACTATTTCAAGAGTTTCTATATACAAATTTTACGTAAACAAGTTGATTGGAATACATACATTTTTGTGAGATGAATATTCATAGTACTTTTATAAGTACCTACTATAAGTCCTGAACTTTTATAACCAGAGTCTCGGTAAGAGAGCGCGATATTTGAGTATAGATCTATACGGTGCTTGACAACCCCGCACCTGAGCTGCTAGCTACAGCTTGACCGGCAGGTCTGAGGTGTCCAAATGTCTAACATTCCGACGCCTGAAGAACGTCGCAGTAGGCCAACTAGTCATAGTATGGTTATAGGGTATCTCACATGGGAAAATAATCAACTTATTATTTTTATAAATTGTTTACGTGGAAAAATACATTTCTAAGGAATTTCACCCAACAGTTTACATATTACATTTTAGTCTTTGGGATTTAAAGACTTGGACATTTTATGAGAAAATATTGGATTTTCTTGGTTTTCAACACTATTGCTTACCAACAAAGGACATTTCTTGCGCAAAACCTTATGAACTCACCAACTTAATTGTTGACACTTTTTCAACTACTTGTATTCTCAGGAAACTGATAAGCTAAATCAAGCGCTACAAGAAGGGACGTTACGACGTCGTTTTTGTCTATTTTTGATATCATTTCAATTGTATTTGAAACATGAAACAAGTAAACTTTGTAACATTTGCAATTGATTAAATGATGGTTGTGTGCTTGGAATTCACTATTGTTCAACTTTGTTATGATATTGTTCATGAAGTCATCCACCCTCGAACGTTTCCGCCATTACGGTTTGGGGGTGTGACACCAAAATAATAACATCACATATGAATCTAATTACCCATTCCCATCATGGATGTTCTAGTTGTTGATGCCTCTTCCAACATTCAGTTTGAGTTATGGAATAGGATGCTTCCACTGCGATGTAGAACCAAATCCTGAAAATATGAAAAACCAAATCCATTTATTAAGGATAGGGAAATCTCCAATAAAATCTCAATATTTTGGCTCGGTTTATGAAAAGTCTTAAATTAATTTTTATTAATAAAAAAGTCTCGAATTAGTTTTTATTAACAAAAAATGACAGAAAACCGATTAATATTAGGACTTGTCAGTAAACTGTATTGAATATGAAACATGTAGTTTTTATCCTTTTTTGTTAATAAAAATTAATTTGGGACTTTTTTGTTAATAAAAATTAATTTGGTACTTTTTCATAAACTGAGCCATAATATTGAGACTTTAATAAAAATTTCCTTTAAGGATATATGAAGAACCAAATATTAAAAATCATGAAAATCCATTGTAATTAAAACCCTAAAACAAAAAGGATAAAATGAAGAACCAAATCCTAAAAATCAACACCGAGTATGGATCTAGATCTAGATCCTGAAAAGCGAATCGACACCGATATGTTAGTGATGGTGAAGTGTTGGTGCAAAAAGCGACAATTGATGGTGGTGTTTGTGCAAACCCTCCAGTCTCCAGAAAAACCAAATCCATTTAATGATATGTGAAGAACCAAATCCTGAAAAACATAAAAATCCATTACAGTTAAAACCCTAAAACATAAAATGAGAAAATAAAGAACCAAATCCTAAAAATCGACACCGAGTACGAATATAGATCTAGATCTTGAATGTCAAATCAACACCGGGATGTTAGTGGTGGTGAAGTGTTGTGTTGGGTAAGTAATAAGCGAGATCGATAACTTCAAATATCTCAAGATCAAGACTCAGCCAAACGAACACTCGACAGTAAGCACTTGACCAACGAAATCATTGCAGCAAGAAATACAATAAGAACAAACAAGCAAAAATCAACACAAGAATATTTAAATGGTTCACTTGATTACGAGATCAAGCTACGTCTACTCGGAACTAAAGAGAATTTTATTACATGAATGTTATACAAATTTATAAGTATAATCTGCACTCTATAATTTTCAACACACTTATCACTCATGGTTACACTGAGATATATATGGGTCTGGAACAGAATCTGATAGTAGTGATGGTAAATATTCTAGCCTTACTTTTTGCACTAGGCCAGCTGATGTGACAGGTTATGGAACATGCTGTGGCAGACCAACTCCTAACAGCAACAATTCTTGAAACTTGTGTCAAGGGGACAATTCGCTTCTGAACTAGCTTGACCCTTTTATCGACATATCTACTCTACACATTTGATCCATGTGGAGATTCTACTACAAAGTTCAGACCGGAGCAAAGGTGGCTCCATCGGTCTGGTCTGGATGACGCCTTCCTATAGACGATCTTAAAGTAGGCAAAGATAAATGGGAACACCATTAATTCATGGTACCTACTTTACATCTGATCGATCTTCTCATCGCATCGCTGCTCTAACCGAGGCGAAGCTTACACCCTCAGACGAAGGTAACTGATCCGGATGAAGCACAACCTCCAACCGCATTGGCTTTGCTCTCCTCGGTTTAGTTTCCTTGCACAACTAATCTCCCTCGATCGTAGTGGCTTACTCGTTTCGAATTAGGCTCCACATATTGACATGTTGGTGCTCAATGTGATGGTCAATGGTGGTGTTGGTGTAGAAAGCTAGGGATTCTAGAGGTGGTGTTGCGGCTACAGTTTATAGAGTTTGGTTTTTGGTGGTTTGCGATGGTGGTGAGAGAGATGGTGGTTATCGGTGCGATGGCAGCGGTGACGGTGGGTGATGGAGCGTAATCGGGGGAAGAAGCAATTAACTGGGAAACACCGATAGGAATTGGTATTAATAGCTAGAAATCAAAATCATGAGTTAATGTCAAACAACTATTTGTGAAGGATCAATTGAGTAGGAAAAAAACCAAAGGATTCATAAGAGACTGCTACATGGTAGTCCTACTATTGCTCTATTAGTTAGTATAGAGTATAGAAGTATATATATAAGTAGTATAGATATAGATATACATATGAAATAGATATAGATAGATTATAAAATATGGGAAGTGATATTTCCATTTGAAAATTTGATTCATCCACATGATATACAACACACTTGTAGCTATCGTACAAGCACACTTGTAGCTATCGTACAAGCTAGTAGAACATATATTTTAATGTGGATGAATCAATTTCTTAAATCGAAATATCACTTTCCATAAAATATAGGCAAATATCCAAATTTTAATTATCTAATGTAGTAACTAGACTCTACATATTAAATATCAAATCTTCCATCAATATTTAAATGTTAAATCCTCAATTAAATCATTAACAGAATGTTGTACGTTACTAGTTTCAGCACAAACGAATATTTGAATCATAATTGCTACTTAATAAGAATTAATTGGTTCATGTGGCTCATTTCATCCAAAATAATATTAAACAAAAACTTTGTATCCCTACATACCTAAAAAGCACTAACTCGGTTGTGGCTATTCCTTGTGAACATGTGATTTCTTTTTAAAACAATTCAGCCAACTTTTAACTTTATGTTTTAATTTAAACAAAGAGCCCAAGTGTGTCTTTTAACATAGTTTAGACATGTTGTCGATCTTCTTCCATGGTAAACACAGACACCACAGTGGCACGGTCAACATCTATTCACGCATCTGCTATTTTTTTTTCATCTTTGAAGGAACTGTCTAATCATCCTAAAACATTTAACTTCGTTACTAATGGTTGAAATACAATGGGTTCTAACCCTAACAAGTGATACAAACATAGACAATAAAATGGGACTATTCGTAACCGTAAGTCCACAGCACCCAAAGTTCAAATCGGAGTGGCGGTCTTTTACCGAGTCGTGGGCCGTCACAATAAAGATACACGTTTAGATATGGAAAGAAACAATACTTATCAAGAATATAGTGAATACTGGTATTTATCAAAAATATATATTTACTCAATCGTATTCTATTTAACTCTAATCATACTCTAACAAATGCGTTCGTCTCCGTCTTTTCAAATTTTTACATTTAGTAAAACTGATTAAAATTATAACTTGATATCATAAGTTAGATAATATTCAAAAATAACAATGAATTTGTATATGTCTAACTTTGCATGCACGTTAACGACCTTTCATCGTCTACATCATCTTCAATCAATACAATAGGAAAAAGAATCAACAAAACGAACATTGTTCTGACTTCCAACCCAAAAAGCCATATCAACGTATCCGACCATGGGTTGGTGTGCACGATAAAATCGAAGTTGCATGACATCCGGCAACCAGAGAACTGAATTGTGCCACCTTATGGCCCAAGTAATCATCAACGACTTTAGTTATTGGCGACGGTAGAGGGTCGAGAATGGCTCTGATCTTCAAGTCTTTACCGGTCCAATCATATTCTTCGATGACATCAGCAAGATCTTTATCCGAACTGACGTGAACTAAGCAATCAAGATCTTCGTTCGGCAACTTACACCTCAAACACATAGACGGTCCACAAGCGTCCCATAGCTTCACGATTAACTCTGTGTAACTGATACCTCGATCCACAGCCATGATCTTGTTTGTGCCACCAACGTAATGGAGTTTGACGTCTTTCTCACACCACATGATCTTGCCGCCATAACTGTAGTGGAATTTGATCTTCTTGTTGGAACTTGAAGGTGCAGCCATGGCTAATTAAACGAATGGAAAGAATGAGTAGTTCTTATTTAAGCACTCTTATATAGATGAAGGCTTGACGTACATATGCACATATCTAATATCTGTTGTACATATCTGATATCTGTTGTACATGTACAACCCGTATTTTTAGTGGAAAACTTTCCTTAAAAACCGTTCATGATAGGTATCAAGCTTCTCAAGTTAACATAAACTACATAGTTACATATCTGGTTACTGATTTTGCGGAAAGTATAAATATAACAATTTTTGATTGCTACCGTCTGAAAATCTAAGGGAGTAATTATCATACATAAATAATAAATTTGGTTGTAGTGTCGGATTATAATTTTTTTTTTTTAGAACGGCAAATCTATCATACTCCTACTCCTAAACTACTCCTTGTTATGTTAGTGTCAGGGTTTGAAACCATGAACTTCTTGTTAGTATACCACCTTGTTAGCCAAGTGGGTTAGCCCCAACTTTTGTCAGATTATAATTAGTATAATCTTCTTTATCGTACTCCTTTAGGATTAGATACTTATAAATATTATTTTTGTTTTGGTTTATATTTAGTAACCTAAAAACTTTCAGTTAGCAAATAATATATTAATAAGAAATAGCATTATTCGTTGATGTTTATAAATTATATTAATAATAAATAATGATCAAATAATCATTTGGTATATTAGAATACAAAAACAATTAAGTTTATATCCCAAAAAATTACCAATTTAACCATTACAATTTTAAACTTGCACCCTCTCTTTAGGGAAACCTCACACAAGGCACTATCTCCATTTGCAAAGGAACATCAAAAAATAATATTCCCCACTTCCTTACTAGTTTGCAGGTCAAGCTTTGGAGATTAATTAAGGAGACCAAATAAGAAATAACTTATAATACATTTCTCTGTCTCAAATGGTAAGGTGTGTAGCAATTGAAGTTCCAGCCCATAAAAATAATCTAATTAATAATATATAATGTATGAACTATAATGTGAATGACTGAGGAACCCCAAAAAACTTTTGCCTTAAACATGGGAATATTTAGGATGAATCAGTCATTATAAGCAATAATTAAAACATATAACCATGACTTATTCATTTTGAATTCAAAAAACTATAAAATAGTTGATTGAATTAAAAAAAAGTCACATAGTATTATGGATGAAAATGATCGGCCTTTTATTTGCGATTGGAGTCAATGACGTTAATAATAATTTTATAAATATATCGTAAGAGGGATCAGAAACAAGTTTAATAGACACAAATATGTTTTAATAAGGGATGAAACCATTCTACATCAAAATATTTGGCTCTTGAATCAATGTATTGGCAGTTTCAAATTCATTAGCCTCAAGGACCTCTTTAGGGGAAACCTCACACAAGGCAACTAACTCCATTTGCGAAGGAAGATCAAAAAATAATACCCCTACATCATTACCAACTTGCATGTCATGCTTTGGAGATTAAAGAGACCAAAAAAGAAACCACTTGCAATACATTTCCCTGTTGCAAATTGTAAGAATTCTCACTGTGTGTAGCAATCGAAGTTCCAGCATACAAACATAATCTAATTAATAATATATAATGAAATATATTTGAACCCCCAAAAAAGTCGAATTTGCCTTTCTAGGGTCAACTTTTGCCTTAATCATGGGGAAATTTAGGATGAAATCAGTAAAGATAAGTAATTAATAATTAAAACATATAACGATGACTTATTCATTTTAAATTCAAAGAACTATAAAATAGTTGTTTGTACGAAAAAAGTCACATAGTGTTTTGAATGAAAATATTCTAGGCCTTTATTTGAGATTGGAGTCAATCACGTTAGTGATAATTTTATAAACGTTTCGTTGGTGATCAAGAGGGATCAGAAACAAGTTTAATAGACACGGATATGTTTCAATATGGGATGAAATCATTGAACATCAAAATATTTGTCTCTTGAATCAATGTAAATGTATTGACATTTTCAAATTCATTAACCTCAAGGACGGGCAATTTATGTTGGGAATAACTAACCTTGAGCAACGAATCATCCAAGGTAACAATTTTACATAACTCATGGCACATTAGCAACAATTTAACAAGATAATATCAATGGTTTGCTTTTAGTCGCTAATTTGTCGTGTTCTTTTCTTATACCAGTGTCAAAAAAATATCGACAAAATGAATACAAGTAATTGCTCGCTAGTTAATACATTCATGCCACAAATCTCAATACTTGATCCTAACTATGAAAGTATCAAACCTTGTTATTGAAAAAAGAAAAGGTATACAGAATATATACACAAAGAAAGGAAACAAATAAGGCCTAATTACAGCTAATTACAGAAATACAGCTATAGATCCTAAATTACAGGAAGATTAGAATAACTACCAAAGATAGAATGATATTCTAGAATAATTATATTCTAGAATTATTTACAGTAATATCGTTTATATTCCCCCGCAAGATGGACTGTCTCTTGGTAAGTCCAATCTTGGATGTTAAGAGTTGAAACCGTGGTCTGAGGAGAGGTTTTGTTAGAGCATCAGCAAGTTGATCATCACCCCTGATATGTGTAACACATAGAGTTCCGTCTTGAACCTTTTCCCTTACAAAGTGAAAATCCAAAGCTAGATGTTTCATTCTAGAGTGAAAAAGAGGATTGGCAGAGTAGTGTGTTGCACTCAGATTGTCACAGTAGATGGTGGGGGTAGTGGTTGAGGTGAAGCCATGTTCAGAAAGAAGAGAGATTAACCATTGAACTTCGGTGGTGGCTGAAGCTATAGCCCGGAATTCAGCCTCAGTAGAAGACCTGGCAGATGTGAGTTGACGTTTAGAACTCCAGGAGATGGGATTCCGTCCCAAGTATACTATATAGCCGGTGGTGCTGCGCCATGTATCTTTGTCCCTTGCCCAATCCGCATCTGTAAAAGCATGAAGACAAAGTGGAGAGGATTTTTGTAGCAGTAAACCATGGTGGAGTGTGCCATGTAAGTATCTAAGGACACGTTTTAAAGCAGCCCAGTGATTAGTTGAAGGTTGATGCATAAACTGTGATAACTTGTTTACAATAAATGCAAGGTCAGGACGAGTGATGGATAAGTACTGCAGGGCCCCAACGATGGCTCTATATTCAGTAGGAGAGGAGAGAAGAGTGCCTCCTGATAATTACAGCTGATCTAAGTTGGCAACAGGTGTTGATATTGGCTTACAATCTTTCATATTGGTTCTAGAAAGAATATCAAGTATATATTTGGATTGAGATAGAAGTAAACCTTTGGGATGAGGCAGAACCTCAACGCCAAGGAAATAGGAGAGCTGACCAAGGTCTTTAAGAGAAAATTTGTTGGCAAGAGAGTTAATAAAAGATTGAATTAGTGTGGGAGAAGGACATGTAACAATAATATCATCCATATAGACAAGGACAAGAATAAGGGAAGAGCTAGTGGAGTGAACAAAGAGGGAAGAATCAGATATAGTAGCTTTAAAACCAGAAGAGAGAAGATAAGATTTGAGTTCGGTGTACCAGGCACGGGAAGCTTGGCGCAAGCCATAGATTGCTTTGTTGAGCTTACAAACATGGGAAGGATAAGATGCATTAACAAAGCCTGTAGGTTGAGCCATGTAAACATCCTCATGTAAGGTGCCCTATAATAAGGCATTATTGATGTCAAGTTGTCTTAAGGACCAACCATGGGAAACGGCTAATGAAAGAATAACTCGAAGGGTAGCTGGTTTCACTACAGGACTGAAAGTGTCACTAAAATCAATGCCAGGACGTTGAGTGAACCCTTTAGCCACAAGGCGGGCTTTTAAACGTTCAACTGAGCCATCAGGATTGTATTTGATTTTGAAAACCCAGCGGGAACCAACGACATTTTGAGCTTCATTTGGAGGTACAAGTGTCCAGGTGTGATTTGATTGTAGAGCTTCAAATTCAGCAATCATGGCCTTGTGCCAAAGGGGATGATTAAGGGCCTGTTTGACATTTCTAGGTTCGGTTATAAGGGAGGCGGAAGCTATATACACAATGAAATCATTATTGTGATATTTGGAGTTTGGTTTTGGGTTAAGTCTGGTGCGGCTAGCTTGAATTGGCTGTTGTGGATTGGGTGATGGGATCGAATCTGTCGAATAAGATAAATCCGCTGATTCAGGGGTATTAGATAGGGAAGTTGGTGGTGAGGATGTTGATGTATTTAATGAGGAAGAAGGTAAATCAGTGGGTGAAGAAGGATGAGGTGAATGGCTAGATGTGAAGGATGAATCTGGTATGGGAATGGTTGACACATGAGTACGAAACCATTCAGGGACAGAAGGTGTTGCTTTTTTGGAAGCGGTATCAATGAGATTTGAATAAGGAAAGACGGATTCAACAAAAATAATGTGTCTTGTTGTGTAGATCTGATTGGTCATAGGGTCTAGTGCATAATATGCACTTTGAGAGGGTGAGTAACCAACAAAGTGTTGGATTAGGTGTCTAAGCCATGACTAATAATTTGTATTTACCTAATTAACAGAAGCAAAGTCCATTTGGGTTGCCCTCATAGCTGGAGGTTTGGTAGAAAGTTCGGTAGACAGAAAAGTTGGTTTATTATGGGATTAATAAATCAATAGAAATAAAAGATATGGTTTGTTAATATATTAAAGTGATAATATATTAATTAGAAACTATATTGATTGATTAATAATTAATCAGGAATTAATTGGATTAATTTCTGTGGCATTAATTAGATTAATCAGGAAGTCAGGGATTAAAGTCGTACAAATTCAATAGTTGAATTGCGGCGCGCGGCACGCCAATGTAAAGGCCGCGACGCTCGTACATATTCGTACGAATTCAATAGTTGAATTGCGGCGCGCGGCGCGCCAATGTAAAGGCCGCGACGCGCGTACGTATAATCCGGAAAAATGGCTGACGGCTAGGGTTTCTTGTTTCCCTATAAATAGGGAACCCTAGGCCTCATTATTAGTGCTCATTCTGCAATTCTCTCTGGAATTTTCGTCCACCCTCTGGCTCCCTGGGTGTGATCTCATTTGAGGCAGGACACTTGTGCTGCTTAGCTTCAAGATTGAAACTAAAGGTTAGTTTCTTCTAATTTTATTCTTTTAGTTATTTTTTGGCCTTTAGGAATCAGTTACATGTACAAAGTAAGAAAACATAGATCTTTTCTAGGTTGCATGTGAACCTAGGTTTTTAGTTCATGGTTGCAGAAAACCTTTCAGTGGTATCAGAGCGTTTGGTTGTTTTCTTATTGAATTGCTGTAATAGTTTTCCTAAAATTAGGGTTTTAAGTTTATAAATCCTTTGGGCCTGATTTCGATTTTGGGGTTTAGAGTTTTTGAAACCCTAGCCCCTCCCCCCCCCCCCCCCTTCTTTTTCGATTTTCCTGGTTAGGGTTTTAAGAGGTTTTCTATTTTTGGTAACTTTAATTGGTTAATTAAATGGATAACCTTAAACCCAGTTTTGTTTGAATTCGATAATTAGGGGTTTAAGATAGGTTTAAATTGATTTGATTAATTTGGAAAAACCTATCTACATTTGAATTAATTTAATTAATTGTTTAATTAAAAGATAATTCAAGGGATTTAATTTAATTTTGATTTAATGGTTAAATTTCGAAAATTAAAGGATAAATCCTAAAATATTTTAAAAGGTTTAAAATACCTAGATTTAATTAATTTAATTAATAGTTTAATTAAAAGATAAATTAAATCAAAATTTAAAGGTTTAATTTAATTTGAAATTTAATAGTTAAATTTCTGGAAATTAAAAGATAAACCAGGAATATTTTAAAAGGGTAAAATACATCTTATATATATTATTAAAATTTAATACTATATGTATAAGATAAATTGGTTAGTCAAATCATTAGTAGGCCTCATTCACGAAGCTGATCTATAAAGTGGGTATAAGGAGACTGCCTATAAAATGGCGGTCTAATGGGTGTTCACTCTCACCCACCGCTCGCCTGATCAGTGGAGGGTCGTTAGTCGAACAGTTTTGATAGGACCGCTTAATCATTAAAAGTATAATGATCAAAGTACTAGAACCCGTACAAGAATTCCCAATCTAGTTACTTTAGAAAAAATATGGATTTGATGCTAACCCATGAAATTGCACATTGCACTTTATGAAACGTTGGTGGAGCGTGTGTGAGTTACCGGCACACCAATGGAGGTTCATAAAGAGTGGCAATGGGTTTCTCAGGTGTTATCATTGTTGATGGAGCGTGTGTGGTTAACCGGCACATCAATTTGAGATGATAATGGACCCCGAGAGTACCAAGCTAATTTGCATGGTTATTCACACCCGATTTGTGATCCTCGGCATCCCAGTCACAAACGGTGGGGCATATCCGAGATTAAACATGCCATTGAACAGTTCAATGAGTCTCACAGATCTAGGAATTTCATAAGACTGAAATTGATAATAGTTATCTACCTTAATGACCACTGTGTTGTGACTACGGCATCCCTCTTCACAGCATAGTTGGGGTATTTTGGATCCTAGCCTTATTAAATAATATATATTGGGTAATTATTTAAAAGGATTAATTAAACTAATAAATTATGTTTCCTTTTATAGATGTCGGAATCGAGTGTCTATTCTCATCCTCCTTCTCCTTCACCCTTTTCTGAGGGCATCAGAAAGCACCTGTTAAATATGGAAAGGCTGACTGGCCTTAACTATGTGGAATGGCTTCGCAATTGGAGAATGGTTATTGTTATTGCTGGCAAGCTACACCTCATTGAGTATCCGATCCCAGTTCTACCAAAACATGTCATCACAAAAGGTCTTTATGATGAGCATGACCTATTATTTGATGAATCCGAGGAAGTTCGTGACCTCATGCTATTGACCATTGAGCCCGAGTTCCGCAGGGATTTTGCATCCCTAGGGCCGTATGAGTTAATACAATTGGTTGAGGAAAGGTTCCAAGAACCGGTTGAAGAGGAACGAGCTAGGATCTTCAAAAGACTTGCAGAGTGCAAGCTAAAAGAAGGAAGTAGCGTCGATTCGCATGTTCTCAAGATTGAGAGATACATAGGCGAATTGTACAAACTTGGTCATCCAATTGGTCAGGAAATGAGTGTTAAGATCCTACTTGATTAGGGATGCAAACGGGGGCGGATTGTTGCGGATTGTACATTACCCGTCCCCATCCCCGACCTCCAAGTCCCACATCCGTCCCCGCCCCCGCCCCGCCAAACCCCCATCGGGGTCGGGTAAAAAAGTCTCCGACGGGTTCGGGGAACCCGATGGATACCCGTTTAATTTCCAAATTTTATAAAGCTGAAAATATAAAAATTATACATAAAAAGTAAAAACCACAAAACTAAAAAAGTTCAAAATTTCATACTCCATTTTGATAGATGACAAAATACAAAAAAAAAAAGATGATAAAAGAAAATCATAAGTTTGATAAAGAACTAAAATAAAAGCAACAAGTTAGTTCTAATGTTTTGAAAAAAAAATATCTTTGATCTTCATCACCATCGATCATCATCCAATCTTCTTGTACTAAGTATCAAAATCCACATAACTTGGTTCCAACTCATCACCTTTTACAACTTCAAATTTTGCAATATGTTTCTCATGTATTTGTACCCGCATCTTGTCAATCTGTTAACAACATCGTCATTAGTTGCTCCAGCAGCTTGTGCATTTGTTGTGCCAACATGATCACAACTTGGTGGTGGGGGCTGTGGATTTCATATCCAGTCTCACTATAATAAGGAAAATCAAAACAGATTCAATACAGTTTACAAACAAAATAAATAAAAGCAGATTCCAATCGAGAATACAAATTCTATAGTTTACAAACAAAACAAATAAAAGCATATTACAATCGAGTTTACAACCAAAACAAACAAATTAAGTGAGTCCATCAACAACCGAGTAACTAGTTGCTCACGAAATCAAATATTGAATCAGAAATCAGTAATTAATTGCATATGAAACAGAAAATAGAAAATCCAGAATCAAGAATCAGAAAATCGTGTTCATCAGAAGTCGATTACAAATCTAGTCTTGAATATGATAATCGGTTTCATCAGCTGCGTGTTCATCAGAAATCCATTACAGATTAGACAACAAATTAAAGCGTATTCAACTAATTAATCAGAATTCGATTACAAAATCGATTATTGATTACAAAAAGAACATGATAAGTCGATAAACTTGATAGAAACAATTACACATGTCGATTGCATAGCAGAAGTGGATTACTATCATTTATTAGCATTTGACAAAAATCGATTACGACAATTGACAACCGGAATAGATTACAGAAAAAAGAATGAGTTACAAAAAACGATTTCAGAATTCGATTACAAAATCGATCATTGATTACAAAATCGAAATCGATTATTGATTACAAAATCAAAATCGATTACAACAACCGATTAACACAACCATTCAGGAAAATAGTTAGATGAACTGTAGCACCAAAATCGAAATCAATTATAGCAATCGATTAACAAAAATCGAAATCAATTATTGATAAGTCTCGATGAATCGATGTAGCAACTAGGACAGGAAGGAGATCTCGAAGAATTGTAGCTCCAATGCACGAGTCATCCTCTTTATAGGTTGATGTCGTTAATTGCGTACTTAATCGAAGAGACACAATCAAACCGTTTACAAATGCAGCGGACTGTTCAGTATTCTATGGCATCGGTAACTTCACGTATTTATTGAATTTATTAAGATGAATTAGTATACCAATAAGGATTAAGTGATTAACGTTTTATATATATATATATATATATATATATATATATATATATATATATATATATATATATATATATATACCGGGTCTTAAACGGAGCGGATGGTAATATACCTGTCCCCGCCCCGTACCCGCTTCGGGTAAATGAAGCATGACCCATCCCGACCCGTTACCCGCTAAGGCGGGGAATCCCCGATCCGTTCGGGTCGGATCCCCACGGGTGATGGGTAATACCCGCCCCGTTTGCATCCATATACTTGATTCGCTGACTAATAGGTACGATCTGTTCATTCAGACGTATAGAAAGGAAGACCGAAAAAAGACTTTTATGGAAATGCGTTCTCTGTTGACCCTATACGAGTCACTCATGGACAGGCATTGCTCCACTGGTTCGGCTACTTCTGGATTGAGTCCAGTGAAGAGACGCGGCAAGAAACGTTCCAGATCCTCTGGACATGTTCTGAGATGTCTTAAACTGGGAATCCATAGGATCGGATACAGTCACGGAAAGATTGGAAAATGCTCCAAGGTAAAATCTTTAGAAACTCAGGTTTATCTAAAAACTTCGAAACTCCTGATCCATAATTCCTTGATATATAATGTGATAGTCACGTTTGGTTTGTATGCAGGGAATCAGTAGGGTACAGGACTTTGACGCATAGGAGCACTTTTGGAGCACTTTTGGATTGGATCTCCAGCTCATGCAGTTTTGAAGTTTAGTTAGATATTACAATCTTGTTATTAGATTATTAAATGCTAACGACATTGTTTTCATATAGTACATTGTTCGAGGATTTTTGTGTTTCAATAAAATGTTGATTTTCTTTTGATTGTTTTAATTATCCTCGAAATGTTGTGTGAATGTGTTAATGGCATAAATGGTAATAACTTGAATGTTGATACATCCAATGGGATGGGACTTATAAATTGTGTTCTTTATGATTGTTAAAGTGAATTTTATGAGAATCACTTCAACCAAAGGTCCAGTTGGACAGGACTTTGGAATCATTTGACTTAGAGTCACATGATGAATTGAGTGCTTAATAAAATTAATTATGGCAAGAAAGGAATCACCCAAATATCCAATGGATAGGATTTTGGAATCAGTTGACTTGGAGTCAGGTGATGATTGCATGTCTTGAACAATATTAACAAAGTCATAAATTTACATTTTGAGCGACAGACACATAAGTTACTGTGTATTGCTCAAATCTTCGAACAGAACACGATTAGTTATGCTTCATGATATTTTCCAAATGGTTTGACAAATATGGCTTCGTTTATCGGAATAAGCGATTGATTGGAACCTTGAAGTGTTCAAGGATTTCAAAGGAAGCATAAGATCAACAGAACCTGAGTAACAACATAGATTGAGAAAATGTTTCACAGTTTATCCTCTTCCAAGAACACTAATGGTTATAATGTGTCTTAGGGAAGATGATGGAGCATTGATCAAATTAGTTTTGATCCTCGATGTATAAGATACATTTCCGATTAGTATTTCAATGAATTAAATATTCAACCAGTCAGACCGCAGAAACCATATTCCGACCACATCTTAGACTAAGTAGGTTAAGTTGACACTGTCTGAAATGTAAAGCTGGGATCATCCCACTAGTACATAGAAAGTCCAGGGTCATGTAGCATTCGTCTGAATCTCATGACAAGCCTGAAACTAATCAGCAATGTCGTTTCATTGGCCATTCCGGTTATCCTTTGAAAGAAGAGTACTTTTAGAAAGAACTCAAGTTCTAAGGAAACAGTGGGAGTAAGAATAATTCTGAATGAGTTCAGGGATTAGCCAAGTGAAAGAACCTTTAGTCACCACTGGGACTTGACCAGGAATTAGATTCCTGTTAAACCTGACATACCCTCTCTTAGCTTGACCAGTAGTTATTGTCACTGTCATAAGGAGTTATGATTTGGGTGATATACCGGGTAGTGGTAAAACACTAAAGATGGTACGAATAAGTAATCCGACAGCTGGAAGCATTGGTAAGCCCAGTTGCTGCCAAATAAGAGAACCTTACCGCGAGACACAGTCTATGTGACAGTATGATTGATCTTTACAACTGGTCTAGGAACCAGTGGGAGTAATTGAATCATCAAAAGAAGGGAATATAGAAATGTACTTACAGAACATCTGGTTGAATGAGTCATCACTTGGAGTCAAGCAATTGATTCCGAATGAAGCACTCTCAATAGAAGATGAAATCCGAGAGGATTCTGCGTGGCATAGTGTGAGTCGTTAGTGGAGCGTGTGTGGTTTACCGGCACACTAATAGGGACTCACATAGAGCATGCCATTACAAAAGGTACATGGCCCTAGGATTCGTCCCATGGGCATCTCGCAAGAAAGGATATTCGGATTCTCAAAATAGGCCAAAAGGTTTGGATTTTGTGAATAGCCTGAAAGATTCCCTTTAACATGTCGGAAAGGTTTGGATTTCGGTTTCGCAAAATGTGCCATAAGTTATGGATTTTGTGAATAGTCCGAAAGAGTCATATAACGGTGTCAAAGCCAGTGGGAGTATCGTTGTTATCTGCTATCATTGTATGTGGGTTACATACTGGTTCTAGGAAACGTCTCTTATCATTACAAAGTGTAATGACTTGGTGTTAAGAAACGGCTCGCTATGAAAGACTTTAAGAGATACAACATACTCAGGTGGTTGTGAACATCTATTAGATAGATCAGAATTCTGCCAATATGATCTTGATGAGATTCAAGATGCATAACCCCAGGAATGGAGTTTCCTGTCATTGCAAAGTGTAATGAATAGGCATGAAAGAAACAAAGAAGGTGCAGCATGCTCACGTGGTTCATAGACATCTATTAGATAGATGAGACTGACAGTATTGACTTAGCCATTGAGAATATGATCTTGATGGGATTCAAGATGCATAAGAAAGAGTCCCTGAAAGGAAATGGTTTCCGGAAATCATGACACAAGGATTATTGGTAATCTTAGGATTCCGAAAGGGCTTGGAATGAGATTACATCAGGTTCCTCGAGCCTCTTGGACAAATCAGAAGTGTTATGAACATATCCTGATGACATAATGCTTAGAGCATTGTAAGTTGGATTCAGGATATTGCCTAGCTGAGAATACTGAATGGATTTTTGAACAGACGTGAGAAATCATTGGGAAATGATTAGGGTGATTGATTTGAAAGGGTTTTCAAATCGGTAATTGTTTACACCAGAACGTGGTGCTGGAGGACTTCATGGTTAAAGAATTTCGTTGGTTTCTGATGGAGCGCGTGTGGTTCACCGGCACATCATGACACCTCGAAATTGTCTTAAGGTGTAGTCATTTAGACTAAAGACCCGAGAACCATGGGAAGTCACGGTACACATCACCGGAATGGAGTTGTGAGAGAGAATGACAAAATGACAAAATGACAAAATGACAAATTGAGATATTATCGGAAGAGTATCCGATAGGATCATCTGCAATAAAATGTATAAGTGTTAGAAACTTGGATACATAGAAAGAGTGAAAAGGTCATAGACATAGATATAAAAGGCTTGAATTGAAAGTTTAAAAGAGAATAAGAAACCGATAATAGTTATGATAAATCCGACTTGGTGATTACCTCGTGGAGACTTGGTATTAAGCAGGAGTAGCTGCCAGTCAGATTTTATGTTTCGCTTTTGCATGTTTTACTTCCTGAATAATTGGATTATTCAAATATCCACAGTCGTTCATACTCTTAGGGAGTAAGTATGAAGGAATACTGTCATGAATTGTTTTGTAGATTGTCTAAGGAGTTAGGCATAGCAATAAGATTGCTGCAACATTCATGAGTACTTGGAAATGGAGATTTGAGTATTGGATAAACCCGCGCTCAATGGATTGCTTCATGGATTATATCACGAGCAATGTTGAGACGATAATATATTATGGTCTTAAAGTGGAGAGATATGAGTTATAATTTGCAAGGCGGTTGTTCATTGATAGTACGAAAACGCATCGGTAACTCGATGTTATAAAACGTACTGTTGTGAGTGATTTGTCGGGTAAAAGATATAACATATTAGTCGAAGCTTTTTCGTCCCTTGACCCAGACAGGAAACAGATATCTGTTGGCCACTCGATGATTTTGAAGTTGACTGAAGTGCTGGCTAGCCAGGACTTAATTGATTCGTTCAATTAGAAGTCTAAAAGTCATAAGCAAAATCGGAAATCGGGAAACAGTGTGTCAGACAGAGATTGATCTCAATCCATGTCTCATGTCTGAAAATATCTTGTTGGACGGAGGATCATCTGATCACTTATCTATGGACAGAACTGACTAGGTCAGAGTTCGGCAGCAGTTTCTAGGAAGCTACAGTTTGCTGATTAATTAGAGGTTAAATTGGTAATTATAGTCATAGACTTATCCAAGTGGGAGACTGTTGGATTAGGTGTCTAAGCCATGACTAATAATTTGTATTTACCTAATTAATAGAAGCAAAGTCCATTTGGGTTGCCCTCATAGCTGGAGGTTTGGTAGAAAGTTCGGTAGAGAGAAATGTTGGTTTATTATGGGATTAATAAATCAATAGAAATAAAAGATATGGTTTGTTAATATATTAAAGTGATAATATATTAATTAGAAACTATATTGATTGATTAATAATTAATCAGGAATTAATTGGATTAATTTCTGTGGCATTAATTAGATTAATCAGGAAGTCAGGGATTAAAGTCGTACAAATTCAATAGTTGAATTGCGGCGCGCGGCACGCCAATGTAAAGGCCGCGACGCTCGTACATATTCGTACGAATTCAATAGCTGAATTGCGGCGCGCGGCGCGCCAATGTAAAGGCCGCGACGCGCGTACGTATAATCCGGAAAAATGGCTGACGGCTAGGGTTTCTTGTTTTCCTATAAATAGGGAACCCTAGGCCTCATTATTAGTGCTCATTCTACAATTCTCTCTGGAATTTTCGTCCACCCTCTGGCTCCCTGGGTGTGATCTCATTTGAGGCAGGACACTTGTGCTGCTTAGCTTCAAGATTGAAACTAAAGGTTAGTTTCTTCTAATTTTATTCTTTTAGTTATTTTTTGGCCTTTAGGAATCAGTTACATGTTCAAAGTAAGAAAACATAGATCTTTTCTAGGTTGCATGTGAACCTAGGTTTTTAGTTCATGGTTGCAGAAAACCTTTCAGTGGTAGCAGAGCGTTTGGTTGTTTTCTTATTGAATTGCTGTAATAGTTAGGAGGTTTTCTATTTTTGGTAACTTTAATTGGTTAATTAAATGGATAACCTTAAACCCAGTTTTGTTTGAATTCGATAATTAGGGGTTTAAGATAGGTTTAAATTGATTTGATTAATTTGGAAAAACCTATCTATATTTGAATTAATTTAATTAATTGTTTAATTAAAAGATAATTCAAGGGATTTAATTTAATTTTGATTTAATGGTTAAATTTCGAAAATTAAAGGATAAATCCTAAAATATTTTAAAAGGTTTAAAATACCTAGATTTAATTAATTTAATTAATAGTTTAATTAAAAGATAAATTAAATCAAAATTTAAAGGTTTAATTTAATTTGAAATTTAATAGTTAAATTTCAGGAAATTAAAAGATAAACCAGGAATATTTTAAAAGGGTTTAAAATACATCTTATATATATTATTAAAATTTAATACTATATGTATAAGATAAATTGGTTAGTCAAATCATTAGTAGGCCTCATTCACGAAGCTGATCTATAAAGTGGGTATAAGGAGACTGCCTATAAAATGGCGGTCTAATGGGTGTTCTCTCTCACCCACCGCTCGCCTGATCAGTGGAGGGTCGTTAGTCGAACAGTTTTGATAGGACCGCTTAATCATTAAAAGTATAATGATCAAAGTACTAGAACCCGTACAAGAATTCCCAATCTAGTTACTTTAGAAAAAATATGGATTTGATGCTAACCCATGAAATTGCACATTGCACTTTATGAAACGTTGGTGGAGCGTGTGTGGGTTACCGGCACACCAATGGAGGTTCATAAAGAGTGGCAATGGGTTTCTCAGGTGTTATCATTGTTGATGGAGCGTGTGTGGTTAACCGGCACATCAATTTGAGATGATAATGGACCCCGAGAGTACCAAGCTAAAAACCTAGGCCTCATTATTAGTGCTAATTCTACAATTCTCTCTGGAATTTTCGTCCACCCTCTGGCTCGCTGGGTGTGATCTCATTTGAGGCAGGACACTTGTGCTGCTTAGCTTCAAGATTGAAACTAAAGGTTAGTTTCTTCTGATTTTATTCTTTTAGTTATTTTTTGGCCTTTAGGAATCAGTTACATGTTCAAAGTAAGAAAACATAGATCTTTTCTAGGTTGCATGTGAACCTAGGTTTTTAGTTCATGGTTGCAGAAAACCTTTCACAAAGATGCAAGGTTTTGAACGCGGATCAAGTTTATGAGAGGTGTAAGGACGTATCCAGGGGTAACAAAGGCAGCCAAAGCAACGTAATTTGTTATAATTAGGAGACTTGTGAAAGAGACAATGGTATGGTGATTTATTTTTTAGAGTAGGAGTTGGTAGGCGATTGATTAAGTAGGCTGCTGTAGCGAATGCAAAAGGCCAGAAAGAAACAGGAATGTTGGCATGAGAAAGAAGGGTAAGACCAGTTTCTACAATGTGGCGATGTCTCCTCTCAGCATACCCATTATGTTCTGGAGTATGAGGAGGAGAAGTAAGATGTGATATGCCACAAGAATGAAGATGAGGAAGGAGTTTAATGTACTCACCACCATTATCCGAGAACAATTGTTTAATGGTGGTTTGAAAATAATTTTCTACAAGTTTTTGAAATCTGATAAAAGTACTCAAGGAATCTGATTTCTTCTTTAATGGATAGAACCATATATATTTTGTAAAGTGATCGACAAATATTATATAGTACTTGTATCCATCAATAGAATGAACGGGTGATGACCAAACATCAGAAAAAAGTAAATCCAGAGGTGCATCAGAAGTAACACTTGATTCAGAAAAAGGCAATTTATGCATTTTATTAACCTTACAAGAATTACAATGGTCCTTGAAAGGTAAATTGAAGCTAATGAAAGAAGATAAATGATCAAAGATTTTATTGTGAGGATGACCCAAGCGATGGTGCCAAGTCATCGAAGAGGTCTTTTGAAGAGAGTTAACCGGAAGGTGAGTTGTAGATGGCCGAGGAGTGATAGTATGAGAGACAGCTTGAGATTTGGAGCGAAGCTCATAGACACCTTTACTGGCTACTCCTTGAAGAAGTAGTTTGTTGGAATGGAGATCCTTAAGAAAAAAAAAAGAGGAGAAGAATGCTATTAGTAGTTTGTTATCACGACAAATACGAGAGATTGAAATAATATTTCGTGATAAGGAAGGAACGTGAAGAACATATTTTAAGATGAGGGAAGAATTAGAAGTGTGTAAAGTAACAGAACCAATGTGAGAGATAGATAAGCACGAACCATCACCAATCACTAACTCTTTTGTGCCATCATATGGAGCATGAAATGAGAGGTTTGCCAAATCATTAGTCACATGATAAGAAGCTCCACTATCAAACAACCAATTTGCAGAAGCTCCATCTTGCATTCCCATAGTGTGTACTTGAGGGTTTGCATTCGTGTTTCGATTATATGTGGGAACCGTAATGTGTGGATTAACTTTCTTGAATACCATGCAGTTGTTAAGAGAATGACCTCTGACATGACGCCACTGGCATTTACCAAGAAAGGGACGAGAGTGTGTTGTTGGAGTTGGAAGAATTCCAGTTCCTTGATGATTATGGGGATTATTCTTTGTCTGTTGTTTGTTGTTCTAGGGATTGTTGGATGGTTTCTGATGTGCCATAAACACTGTTGCCGGTTGATGAACAGAAGAGGCAGCCACAAGTTGACCCAATGATAACTCGTGATTTATGAGTTTTTCATGAAGCTCATTAAAGGATATAGGAGTGTCACGAGCACAGATGGCATCAAGGATCGGCTTATAAGTTGTTTGATCGAGACCTGCTAGGATGGTATATGTGACATCTTCAGGATCCAATTTCTTCCAAAGTATTGCAAGTTCATCAACAATGGTTTTGATTTGTTACATATAATCAGTAATGGACTGATTAGACCCTTTGCTGCATTGCTTTAGACGGTGTTGCAACTGTTTGATATGTCCTCTTGATGGTGAAGCGTAAGTATTACCCAAAATCTTCCAGGCTTCAAAAGACGATGTGGCATTTGTGACCAAAGGGATGATCGGTGGTGATAGGCTGCCAACTAAGGCTCCAAATAATAATTTATCTTGGCGGAACCAGAGTGAGAAATCCTTGTGTGGGACGCTAGATCCATCTGCTGCAGTGGTTGATGGAGGCGCAAGATGAGTGCCATCAATGAATTTGTAAAGATCAAGGCCATGAAGAAGAGCTTCTACCTGTGTTTTCCAACCTAAATAATTGGTGGAGGTAAGTTTCAAGGTAGCAGGAAAAGAAACGAGGGTTATGTTGTTTCCGACAGGATTAGCATCGATCAGAGTAGTATTTGAGTTTTCTTGTGTAACAGACATAGATTGATAAGAGGAGTGAATATATTAGAGAGATCGATTCTGCTCTGATACCATATGAAAGTATCAAACCTTGTTATTGAAAAGAGAAAAGGTATACAGAATATATACACAAAGAAAGGAAACAAATAAGGCCTAATTACAACTAATTACAGAAATACAGCTATAGATCCTAAATTACAGGAAGATTAGAATAACTACCAAAGATAGAATGATATTCTAGAATAATTATATTCTAGAATCATTTACAGTAATATCGTTTATACTAACCATCTATCTTTGACCCGTCACAAATCTATGTACCTACGTCATCGGTAATCAATCACTTGTATCTTGTTCAAAATACCGATTTTACTATATATTGTTATTATTATTCTTAACTTCATCAAAAAATTTCTAATGATTTGTGTACCATCAATGGTATATTTTATTTCTTACTTTCCTTCATCCTTCCATTAACGAAATTTCTTACTTTCTTTCTCCATCTCATGACGTAAATCATATCCACTCAATCTTTTAGATATTTATAGGGTTCTATAAACCATCATACCAATAGATGTTTTATAAATTCTTCTTTTTGGTCACAAGCCATACATGGAAATCACTATGTAAGTTATATCTTATAGGATCTGTGGTTAACAACCCTATTCATTCATATGGAATCACATTAGGTCTACTTTGCCTTCAACATGACAAGCATTGTGCTCGACACTGCTAATGCTGAGTGCTTCTTAATTATTGTTTAACGAATATCCTATATGGAGAAAACGACTGTTAAGATTACAAAAAAAGCTATGATTTGTCATTTTAGGCTTAAATTATTCACATCTATTGCCTTGTTTGTGTGTGTTTGTTAATTTTTGAAGATCTTGATTAAAGTCTAATTTGTTGCTTTTGGAAAACAATAGTTTGCAAAAAAAAAATTAAAAATTAAAATAGTGTTTCACTTTGAAGTATATATTGTATATGGTATCCAATTGATGAAAATTAACATAATATAAAACAACCATAACTTCAACATTGTATTTTGTCTAGAATAAATTCATGAACCCATATATGGGTTATTATTAATTTGGATAAAATTGGATTGTTAACTTGGACAAATTTGATTAAACTATTTAGCTTGAATATTTGGATCGGTTGTCAATAAAATCATATTATTATTTTGAATTTTTGATTGATTATATATATATATTAATTACTAAATTGAGTTCTCCTCACATTTTTACTATTCCTTTCTTTTTTCTTTTTCCAGAACCATAACTATTAAATTAAGATCATAGTATAATTGTTAAAACATTTAATGCAAAATGCAAATAAGCTTTTATTTGGAAATAGCAATTTTCATTCTTTTTATTAGCAAACTTTTATATTTACGTTTTTTTTCCCCTCAACTAATTTCGAGTTAATTGTTTTCATCCCTATTTATTATAAAACTATATTATTGGTATTTCGTAAGTTACGATTCTGGTCCTTTATTATATTTTAAAATTACATTTTTTGTCGCTTACATAATTTTTTTTTTGTCGAGCTGTGTTTTTAATATATCGGGCTTCCGCGACATCGCGCGGACAGTCGAATTACTAGTTTTATATAAGAACCGAATGTCAAACAATTTGGACAAACTGAATTATTATTTATTTATTTGTATTTTTAATTTTTATTATATATCTTTAATAATTTAGCAATTTACTAAATTGTTTGTTAAAATGATAAAATAGTCTTATCCAATCAAAAAATTTATGTATACCAACAATTACAATAAAAAATCAAAATATGACGACAAACATGTTGTAGAAAATAACTAACCAATTAAACTAAATAAAATGTAGTTCTTGACTTCTTTCTAACTTCTGTTGTATATATACCAACCGGACCAGAAATTTCCCCTTCAAATAAAAGAAAGTCTGAAAAACTTTTTTTGTGGATCAATTGCACGATGGCTTTCACAACGAAACTTTCCAGACAATGGCAAGCTACAGTCGACCGATTTAAAATTTTTCCGACACGTGTCTCACTAGGGAGACTTGCGGGTTCCCAACAAAACACACGTTCCCTACCTACTTTATCGACCTCCCAGCATTGCACCACGTTATTATACCACGTGGCCACATGCATGCAATCACCATCTCTCTTTTACACGATATATATATAGTTCCACGCACGTCGTAGCACACACCATCGTTCAATATCACACAAAGAAACTAAAACTTCAGTTGAAAGAGTAAGAAAACATGGCATCACAGCAACAATCACGGAAGATCTCCGACCAAATCTCCGAACAGGAGAAGAAGGAGCTCGACAAACGGGCTGCGGAAGGCGAGACTGTCGTGCCTGGCGGTACTCGTGGCAAAAGCCTGGAGGCCCAGGAACGCCTAGCCGAAGGTATAACTTTATTTAGCTTTTCATCATTTACATGAACTTTTTCTGAATCAATCGTATTTGATAAATATAACGGTGTCTTTTAGGGCGGAGCAAGGGAGGACAGACGAGAAAGGACCAGCTGGGGACGGAAGGGTACAAGGAGATGGGTAAAAAGGGTGGTCTCAGCAGCGAAGACAAGTCCGGCGGTGAACGTGCGGAGGAGGAAGGAATCCCGCTCGACGAATCCAAGTACAGCAACAAGGCCTGATGATGATATAAAGATAAAAGATAGATAGATTGTGTTTGTTTATGGAACGTTAGTTAGGTGTTATGCATGTATGTTTGTAGGTTTTCGAGTCTGTAGACTAGTATGGTAGGTGATCCTGTTGGTAATTTTGTTCTGTTCTTCTGTCTAGCATGTATGGCGACAGTCATGTAATCAACAAGGGCTCCTACGGGTTAATTAGTGTACGTATGTTTCGTATACTCTTTGTTTTTTGGTTTGATTTTTTTTTTTACATCAAGTTTTTAGGAAATTAAAAAAGTAATGAACCAGCAAGGCAATAGCATCCATCATTAAAATAGCAGTCATTGTGTTAGCGACAAACGCATATAGGTAACGAATTGCGACTATGACTCCAAGAAAGTTTACGAGGTCAGTGAGCAGTGTCGGACTTTCTTTTACCTCCTTTGCCCAACGTTTATTTATTGCTACTGGTAGGCTGGAGTTGGTCTTCGTTGCAATACGAACGAGGCCAGAAACTGTTAATTCGACCAAATGGTAGTTGGTGGGTTGACAAATGGATTGTTGATCGATCGTGTGCTTGGGGCGAAAACTTTATGATCTATAATTGACTCGCTAGTTTTCGTCTACAATCTTTATTTTTCTTTGAACGGTATGACTTTAATTTCATAGTGCTCACACCTCTCCACAAGCGCAGCTTTTTTTAAATTAGAAATCGAGTTCTCGTAATTTGTTAAATTATACTCTGACCCAACCAATTATTAGTCGATGGTTTAAAAGATCCCTAAACTATTTTTTTTACTTTCTAAAGAAACAAAAACTCTTATATTTTGTGTTAAAATAGTTACTCATTCGAATTGGAATAGGTAAATCGGTTACCTTTTTGCGAGTCAGCAATTAAATGCCACGTATTATATTATTTAAAAAACTAAAAAAATCCCAAACAATATGTCGTTCTTTTTCTTCGTGAATCGGGGAATCAGACATTTTTCTTTTTTCTTCTTCTCTCGTCTCCTCTCGGCTCTTCCACGCACCCCTCCATCTCCTCCCGACGGCGAACCAACCCTATGGTCTCTATTGCATCCCACGATATCGAGGCTCCTGATTCTGTTGCGACTGAGCCACCGCCACCGGTCTCTGAGCCGATTACCTCTTTACGAGTCAACAATTAAATACCACGTATTATACTATTATTTAAAAAACTAAAAAAACTCAAACAATATGTCGTTCTTTTTTTTCGTGAATCGGGGAATCAGGCATTTTTCTTTTCTCTTCTTCTCTCATCTCCTCCCGGCTCTTCCACGCACCCCTCCATCTCCTCCCAACGGCAAACCAACCCTATGGTCTCTATCGCATCCCACGATATCGAGGCTCCTGATTCTGTTGCGACTGAGCCACCGCCACTGGTCTTAGTGCGATCATTTCGTCGGAGGTGATCTGACCCTTGCTTCCTCGGGGCATGAAGATGACTGCCGGTAGATGATCAGAGATGACGTGGCAAATATTTTCATTCCAATATGATGACTAGGTTGCCAAGTGTACAAGTTCTAAGCTTTTGACCGGTTGTGAAGGTTAGAGGGATTTAAGTAACAGCTGAAATATGATTTTGTACCCTTAGAAAACAAAAAAATAGTTTAGGGACCTTTTAAACCAACAACCAATAGTTAGTTGGGCTATAGTGTGATTTTGCCTAAATTATAATTGCAATTTAAACAGATGCATATTAAAAATAGTTATGAAATAGTTATGCTATTGATATATTAACTATAATACAAAATCGTAACTATTTTGCTTGTAATTGTATTTCTTACGTTAACTATATATTTACTCTAACTAAGGGTATGCAAAAAAAAACGGGAAAACCGAACCAATCCGACCAATCTGAAACCGAAAAAACTGAGAATAACCAAAACTGAAAAAGACCTGAAACAAAAAATAATCGGGGGCCTATGGTTTGGGTATTTAGATATATGTGAATATCCAAACTGTATCCGTGTATATTTTATTAATAATATTATATTATAAATTATATATTTTGGTGCTTTTTTGTGTTGTCAAATACATTTAGATATCCGCGGATATCCGAACCTAGCCTACATGTCGTATCAGTTTTTTCTCTTATCTTACTTCTATCTTTCATCAACTCACACAATTGAAAATTCATTTTTCCGACCCTTAAAACCCAAAATACAAAATCAACTTTTTAATATTCAAATTAAATAAATAAATAAATAAATAATAATATTCAGTTTAAACAAAACAAACATGTTTAATTAAAATATGCAAGAAATTTTCACAAGGACCAAAAATGACAAATTATGCAAAGATCTTTTTAATTCAAGATTTTACAAAATGGTAAAATTAATTAATTAGAAATTGTTACAAGACCTTTTTTTGTAAATTAATTTCCAACGGTTTAAAAGGAAAATTTCAAAGGAAAAAAAATGTTAATGCTACAAATAAACAATGACCATTTACGTTAGATCTTCCTCGTTGGAGAGAATCGTCGTTTCTAAACCCGCTTGAAGAACACACACACACACACACACACACACACACACACACACACACACACACACACATATATATATATATATATATATATATATATATATATATATATATATATATATATATATATATATATATATATATATATATATATATATATATATATCCTATCCTAATAAATAAGTAACTCAAAGCCACATGTCACCACCATATTCATTTGGCCACATGTCATTTTCTCATGATTTTGAATTTCCCTAAAAATTAAAAAGTTCATTAATGTTCCTTCTAAAAAATAAAAGTTCATTAATGTGCTTTTATGAAGGTATTTCCAAAATCCTTTCCTAAAAGTCATTAATATTCTTTTATGAAGGTATTTTATTATATGTACTAACATTTGTAGTGTAATTATGTTGCCATAATGCGATTACTAATTTTGATAATCTTAATAATCTCTTTAAGATTGTTAATTTTATTTTTTGGTTATTTCGATTACGATGACAAATTATATATCCTACTAAAAACGAGGAAAAACAGCAAAATGGCCTTAAAGTTCTCAATAGTTACATAATTGTCATTAATGAATTAAAATGAGTTAATTACATATTGGGTCATTATACTTTTTATTTTCAAAAACTACACTTTTAGTCCTTAGAGTTTATCGTTTAGATTAGTTACATTTTTAGTCCTCATAGTTTTTAATTTAAGGTAATTAAAATTTTGATCCCTATAGTTTTAATTTGCATAATTACAACTTTAGTCATTATATATGCTTAATAAATACAATTTCAGTCCTTATAGTGTATAGTTTGTGATAGTTACAGTTTTGGTCCTTATAGTTTTTATTTTAGGATAATTACAATTTTGATCCCTAAAGTTTTTAATTTGCATAATTACAACTTTGGTCCTTATGCTTTTTATGTTTAATAAATACAATTTCCGTCCTTATAGTTTATAGTTTGTAATAATTGCAGTTTTGGTCGTTATAGTTTTTATTTTAAGATAATTACGATTTTGATCCCTATAGTTTTCAATTTGCATAATTATAGTTTTGGTCCCTGAGAATAGCGATATTATAAAAATTGTCCCTATGTAATAGCAGCATTACATATATATTCATTATGTAAAGAGAAATCTGTAGTATTTGTCGTTGTTTAATAACTAATTTTTTGTATTTAGGATTATATTTTTTCTTAAGAAATAGAATTATATTTTCTGGTAACTTCAATAATTTGGTGGTTACATATCACTACAAAATGTATTAATTTTAATAAACAAACAATATATTATATTCTAATACTTAGTTGAAAATATCTTTCTTATTTATATTTTTCCTAGCCTAACTTATCTGCTACAATTATTCAATTCTTTTTTTATTGCAAATATAAGAAACCCGGAGAAATTTGGAAATATAGAAGAGAACTCACAGAAATCAGAAAATTCTAAGCATTAAATTGCTTTGTTTTGCTTGATGTATTGGCTTGTAATTTTCTCTCTACTTTAGTTATTAACACTTGAACCTGATCGATTTTTTGTTCTATTTTTCAATTTCTTGACCTAAATCGTTTTGTTTTGCTTGAACCATGTTTGTTTTGTTTTGGTTGATGTATTGGCTAGATGACTTTTAGCCCTAAATCATATTGTTTGCTTCACTAGGTTTAATATCTTTGTGTTTTAGGTTCAATTTTTTTGATAAAATTACCGATGCTTGTGTTCTTCGATCCTTATTTCTTTCTTTCTTTTGCTTAGTTTATTTTTAGGTTTTGTATTGGGTTGTATCTAACTTCCTTTCACTCTGTTTACATAGTTGTTGATAATTATACAAAATGACCACGATAGTATTGTTTTTTTAAATATAAATGTTTACATATTCATAATTTATATATTTTTATATCATCCCGTGTAATACACGGGTCTTACAACTAGTATATATATATATATATATATATATATATATATATATATATATATATATATATATAGAGAGAGAGAGAGAGAGAGAGTTACGATCAAATATGAGTCATAAGCATTGTGCGAATGTGAGACCAATTTGTGATAATCAGATTAAAAAAATGAAAAAGTGTGATTTGAGGGCACACATTATTATCATAGGATGACATATAATATATAATTTAACTTAATTAATTATAAGGGTAAATATGATATTTTAATAAGAGATAAAAATTAAATATTTCCTACATATTAGGCAACTAAGTCAAATTAATTAATATAAATCAAATCAATTATCAAGTTTTATATAAAATATTCAAAGTAAATTAGATTTTTTGACAATTCGAATTTAATTCGACACGTTCAAAACATTTTTTTTCCAGTTCGTTCTCATTTTTTTTATTCTTAAAGAAGATTGTTACAATAAAATAAAGAGCACAATCTTTACTTGTACAATATGAAGAGCTTCAGCTAGATGTACAACCACACGTAACCTCATTTGCCCATTTTAATGACCGTAATTACTCTAAACCAACAAAGTATACATAAATACCCTGATAGCATCAAATCTTTTTGTAACTACCACCATTTTTGAAGATGTCTTATGGACGCTAAATTTGCAAAAATGAGCGAATTTGAATAGATTTTGAAATCCAAGTGCACAAAAAAAAAAGATCATTCAACTTCGTGTTTTTTATGTAAAACTTCTAAAGATAGCTTAAACCCAACGAAATAAAATTAAAATAAAACGATTTACCTATAAAACTTCACAACAGGTTGATTACTCAAGCGGGTGTATAAGCTTGAATTTAGCTTGCACTCCAATTACTTTATGCAGATTTGAGACATTTAGAAGAAATTACAACGAAAACCAGAATACCAAGTGTATAGAATTAAAATGTTAGAAAATACCCATAATAACCTTAAGATATACCCTTTTGACGGGTTTTTGATTGTTTTTCAATGACAAAGCTTGATTTTATCGGTCGTCTAAACCATTCACCACAAACAGACTTAAAGACATTTTAACGAACATGAAGACATTCAACCAAATGGTAAAAGGATAACAAAACGATGGTAAGAATAAGCTATAAAATTGATAAGGGAATAGGATACTAACATTAGTCATACTAATGAAGATGATGAATCTAAGGTTTACATTGTCTCAATCCCATAATTAGCATATAATTATTTCTAATATGTGTATATCTTGCAATCTGACTGAAATATATTAAGCTTAATAAGGTAAATATTCCTAATAATAGATATCAAAGAAGTACAAACGAAAAAAAGCCTTTGAAAGTTCAATTTCATCTCGTTCACTCACAACTTCAAAATATTAAAATGCTTCCATGAAATTCGTACCAATATAAGTAGGAAAGCATGAAATTAAGCTAAGAAATCAGAAAAAAGCCATACATACTGCCGATGCAACATCAAAATTGGGAAAATACTACAGAAATACAACTGATATGTTGCTTGAATGGAAACATGGTTTACAATTACCCTTGAAAGCTTCGTATAAGTGCATGGCGTCATCACGAGGAGATGATAGCACTGGTGGGACTGTCAAAGTAGTCATCGTAGGTTCTTCTCTTCAGATCTTTCTCTCTTGAATTCAAAATTAATTAAAGACGTGCATATGAACCCTAATTTGTGTTTGTCTGAAATCGACTAAATTTGATGCAATCCACGAAATTAACAGTGTTTGGTTACATGTATATACCTAATAATAGTATGTACGCGTTTTTCAATTAGTTCGAGATAAGAAAAAATTGAAAGAAGTGATGATGAGGGAGACGACATCGATAAAATGGAGCCGTATATAAAAGGGTTTGTCTGATTCTACCTTCCGACGACAGCTAGTATGACGGTGAAATAGGATCTCGGCTGTATGTGATGGTGGCATACGATGGAAGGTTTCTCCCATTTTTCTTTAAAAATCGAATTGCAAACGCCAATTTGATGATATATATCGATTATATTTGTGTATAAACAGAGAGTAGCAGTGGTAAGAAAGGAGTAGCGAGAAAAAGAAGAGTGAGGAAGTTTGTGTTGTGGAACCGTATACTCTCTGCTTTTTGGCGATATTTGAGGAAAATGGAGCATAATCAGGGGAAGAAGCGATTAACATAGAAAACGGATAGAAATTGCTATCAATTAGCTGGAAATCAGTAATCATGAGTTAATGCTAAACAGGTATATCAATTGAGCTGGAAAAAAATCGGAGGATGCATGAGAGATTGCCAAGTGGCCGTTTTATTACTCTTTTATTAGGATAGGAATATGTATATATATATATATATATATATATATATATATATATATATATATATATATATATATATATATATATATATATATATATATATATATACACACACACACACACACAAGTTTATAAACTCGTGTGTTACACGGTTGATAATTAAAAAAACTTTATCAATAAGTAAACATTTTATTTAACCATACGATTTGACATAGTATGTATGACAACAACAATTATATATAATAGGACAATATAGACGTTATAAAAAATCCAAACAAATAAAGTAATATAACAGAGTTATATATATACAAAATAAATCACAACTAAAATACTATGGAATACTTTTGTATTCTAAGTAACAGAGAATTAATGTCACAAGTTAAAACATAATAATACTTTAACATAAATTTTGAAAGTTTTATTGATTAGACTAATCGTGAGCAATTTAAATAATAAAAAACATTATTTAAAAAAGGTATATGCATGAAAAATAAATAAACATTGTTTATTTAATACATTGTTCTATATATCTAGATATAAGCTAGTGTAGTTTGATTAGGTAATTATCAAGTCTAAAGAAATAAGATAAAACAAAAATTATTTAAAAACTAACTTGTACCTATACGATGAATTTGAAAAAAAAAAATCAAATTAAAAATCCTTAGAGACAATAAGATTATAACTTATAAATGTCACATAACTTATTTTTTATTTTGGAGAAACACTTGAACAATATTTGACGTTCCAAGTGGTGTCCAGTATTGTTATTATTAAATATATTGAACTTAAACCCAATAACTAAACCAAAAATGGCTATATTAATCAACTTATTGAGAAAACGTTTGTATTCGGATGAGTGGCCATGTCCCGTTCGATCAAGAATAATATTCGGGATAATGACTTGTAAGGGTAACGAACTTTTGAAATTGTTCATATTTGGTCACTGAACTTATTTTTGTGCTTGATTTACCCATGAACTTTTTGAAATTGTTCACATTATACCATTATGACCGGTGATAGAAGGTTTATGCTGATTTGGAATCCTACGTGGCATCCTAGAAGACTTGGAAAGGTAACGAACTTCTAAAATTGTTCACATTTGGTCACTAAACTTATTTTTGTGATTGATTTACCCATGAACTTTTTAAAATTGTTCATATTATACCCTTATGACCAATAATAGAAAGTTTGTGCTGATTCGACATCTAAATCCCAACTGAAGACCACCAGCCTTTATTTACGTCTCAGCTTTCTGATATGATGAGCATATGGACCGGAAAAACCGAACCGAACCGAAAACCAACCGAAACCGAACCGGACCGGACCGAATATATATATATTCGGTTCGGTTTTCGATTTTTAAAAAATGTTAATTTGGTTTTGGTTCGGTTCGGTCCGGTCCCTTGACCATGATTATTCCTAACACTACTCTTAATCATAAATAACCGAACCGAATCGAAAACCGAAATAATCGAACCGAACCGGAACCGAATATACATATTCATTTCGGTCTTTGGTTTTAAAAAAATCATAATTCGATTTCGGTCCATTTCAGTTTTGATTTGGTTTGGTTCGGTTTTCGGACCGAGTTCATCCCTACTTTCCGATGCCACGTCGGATGTCAAATCAGCACAAACTTTCTATCATCGGTCATAAGGGTATAATATGAACAATTTTAAAAAGTTCATGGGTAAATCAAGCACAAAAATAAGTTCGGTGACCAAATGTGAACAATTTTAAAAGTTCGTTACCCTTTCAAGTCTTATATGATGCCACGTAGGATTCCAAATCAGAATAAACCTTCTATCACCGGTCATAATGGTATAATGTGAACAATTTGAAAAAATTCATGGGTAAACTAAGCACAAAAAAAAGTTCAGTGACCAAATATGAACAATTTCAGAAGTACGTTACCCTTACAAGTCATTATCCCATAATATTCCAAGATTATATTCATTATCGCAAATCACTCACAGGAACCCCTCGGCCTCCAAGATAATTGAAGTGGAAGTAAAGCTTCGGCTGCCGGACTCCAACGCCCATCAGAAGCTTTCCGATTTACTCTCACCTTACCACACCAAAACCCACCTCCAACAAAATCTCTTCTTCGACACCCCATCACTCACCCTCGCCAACGCTCACCGCGCCGCCCTCCGCCTCCGCTTCTACGACTTCGACTCCGAAGCCATCCTCTCCCTCAAATCCAAACCCGTCATTTCCGTCGGAATCAGCCGCATCGAGGAGGAGGACGAGCCCCTGGATCCCTCCCTCACCCGGGCTTGCGCGGCGGAGCCATGGCGGTTCTCGACCATCGACAAATCCAAAACCTTGAAGAGAGTGAAGGAGGAATTTGGGGTTAATTTGATGGAGGTTGTGTCTCTTGGAGGGTTTAGAAATGTGAGAGCGGTTCATAAGTGTTATGGTTTGAAATTGGAATTGGATGAAACCCAGTTTGATTTTGGGGTTAATTATGAAATCGAATGCGAGAGTGATGACCCTGATGAAGCTAAATTGATGCTGGAAGAGTTACTTAATCAAAATGGGATTAGGTTTTCTTATTCGCAGGTCTTGAAATTCGCTATTTTTAGATCAGGGAAGCTGCCCGAGTTCAAGTAAGCATTACCAACTTCTTTGAGAAAGAAAACTGAAAAAATAAATCTAATTACTTATTTTCGTTGGTTTTTTCTGTGTAGATGAATGGAGAACTGCTAGCAGGTTGAAGAGAGTCGGATTCTGTATCACGGTTGCTAGGAGGGAATACTTGTTAACAAATCAGAAACTTTAAAAGGTTCTTGCGTTTAATTATGCTGATTTTATGGGATTAACTTACAATTAAGGTATTTAAATTTCGAATATCTAATTAGATAAGAATGAATTGAATTTTAATTTAGGATAAGATTAACAACCATCTATATTAAGGTGCTGTTTGTTTTTGAAGAGGTAAAACGTCTGTAGTCTGCGGACCACATCTGCAGAAGAAGAGGTGGACCAAACGTCTGCAGTCTGCAAAAAAAAAGACTGTTTGTTTTTTTAAGTTTGTTTTTTTAAGTCTGCAGACTACTAAAATAAACTGAAAATTTGAATAAACTGAATTTTTTTAAAACTTCAAATACTTTTTCATTAATCAATAATAATTTCTAGTAAATACAACAATAAGAAAAGAAAGTACAATCCTACAACAAGAAAAAATGTAAAGTGTATTGCCATTTCTTACATTTAACCCATTACAAGTACTGCATTCCATTTTCTTTTGTTCATCACCAATTAACCTTCTTTCCTCCCATGAATTTCTGCAAATGAAATTGAAAACAAGAAAAGCTGAAAATCTGATTTTCATCAAGCATTAAACCACATAAAAAACTGAAAATATGATTTTCATCAATCAACCATGTAGTATCATTTCTCACTAGAACTTAGGTATTGACAAAATATCAAACACCTGGTGTGCAATACCATTTGGTTCCAAGTAGAATAGATTTAAAGTAGAATCTGATGTCTAATTCAGCAAACAATCCGTAGTTGGTCAAAACATTTCTTAAGTGCCAATTGCTTCCATGTCTCAACAGCTAGAACCTACCATGTCCTTTGGGTAACAGCTTCATCACTAGAACTGGAGGGCAATGACG
Source organism: Cichorium intybus (assembly GCA_023525715.1). Lineage (NCBI taxonomy): Eukaryota > Viridiplantae > Streptophyta > Magnoliopsida > Asterales > Asteraceae > Cichorium > Cichorium intybus. The sequence continues at coordinate 7,641,393 of CM042014.1, read as the reverse complement.
ATTTTTCAGAACCAATGCTTTGTGTGAATAGAACCCCAAACCACCAAAACTGATCAACAAAAACTCAATCCACCAAAACTCAACTTTATGGGTTGGATAGATGCTTACCGTTAATTTTAGGGTAGAAGGGAATTCGATTTTAGGGTAGAAGTGGAGCTTACCGTCGACTTTATGGGTTAGATTAGATGTTGGCGACAATAGGTAGGTCGGATGATGGCACGGCAGGAGCTCGTCGGCAGGGTGGAGAAGGCGTCGGCAGAACAGAGCAACGGCGGCACAGAATGCAGCGACGGTGGCGGCAGGACAGGGAAGCAGATTACCGGGTATGCAAGTCTGGGGAAGCAGCGATGAGAAGGAGAGGAGTGGAGCAGGAGTGAACTGATTATTGAAAGAGGTAGGTGGGTTCTTTTTGTATTAGGTCTGCAATGTTTTGAAGCTGTTTTCCATGTCTTCTCGTTGAAGAGCACGGGCAGATGTTTTTACATCTGCAGTCTGCGAAAAAACAAACACGCTTCTCCTAAAAGGTCTTCCCGCCTGCTGATAGAAGTGCCTTAGAAGATCTTCTAACAAAAAACAAACACGGCCTAAGTCTTATATACAGAAAATCTATCTATCTCTTATAATAAAGCAAGCCTTTAATGCCACATGTCATGTTTTTCAACTGTCCTCCTATAACAAGTACTAGAATTTGATTTCCCACCTAAACTATGGTTTTATTTACCGTCTGTTGCCCAAATCAACGCCGTGAATCACGTCTCCCCCAATCTCGCTTACCAAATCAGTTACAAATTTTGATTTACATAGAACCCCTAAAATCAAGAGCAATCTTCCTTTTGATTTGTGATTTATCACGTCCCGAAGTGAAGAACTACTCATCCTACTCAATGGTATCTCCGGCTTTTGATTCGCATTTTATCATCAGGAAGGTTTTTAAAAAGGTGAGGCACCCACCACTCCGCAGGCTCGCAATGACAACCCAAGGACGACATCAGTTGGATTTTATCCAGAAGCACCGGAAAGAGGTACCAAAGCTCTTAGGGAATTTGCAGCCTCTTCTCAAGCCAAAAAGGTTTAATCTTTGCCACAATTTTTGATTTTCTTTACTGTTTTAATCTACTGGGTGCTGCAACTCCATGGTAATGACAATTTAGGGTTCCACCGATGTGTGTCGTTTGATGCTAAGTATTAATAATTGTGAATTTCAAAAGGTAATTACTTCCATTTTATCTATCGGTTTTGAATGCTCTGCTTCCATATGAATGTTGTTCTTCCATTTTATCTATCGGTTTTGATATTTTTTGGTTGCGATTATGAATATTTTTTGTGGAATAAATTTATAAATTTCTTCAATTTGACCTTTCTTACAACTTGGATTCCACTTGCCTCTGGAGTTCTCACTAGAAAATACAACTCGAGTCGATTTGCTTTGGAGAACTACAAGGAAAAGTTAAATCCAATATACATTTTGTTTGAGTCTCCTGCGCATGCCCTTTCCCTAAGTGCGACAAGACAAGGTTTGTATTTTTCTCAAATTTGCTCATGTATTAAATCATTTTATAAGGTATTTTACTAATTTATGAGATGATTAATTAACATCTTTTTAGTGATATATTCATATTGTGAATGTAACTAATCTTCTAACTTTCTTCATTTACTTATAATGAATTTTTTTGGTTAACTTTTATTTAATGTTTATTACCTTCCTACAAACATTAGAGGATAGCCCATGTGGTGAAAAATGGTGATAGTGGGGATGTTAACTTATCGTAGTTGGTATTCATAGATTCTTTTAAAAACCCAACTTTGCACTCAATTTCTTATTTGTGTATTTATGTCATTTTTAATAAATTTTCATTTAATTGCAGAACGTCATAGATTTGGCAGGTTCTAAAAGCTCAAAAGCTGAGACTACAGGTGTTTTTTCTAGAAAATGATCATACATAAAAAAAGTCTGCTAACTCTTGCAACTGTGAGGCCTCAATCATAGCTCTTATTTTATTAGTGTAATAGTTTCCTGTAAAAATATATATATTTCAATTAAATATCTTTTTCAATATGGCTTTTTAACTCCTACTTGCATTGTACAAGTAACAAATCTTCATAGACCAAAATTTAGAGCAAGAAGATTGGCCATTACACCATGGTATGTTTTAGAATTCGATTTTTTGTCAGTAGCTTTTATATTATTAAGTTATTGAACCTTTTCCCGGATTAAATAATAACCAATCTAAAGGAGTAATGCTTAACCACATGAAAATTTTGCAGCTGCTTCAAATGTCTCTTTTGCCCATTAGATTTTGATTTGTGGTACATTATCACTGCCTTTTTTATTTATTCTAAATTACTAATTCATTTTTAATGTTGCAGGTGGCCATTACAATTTTCTCTCGCTAATACATACTTTTACACTTCTTTTTGTCATTAGTTTAGGCCAATACGAGAAGTTTCTGTTAAGTATCCATGGAAGATTAGTTGTAACCATGGTTACACTTACACATGTTTTTATTCTTCTAATGTTTGACATTTTAGCATTTATTTTTTCAGGTCAAAAGACAGAAAATTCGCTGTTGTTATTTTGACAATATAACGATGAAGAAATGGAGGAACATTTGGGTAAAGAAATAAGCCATGGTACTGGACAGTCACCAATTGAGCTTGATAAGTAGGTCTGATTGGAATTTCTTTTTAGCTCACTATGTCCTACGATGTGATAAAATGTTGTACATATAACTATAAGGTCTGATTCTTTTCTAGACTTAAAAAGCATTGAGTGATACCAAATGACCATTTTACCCTTATATTTCAACTAACAATCTTCACAGTATGCATCGATCTAACGAGAGAGTCAAAAAAAGAAGGGCAAATAGGTGAACTATTGGCGTCTTAATACATTAAGCCAGATCTTTTGCAGTATTCTATTAAAGTAGTTATATCTTAATTAAGTAAACAAGAAACTAGAGTAAATTGCACTTTTGGTCCTCGAATATGTTTAAAAATGCAGTTTTGGTCCAAAATAGTTTTCTCTCACAATTTTGGTGCCTAAGTTCAATTGTTGTTGTAAATTTGATCGTTGAGTTTTCCAAAATTTGTATTTTCAATAGTTTCCTATTGCAATTTCGAGACTGAAATTGTTGCAACAATTGAAAGTTGAGTCCAAAATTGCAAGAGGAAACTATTTGGGACATTAATAACATTGAACTTTGGAAAAAAATCATTATTAGCATCGTACTTTGAAAATGTACCTTTTGAATTATTTCTAGATGATCAGGAAGATTTTAAGTTTTTTTTTTGTGTTTTGAATCTTATTTATATGGCAGTTTTCTGAAAAAAAAATCATATATAATATTGAACTTTGTAAAAAAGTTCATTAATAGCATCGTACTTTGAAAAAAATGACTTTTTCAAATTGTTTTTAAATGATTCAGAAGATTTTTCATTTTTTTGTACATTTATCATTTACAGGATATTTTCAAAAAATATGGTTTTTAGCATTGAACTTTGCAAAAATGTTCATTAATAGCATCGTATTTTGAAAAAAATGACTTTTTCGGGTGATCTTGAAAAGTTTCAGTTTTTCGAACATTGAAGCTCATTTATAACATACTTTTCTCGAAAAAAATCATTAATAGCATTTAACTTTGCAAAATAATTCATTATTAGCATCGTACTTTGAGGAATATAAGTTTTTTTTGTCAACCGTGTAACACACGGGTTTGTAATCTAGTACATAAATATATGGTTCGGTACTTTTTTTAGGAGGGAAAAAATTATACATTGTCTATATGATAGACACGTGGCAAATTAGAAGTCTAAAAAAGTGCCATGTGGCACATTAGGATTATTTTATTATAAAAGATAGATACAACCAAGTAACATAAAAAAAACATAGTGAAATTTATAAAAACATGTAATTTAACAGTTGCATGCTATATATAGAAGTTGGAGTTTTCATGAACTCTTAAAATTGGAAAAATACATGTTAAACCAACAATGAGAGTAAAGTTAGAAAATAGAAAATGTGAATTCAATAAATATCTTATTAAGTGTTTAACTCTTGTGAAAGACCAAAACTATCAACATTTTCAAACCGCGTTTAATAAAAGTAGGATGCTGTCATTTATAGAAAAATAGCATGTTTGCAAAATTTAGAAATAAATGAACGTAGGTTGCTATTATTGCATACTTAATGAAAGTATGATGCTATAAACAACCAAAACAAAAAACCTGGTATTTTGACAAAGACCATAAGTAATCTGGTTCCGATAGTAGGTATTGTCAAAGAAGAAAACTGTCAAAATTTTCAAACCGCAGATAATGTCTTTTATATCACTTTACAACATTAATAAAAGAAAAAACAAAGATATGAAAGTATGTTGGCATTACAGCAATGTAGATCAGAAATATAAGAAATTACCTTTAGACATATCCAAAAGTTATATAATGAAAAATATAAAAGACAATAATTCTGGTACACAGAAAACATGACAACCCAATACAAATATTGTAATTAAAAACACAAATATTGTAAATAAAAACGATATTAACTTACATTCTATTGCAGACTTCAATGGCGGGATTGTAGAACCAGTTGAAAACACGCCTGTGGACTAAGAGGAAGAGAAGAAAAAAGATCAAGAATTGGTAAGCAATAAGTCACAGCTTTGGAGGTTTAATAATGATATGGCATGATTACCGACCTTATTTATGGAATATATGCATTATTTTACAGATTTTTAATTTAAATTCAAGCATAAGATAGGAATGATTTCTGATTCAAAAAAGGATACGATTTTGATATATTTTAGTTGATGTGCTTGAATTTCGGCTGGGATGTTGTGATTTAAAAAAAGGATACGATTTTAATTTAAAATTCCAGTCTAAATATAGGAATGTTGTGAATTCAAAAAAGGATAAGATTGATATTATTTACTGATTTTGCAGGAAATCGGGTTAAAGGCTGGGATTTTTCATTAGGCGGGAAAAAAAACTCTGCAAAGAATTGTAGAGTGACACGTGCAAAAAAGTCATGTTAGAATGGTGCCATGTGGCATGTTAGCTTTGTTTTTAATGGTTCTCATTTGAACATATATATATATATATATATATATATATATATATATATATATATATATATATATATATATATATATATATATATATATATATATATATATATATATATATATATATATATATATATATATATATATATAGGTTCAAATGAGAACCATTAAAAGATTGAGAACTAAAAGAACTAATCTAAGTCATTCATTATTTTGATCTAACGGTTGTGGGGTTTGATCGTCTACAACGTGTTCACACTTATTAATCTTCATATATATACAACCCTCCCATGAATTGCGTCAAGGGCCGAGATTGGTTCCCACGGTTCTCAACCTTTTAAAGGTTCTCATTTGAACCCTTATATATATATATATATATATATATATATATATATATATATATATATATATATATATATATATATATATATATATATATATATATATATATATATATATATATATATATATATATATATATATATATATATATATATATAAAATTTTTTAGAAATTCAAAATCATGAGAAAATGACATGTGTCCAAATGAATGAGGAGATGACATGTGGTTTTGAGTTAATTATTTATTAAGATAGGATATATATATATATATATATATATATATATATATATATATATATATATATATATATATATATATATATATATATCATCCAACACAAACACCCACCTTCATGAACCTGCCACCCACCTATCTTTCTCCAACCCGCTTACACCGGAACCATCTCGTCGGTGGCCCAGTCGGTACCAGCAGCCGTGGAACCAAACTTTCGTGAACCTTAACTTGGTTCTCCCCAGCCTTAGTCTCATTTTCCCTTCGCATATCATGATGGTACACGACTTTATGGAAATTATACCTCTTAAATTTCAAGATTTAATCAAAATGTTTTATATAGAAGGTGTTTGGGAGTGCTTTTTGAACACAAAACCTACTTTTTGACAAAGTGCTTATTGAAATATGGTGTTAGCAAAAGGGTTTTTTTAGTGTTTGTATTAGTTTTTGTAACGGGAAAATTCAATCATTTTTTAAAAAGTGTTTGACTTTCTTTATACATGTAAAATGATCAAAAAGGACATACTTGCATATCTAGAACTATTTATTACTTTTACACATAATATTTATAATTAACCATTTTTTGGACAAATTATAATTTTGTGACATTTCTTACAAAACATATAATATAATTTTATTTTACAAGTTTTTGGATTAGACCATGATAATATTAAAAAGTAGCAAAAATAAATGTAAAATAGAAAAAATAACATTGGTAAATCAACTATATTAAATAAATTATTCTCTACATTTTATCTCAAATAAATAAAGACACAAATACAAATTCAAATAGAATTTTACAAAATAAATAGAGAAGTATTTACGTTTTGTGTCAATTGCAAACATCATATGCATTAAGATCGCATTTTTATACAAAAGTGTTAAAAGTCGGTAGTTAAAGAAAACAATGAAACAAACCAATACACATCTTCAATAAATATCTACTTCAACGATGATGTAACACTTCAACCGCTTTGTTTCTACTATGCACACTGATGGATTCAAATGATTTGTTATCAATTTCTAATAGATTGAGGACGAATTTGTATGATCAGTAAAGGATTAAGATTATTTGGTTGCAGTTTCTACACTTGGGAATCGATGAAGAACGAAACGAATGAGGGCTGTAGCCTGTAGGCGTGGGCTTGGGAAATCAAGGAGCAAGCTGCAAGCTATGAGAATCGATTAGGAGAATAGCCGTGTTTGTGAGAGTCGACAATGAGATAGCGATCGTTTTAAAAGGATCGGTTGTTGATGGCGAAATTAGTTGCTGATCGCTTCTCGTGAACGATGGAGGTTGCGTAAAGATAGATGGTGTGTAGCTAGGTTAATGAGGGGTAGTTGTGGTATTTTAATATCAAAAATCCAAATGGAATTTAAAAAGTCAAGTAACTTAATTTTGAAAAACAACTTTTTGAATATGATTAAATAGTCATTTTAAAATGACTTTTCAAGTTACCACACACCACTTTGAACTTATTAGCTTTTCGAATAAGTTATTTTAAAAAAACACTCTCAAACACCCTCAAGATACTATAGATCAGAGTTTCGTTATCACTATTTCTCAAATTACATTGCTCTTTCATATGCAATTGAAAAAGTAATTCTCCCATGAGTACGTAATAGTCTAATTCGTTTGTTGGCGTGTAATTAATGTGTACTTGCACAATGTTGAAAATCATATCTTTCGAATCATTATCTTAAACTAGTTTTTTTTCAGAACAACAAATTTTATTATGCTTGCAAAGAGCTAAGGAAAACAAATGATTACATTATAGAAATAGCAAGACTATGGTTGTGAAGATACCCGGCCTAATTAATCTTGGTTCTACTACTACTATTACAAACCCAAAAAATAATTGGGTTACTATTTTATCAAGAAAATCATGTTTTGTTTGACAATTTCTCCCCAAAACAACAAAATTTCTAAAAATCCACATACCCCGTCACATAAAAAGTGGCTTCCATGATGACCTTTGACACTTATGTGCATGCGAATAGAAGAGAATCCGGCCTATCAATCCTCAAAATAAATGTTTTCATTATGAACACTCCAAACACATGTTTAATAAAACTTCAAAGAGATGGAGTACATGACTGAGAGCCTCTTGAGTGGGTTGACTTTCTACGATAAAGAACGGTGTGTCCAAGTAAAATGGAGGTCATATTCACGCAAATAACCACATCATTTCTCAATGTTTTTCATAATAAATATATATAAGGTTTATTTTTAGATACATTGTATAATAAAGACCACATAAATTAAAATGGAAAGTGTAGATGTCGGGCTATATCAGTTTCTCTTAGTGGAAATGAACATTCTTGGCAATAAATTAGGTATGAGCTATGCCACGAGTTAATAACACACCATTGTATGGGAAAAATTGTCCAAACTTGTGCGTGCGTACAGATCAGAACATTCTGTTGAATGAGAAACATTGTATGCTGCTCGAATAAATGTTTATGCTAACGCACCACACAATTGTAATATTGGACAATTTACTATCTCTGATTAATAAGACAAACTTTGCTTTAGTATTATTATTTATTTTGTTACTTTTTATACATTCATTCGAATTTGACATAACCATTTTGATATAATTTGACATAATTTTATAAAATTATAAACGTTGTTCGTTGTGTCGTAATTACTTAAAAAAACTATTGTTTTATTGTTACTAAAACATAAAATTATAAAACCCAAATTTACTATTATTGTTTTCCTAATAATAATAATAATAATAATAATACATAATTTTATAAAATTTTAAACGTTGTTTGTTGTGTCGTAATTACTTAAAAAACTATTATTTTATTGTTACTAAAACGTAAAAATTATAAAAGCTAAATTTACTATTATTGTTTTTCTAATAATAATAATAATAATAATAATAAAACAAATCAAATATTATTAGTAAAAGTAAAATAAAAAAGAAAATGACAAAAAATAGACAAAATAAGCAAAAGACAAAAAAAAACAAAAAACAAAACTTAAAATCGGGGAAGTACAAACAGATACTAGGGGTATTTATAAATTCATCCTTAATTATATTAAAAGAAACAATATATGAAATGTTTACTATCTTTTATATTTTCTAAAAAGAAAATTGACAGTTATTTGAAAAGATATCTCGACATAATTATTATATGAGTGAGCTTATAAAGATAAGTATAGTCAATTTTGAAAAGAAAACTTTAGAAAAGGTTAATAATTGGATAAACTTTATAACAAAATGTTTTTTTGTTAAATAATTGTTATTGGAATATTGACTAGACAAAAGTAATAAGTTTTTCAATAGTTAAAAATAAAAATACTTTTATAATCTATTTTTTTGTTTGATCTATATAACAAACTAAAACGGCTTTAAAAATAAATTAATTATAACACGCCAAATATAACATTAGTTTGTTTACATTGAAAAAGAAAATCTAAATCTGCCATGTCCGTGTACATTCAATATTGAATTAGTTTGTTTAAATGGAAATTGTATGACAGTATGAGAACTTGTTCAATTCAATATTGAACTAGTTTGTTTAAATGGAAGTTGTATGAGAACTTGTTCAAGATTCAGGACCCGTATGTAGCGGCTTTTGATAGGAAGCGACCCGGTAGTTTTCTATGAAGTAGAATAGGACAAACTTGTGGGTATTGTTGCTAGAATATTTCTACGTATACGTAGCTATAGACCACGTAGACGAATAATAATATAGAGAAAATTACATGAATGGTCCCTGTGGTTTGGGTTAATTTGCGTGTTTGGTCATTAACTTTTTTTTTAACTCGGACAGTCCCTATAGTATGATTTTGTTACGCGCTCAGTCCTTATCCGGTATAAAAAGACTACTTTGCCCTTTATAATTTCTTTTTGAATTTTTCATTTGTTTATTATTTTTTGAATTCAAAAAAAAAAGCCCAACCCATTTAAAATCCCATACCTTATATCCATTTCAAAAACACGTAAAGTTATAAACCCTTGACGGCCAGACGGCCACACATATTCTTTCCGTCTTCAACAATTGTCAACCAGAGCTTTCTTTAGGGTGGATAGAAGTTCCGACAAGCAGTAATCTTGGCCGCTGGCCCAGTCAAGAGAATGATGAGCAATATTCGCTTTCTTCTCTTTTCTTGAATGTTTCCCCATCGCTTGAGAAACCTAATTTGGTGACGAAACGTGTAAACCGATCTGAAAAATATGAAGACAGGAAGGTGGAATTAAGAAGGGGAGAAGATCTGTGATGGCATTTCAACGGTGAGAGCGAGAGGGGAATGAGAGGGATAATGATATTTTTTGGTGAGAGAGTGAGTTGCAGAAATCGAATACATAAACCTTCCCTGGTGGTCAACGATTTGAATCCTTACCATTTTTGTGTTCGGTCAGCTGGAAGGGGAGGGTTGCAGGAGGGGAAAGGAAGTGCAATGGTAGTCGTGGGAGTTGTAAATGGTAAGCTTCGTAATGAACCGCACTTGAACGCGTCTTGAAGCATCTTCAACTTCTCCATTTATATACATCTCAATACACAGTTTAGATACAACTAATGGTGTAATTACCTTCGAGAACCAGGAAGAATTCAACGTTAGAAGGAGACTAGGGTTAAATAAACACCACCAAAATCAACACTGAAGTTACCTTCGAGAACGAGGGCTTTTCTTTTCTCGGTTTTTAGTTTTTGATTTATCATCGAAAACGTTACATTATACTCCCTTTGACGGAGGAAGAGATCGGAGATTTAAGGTTAGAGAAAGAGGGAGAGGGGGAGGGAGGGAAGATAGAAACTCTGATAGGGTAGGGTATACGATTTTTTCTTTTTCTTTTTCTTTTTGGAATTCAAAAAATAATAAACAAATAAAAAAAATTAAAAAAGAAATTACAAAGAGCAAAATAGTCTTTTATATCGGATAGGGACTGAGCACATAACAAAATCATACTATAGGGACTGTCCAAGTTTAAAAAAATTTAGGGACCAAACGCGCAAACTACCCCAAACCACAAGGACCATTCGTGTAATTTTCTCAATAATTTATTTTTATATATTATTATTTATTAATCGTGCCTAGAAAGTTAATTTTTAGCTTGCAGATAGTATTCTGATCTTTTTTTTAAGCGACAAATATAATAAAAAGGAACGAGAGAAACAAGCCTGGCAAGAAGCTAAGCAGTATACATACTACAAAGTTACAATGCAAATAAGAGCAAAAATAAAACAATCACAAAATTGGGGAACACCCCCACTCTTCTGAGCTACCCATAGCACCTTTGTCCCTATGCTTGAGCCACATATAGGTCACAGAGATCACCTCATCAACAATATTTGTCGGGGACAACACCTTATTATTGAATAGTAGTTTGTTCCTAACCTTTCGCATACACTATAAGAAACAGTAGAAAATAGTGGAGATTATGTGTCGTTTCCTAGGACAATTACCATAAGAGGCTGCAAAGTCAATGAATTCAATCACACTAGAGAAATTCCTATAAGGAATGCAGCACCAATTCAATACCCACTCCAGTGCTTTTCGAGCATGTATGCAACCAAGAAACGTGTGGCTGACAACCTCGTCTCCAACCATACATGACTTACGTAAGATAGAGGATATGTCAATACCTTTATCTTTTAACAAACATGCAACTAGGATTCTACCTAATTCATCCCGCCAAATAAAACAAAGGACTTTAAGGGGCACTGATCTAAGTCACTTGATTTTACACCAGCCTTGTGGGGATAAGTTTGTCTCAATCATCTTGCGCATTTGTGTTGAATCGACAAAATGAGTTCCCCAACAAAGTAAGGAGTTTTATTTAAATTTTGCGCAATTTTCTACTGTGTTAAACACTTTATTTTATTATTAATAATAATTTTTTAATTTGTACAAAGAACATTTAGAATGACAAAAAGTCGTTTCCAGATTGTGCGTTGAATGAAATCATTGTTACATGGATTTCAAGTTTGAGAATAAATTTCGAGTCAAATGACCCTCTGAAAGGTTAGTTATTCTTAACAAATACATGCTTTATCTCCTCATACATATAGGCATCTTGTTTTTGTAAGTCAACATTAACATTTTTTGTATTAATTCCCGGGTAAAGAGAAAAGACCGGGAAACAGACCTTGATATAACTTTGATTGTTATCTTAACTGCCAAAATCTGAGATGGAGATGGATAATTTTGTAATAGGAAGAACCAAAAGTAGGATGCTATTATAAGCAAATAATTGAAAGTATGTTGCTATTTCTTGCATTTGACCTTTTTTTCTTATTTTCACATTTGTATTCATTCTTTTTTCTCACTTGCAACTTCTAAGTCTTTTGCCCATCTTATATATTGCAGGTACGTGTCTTCAATTATGGAACTGTAGATATCAAATGGATATATTTATCATTTTATTTATTTGATTTTTGTTAAGTAGGATTGAAAACATTAAGTACATTGCAAATTATGTTTGAATTGGATTTTGTCCATTGTTGAAATACATGCTTAATTATGCTTTTATTGTGATGTTAATGTTCTTATGGATTGTTCACTAAATACTTAGGAATAAAAATTATTTATAAGTACGTGTTTTTTTATAGAGAACCGTATTCTATGTGCTTTACTAATGTTTTTTAGAATACGGTTGCTTAATAAAAAACATACTTTATAACAATTTATAAGGAGTACGGTTATTTTTATTAAACAATACTCTATGTGTTTCAATAATAAGTACGATCACTTAAAAAAACTGTGTCATATATATTTATAAGGAATATTGTTGTTTATGGAGCAACCATACTTTATGATAATTATAAGGTACAGTTTTGCAACCGTACTTTATTACCTATTCAATTAGGAAACCCCCGTTACAAAATACGGTTGCAAACCCGCATTCTATGTTTCATTTTAACCGTATCCTATATGTCATTTTGTAGTAGTGATGGAGATGAAACAATATATGTGGACAAAGAATGGTCCATGTCAGCTACGACTGGATATGAAGTTGCATGTTAATAAGCAGGAAACCTTACCACTCCTTCTTTTAGTTGTTCATTTTATAGGTTAGGGACCATTTAAAACCAAATACAATAATCTCGTGGGTTTTAATGGCATTAACATAAGCTTATATATTCCAAGCCGCTTATTCAAGTCAAACAGTGGATCGAAGGATCAACACTTTTCTTGAAGTTTAGACTTCACCAAGGTTAGATATTATACTTTCAGTCTTTAAGCAGATATTCATCCAACCCTTCAACTTCCAGAACTCATAGCTAAGCCCTTCAACAATCAGTTCATGATAACACAAATAGTGAATTAAGGTTGCTTAAGAAAAAGACAAAACTTCATAAATGGTCCCTATGGTTTCACAGGATATCAACTTTAGTCCCTAACTTTCAAAAATCTCAAGGATAGTCCCTATGGTTTAAACACTTTTCATAAATGGTCCTTCCGTCAACTTTTGGCAGTTAAGTAGATAACGGATGAGGGCAAAATTGTCTTTTCCATAGCAAGGACCAATTGTGAATAATATTTTTCATTACATGGATGTTTTAGGGGTTAAAGAGTCATTTAAGGTGATTTAGGGGTTGCTTTTGCCAATACGCTTTCTTGTTCTTTAACCCATCGGGAATCAAGGAGAAACCGGTTCTCCTTCTGCAACTTCCAGATTCGATCAAATTTCTTTTCCGTTTAAACTCTAAGACTACAAGGAGTAGTCGATCGCCAAGAGGTCGCCAACCCTCTTGGCGAGTCCCTTCTTCTCGCCAGCACCACTCCGGCTTCTCACGCCTCTTTACTCGCTAACCACCATCGCCAAGCTGTTGGCGAGATGCCAACAGCCTTTTTCCTTTTTTTTAATTCAAAATTATTTAATCTCTCTCACATTACAAAAAAATTAATTAAAAAAAATCTCCTTGGCCATTGGCCACCACTGCCTACAAAATGGCCAACGCTTGCCAACCATTCGTTGGCCATTGGCCACCACTCCGTGTAGTCTAAGCCTTTAATTGTGTAAAGCAGTTTTCGTTTCATTCTCCTCATATCCCGATTTCTGGGGTATGGAGTCTGAACATGATTGCTAGACATTCGGATGGCGTGCAAATCAGTTTTCGAGACGGAGGGGAAGCAACAGTTGGATGGCATGTGGCCGAGAATCACGGACGTTAGTGGAGAAACGAGAAAAAGAGAAATCAGGGAAATGAGAACGAGAGAGAGAGAGAGAGAGATCGAAGTTGAGAGATTTCACAAGAGATGGAGATGAATCCAGGCAGCAGCCACACCACTGCTGCCATCACGATTTTCAGAGGCGGAGAAACAGCATCAGGTGCATCGATGGAGGCGACCGGTGGTGTATTCGATGGGGAGCGACGATGAGGAAGGCAGAGGATTGTGCCTCTGGCCGGGTTTTCAATGTTTACACACAAAAGAACTACTGATTTCTGCCTCAAGTTACACAAGAGCGTCGCACAGTGAACTCATAGAATCTCATTGCCATCAGCGATACACCGTTCGTCCTTTTGTCTTACTCCACTATGTCTTGCTCCCTGGGTTTCACGGTCTCACGGTATTCTTTGAACCGAGTAAGTATCTTGGGAGGATTGTTGATCTTCATGAATATTGAAAGAGTAATCAATCTGATTGGAAGCAAGTTATGTGATGTTATCTTCTATTGAATGGCCCAGATTATCCTTGTCGATGTTGTCTACACATATAGTAATGGATGAATTTGCTTTTAGTTTGTAAGTAAAATCGAATTATTTTTTGTTTCATACAAACCCCAAAAAGGTACACACATGGTGGTGAAATTAGATCAAGAAATGATTTTTAGCTGTAGAATTAAAAAGCAAATCACAGAAAAGTACCCTTCCCCCTTGTCTTTACACCAGAATAGCAGAATAGCATGGATATTAACGAACAGTGGTGGTCGGGGATCATCTTTAGCATGAACTTATTTGTGCTTCTGTGTGTGCATGTTTAAGAGAAGGAGAGATGGTCCTTGATGAAAAAGAAAGGTTTCAATATACAATACATTGGTGGGGGAGGGTTTACAAAAAAGAAAAAAAAATCATAAATGGTCCCTTTGGTTTGTAAAAGACGTTTTTACCCTCACATGCATTGCACATGTTCTCATTTAACGAACTAAAATAGACGATGTTAGCCAAAATGATTGTCTGTGAAAAGTTTTCAAACCAAAGGGACCAACTTTGAGGTTTTTGAAAGTTAGGGACTAAACTTGATTTTTTGGAAAACCACAGGAACCATTTATGAAGTTTTGTCTAAAAAAATAACGTAGGCATCATCTGTTGTTCCTCATTCCATTATATTAGGGAACGAAAAAAAAATACTCTAATTAAGTAAAATCAGTCAAATGTAAGAAATCACATTTTAAAATATAATTGATTTAATTTATAAATAAAATTAAAAACACTAGTTTTTATATGCTGTTGGAACAGTTCGTTACTTTTTATGTTTGATTATGGCATACAAAATCCTATGAAAGCTTTGTTGAGATAAGTCAAGACCCCCAAGGAGTTGTCGTTTTCTATGTCTTAACAAAAGTCAAATCACAAAATACATTTTCTTAGGCATTACCAATTTGATTTAAGGTAGGTCATGACCAATAACGGACAAATAAAATATTAGAAAAGGATGCGAATTTTACAAATCAATTATGTCATTTGACTGAAGTTTGAAGTTTCAGATTTATGATTTTGTATAAAAACTAAAAAGACATAAACATGTTTATTATATTAATTACAATGATTAAGAAAAAGAAACCCGCAAGGACTCTGTGCACTCGTGAATACTTAAAGCTATTTAAATAACGTATTATTAAAGATTTACTTCTTTTATGACGGTAGTATACGAATATTTCGCAATCAAGTTCGCAGGGTTCACGGTCGCTGCTTTTATGTAAAGTATACTTGGACTAATTAGTTACGAAGATAATATTTTGAAAAAGAAAAATAGAAAAAGTTAAATGGAAGCCAGTTTTGGTAGCATTGAAAAGTGTCGGATGCTAAAAGGGGATACGATTACGAACAAGATGACGTCATAAACATTGTCAACGCCATTGTTTGACCAAGCGGTGGTCGGTTTTGGATGAATTTTGAGTTTCGACGGTGATGAATGATTAAACAAATGAGAAAAGCACACACATCATTGACCCATTCTCACAACAAACCGGCGTTCATAACAACCATCCTTTAAATAACAAATTGTACAATACGGATCACAATTTACAAAGGATGATCTTAAAAAAAACTTCTCAACGTGTGTAGGTGAGTATGTTGTGTGGGTTGACTCACACATACATGTCACATCATATGAGGTTTTTTTTTACCAATACCCTTTACAAATTTTACAATAAATGAGAATATTATATTGTTTGCAGAAGCTAACGGATAAAAGTATTTTTATTATCTATCAAATATAAATTCATTGACAACAAAATCATTCTTTTTAGGGATAGCGGTTAAGTTTTGAGTATTTCGATAAACGTATACAAATACAATTATTGAGACAGTGAGAAATGTGAAAAATACAATAATTTAAGTTTTAATCAGAGTAATTAAGTTATGTCCGTGTCCACTGTAGAATTAGAAAAAGAGACTTTACTAAAACTTCAATATACAACTTTGAAACACACTAGGTAAATCAATATAATATATTTATAGGGAGTGATTGACCTAACTCATGGATAGAATCTCATGTGCCAATGGCATCACCAACATAGAATGGCCGTTCGGTACCAAATTTGTTCTCACAATACTAAGACATGTTTCCTTTTTTTTTTTTTATCTATTAAGTCCTGAATTGGTAATGTTACTAAATGAATAACGATATATGAATCGATAAAGTGTTATTGATATAAATATTGTTTTTTTGGACTGAATACACTATCTGGATCTGAATAAATGATTATTTTAAACTTCTGTTTACAATTGACGAATAACACATTATCATTTATTTAGTAACCGTTATAAATTAAAATTGTACATTATCACATTAAAAATATTTGAAAAGTTAAATAACATAAAAATAACATAATTAGTAACTTATATAACACATAATTTGAAAATAAATTTAAATAATATAACCAAAACTTTTAAAGATTGTTTTGTCTGATAAAATGTTTTACTAATACGTTATTTTATAAATATATATAATTATTATCACAATTAGAGAAAGAAAAAAAACGTCCATCATAAATAAAAGATTTTTGATTCATTTAATTTCATGGATAGTCTTTTTTCATACTACATTTAAAAAAATAAAGAGATAAATATTTCTATTTTGAGGAAAAATGAATTGTTCAATTTATTGGAAAATAGGGGTAATTATGGAAAAATAAATACGGAGTCACCACTTAATGTTAAGTACATTTATTTCATAACTTAAGTGAAAAATAAACAACTATATATATTTGAACATGCTAAATTTGTTATACATTAAGTTCATTAAGTCAAAAATAAACAACACATAAGTCAAAGAGGTTCTCAACTAAAATGCCTTTGCCACACCGAAGGTTAAGATGGAGTATACTGAAGTCGAAACCTTGCTCTGGTTATTATTGTTGAACATTCTCTTCATACTGAAGCTACACCACTATCTTTGCTCATATCATCGTCAACGAGGCTTCTATGTTGAAGCATTGCTTTCTTAGTGGAACCAAAAACTTCCGTCTATGTTTAATACCGAAGGTTAATCTACATCCTCAGCTGATACTTCCCTTCTGTCTGAAGCCTCTCCTTGCAACTTACCTTTTTAAATCAGACTCCACATGGAGACTGATCGTTCAATCTCCGGCCTTCTAAGCTTGTAACCCTATCTTTATTCTCTCTAGGTTGCACATTCGCCTTACTTCTGCTGAAGGCCAGTAGAAGCCATACAAGGCTTCAACTTCTCTATTGTAACTGCTTTAATACACATGTCTGTTGGATTCCTTGTATCAATGATCTTCTTTAAGTTAAGCATACATTTGCTTATTTTTGGTCTTACGCATCAGTTTATGGCACTTTCCAGGGATTGGTTCGACACTAGGCCACCTAATGGTAGTTTGAATAACATGCTTTAACTTTGAGATGATATATAATTCTAACAAAAATCTAGTTCTTTCTGTAATAAATATTAAGCACATAATAATATAAGTATACAAAACTTCACAAAAAATCATGTTTTGCCTAATGCTTTATTTTTCATTGCCGTTTACTTCATTTTTCTTCATTTTGTTGAAAGTGATTCTATCCTAATAGCAATTATCCAAAGTTTAGTAAAACTTGTGGAAGATAATTAACATTTTAAAATATATCAACATACATCAAATGTCATTCATTTCAATCGTGTGAACTTTCTTTGACGAGCTATTACTACAAAAACGTTTGAGGTTTTTTATAACAACCCAAACCAATTGAATAATAACTAAAATGTCACAAATTTAACAATGAAGTCTATTTTACAATGATTTGCAAAATCATATTGTCATTAAATGACACAAAACTTGTCAATATTTTCTAGAAATATTATTTCGCAATGCCACAAAACTTTGCATTTTTTATGAGATATGTTTATTTGTAAAAAGGGTTAATGACTTCGCAATGCCACAAAAAATTGTAATTTTTTATAAGTTACGTTTATTTCTAAAAGGGTTAATGACTTATAAAGATAATCAATTTATATTGTGTACATATTTAGTCATTTATATTTTTTACACATATGACTATTAAACGTGGTTACCCCGCACACAAAATACATATATGCCCGACTATAGTAGGTTTTTACGGTTTCTAACGTCCTTGGTAGCTCCGATTATACTATGGTCATCTTCTCCAACTAACTTGATTTTTTGGCGACCTATTCATTATCTCTAAGTTTCTAGACCTTTTTTAAGCATTCAAGAACTCAGATGATGTGGTTGCGTTGTTCATGTGTGTGTAAAATCGCATTTTGGAAGAAATCTAAATCGCTTTTCATTTATGGGAAATTGGTTTGTTAAAATCAAACATGAAATTGTTTAGGGTTTGTTTTTCAAAAAACCAAACCTAAATCTAAAATAGTTGAAGGTGTGTGTTCAAACCCTAACTCGTTTGAACCTAGAAACCCTAAACTTGTTTAAATCTAGAAATCGTTTGAAAGTTTTGTGCATTTGCGAGGTTTCTGTCAAATAAAAACGCAGCAACGAGGGTTGGCATTGATCAGTGGTTGAGCTCATAGGTGGTTACTATATCGTGTTAGGGTTTTAAAGAGCATGACAGTGACGATAGTTTTCTCCTGAAAAATGGTCATCAAAATAATAATAGTTGTTGGAATTCTTGGGGTCAGGATTTGCTTGAATCTTGAGATTGAGAGGAAATATGAGGAAATAGTTTGTACGGTTTTAGATAAGTTTGACCTTAATAGAAAAGAAGGAATGAACTGATGGGAGAAAGAGAAAAGTAAAAAGGAAGAGATTTGGTGATGTTCTTCAAGAAATTGAAAAGTTATTTATTTATTTATTTATGTTTTGCTTTGAGCGTGTTCATTAGTGGAGTTCATCCATTTTCCAAATTTTTAGGATTTCACTCATGTGTGTGTGTTCGTAAGTGATGTTGAGGAACAAACTCAGTGGAAAAAGAGAAAGAGAATGTGACACACACAGTGTGAGTGTGTGTATTTAATTTTTCATGAACTTGTCGGAAAAATTATTATGGCGAGAAGATGGTCGTAGTCTCGCTAAAGCTTTTAAGGACGTGGGAAACCGACTAGACCTACAATAGTCCGTCATAAGAGCATTTTGTGAACAATATAAACAAGTTAATTGTTCATATTTATACAAAAAAAATCATAACTAATTAAATATATACATAATAAAATTGATTACCATTATAAATTGTTAACTCTTTCCAAAAAAAAAAGTTATTGAACAACATAGAGAGAAATTGCAACGGGTATGTTGCAAAAAAAATGATAATGAAAAAAAAATTATTATAGAAAATAATATCACTTTTTGGAACTTTTGTGATTACCCTCAAAAGAACAAAAGAATAGTAATTAACCCCAACTTTTAAGCCATCTTTTAAAGATGTTTTGACCGTGGACAAGATTTGGTCTTCTCTGGACAAAATATTTGCTGGTTTTAAATAGATTTCCATGCAAATCCCATGCATATATCGACTTCAAGCATCCATCAACTCCCACTTGCGCGCGTTGACAACACATAATCCAACTTATCTATAAACAAATTAACATTCATCCATTTTAAAATACAATACAATAACGACGTATGTTTGTTTTAGGTTTTAGTTTTCTTTTTGGATCATCTTCAATAAACTCTATTTGCGTGTTATATAGGTTCACTTCTATACACATATGTCATATGATGCGAAGTTATTTTGACACACTCACTTCTTTTTATTTAAATAGTTGAACGCATTATTTTTTAATATTTGGTAAAATGGAATAAAATTTTGATAAACTCTAATAATAATAATAAATAAATAAATTTAGACCATGCTTTTAAATTATACATCATTCTCATAATATATGTGTCGCTCCGAAAATGGAAGCTTAATGTTGTATTTGCTTTAACGTTGTTGCATTTCACTTTAAAATTTTATAGGTTGAGTTTTTGTCTGTGATTTAATTATTTTTCCATATTTGGTCCCAAAATAAACTTTATTGTTTTTTTTTTTATCTTTGCTATAGTTTTTTCACTTTTTGTCTCAAATATGTCGTAATTATATATACATTAAAGTTATATTTGACGTATTACAGCTAGCTAATATGTTTATTTAATTTTTTGAAATTTTTATGTTGTAATGTTTGGCAAGTCAAAAGTGGCTTATAAACTAGTTTTTTTTAACTACATATATTAGCGTTTTCAACGAGGTTGTGGAACTTTTCTAGAATTCTCTCAAATATATCCTTAATTAATTATAAAGAAACTAATTATTCTACATACCCTTTTATATCATTTTATTTTTCTAGCTACTTATTAGCTAATTTGTACCAAACACCATATTTTATCAACTAGCTTTTCAATTAACAACTAGCTTAATAGCTATTACGTAGCTTTTTAGCTTGTTTGTCAAACATAATCTAAATGTAGTGTAAAATAACAAAATTCCTATGTTTCATTTATTTATTATTATTATTAATTATAATTATTTAACTGAACTACTCTACTAGCTATGATTAAAGTCATTAAATCCCTCAACTTTCCCATATTGGCCTGTACGATCTCTTTAAGCTATGAACATGTATACATTCCACGCCAACACACCAAAGGTGTTGCCACCTTAGTGCTACATCCCACCACATTCTTAAGGGATACTTACCACTCCATATCGCCATTTTCATCTTATTTCAATTATTTAATAAAAATAATATATTTTAATCAGTAAATACTTATGAGAGATAAGAGGAAAAGGAAGAAAAAGTGAGAGAGAGAGAGAGAGAAATATAGGAAGAGAGATGCATGCACAAATGTGATATGCATCATATTTCACAGCACCACACCAAGCGGGTGGTGTTCACATGTTGCCACACATGTCATATAGGCAACACACCATGTTTATGACTTCCATACTCTCTTATTGAACATTGTTGATGTGTTATTTCATATTCCATTTGCCTCCCCTCCAATCATGGTGGGAGTCGTTATCAATTAATTGACTTTGATATCCAAAAATTCATCAAAACCCAACCTTGAAGAAAATGATGGTGGTTACCGATGATGGATGTTAATTGGTTCAATTAAAACACGTTTTTGTAAGTCGAGTAGAGACGATAGAAGCCTTTTCTTTTTATTCCAAACGCCCCTACGTAATTGAGCTTGCATTAAATGGAACCTTTTAGGTGTTTCTTAATTTAATAGTATCAAGAGCATGTTGGTTACTTTCATCATGGCTATTATCTATGCAAAGGGTGGAGCCCAAGCACAACTCAATAGGCTGGAAGTATAGTTTGAGCTTTGATAAAGAAAATTGATATTTTTGCAATTATGTAGATTTAGTTTAAAGAATTTGATGTTCTTAAGATTCTTTTTTGCTTTTAGTGATGTTTATACTTTATACTTGATTTTAATTTTAATTATTGATGTATTTTCTTATCTAAATAAAAATATGTGAAATAAAATAGAATTACTAAACTAGAATCAATACTTCGGGCGGTGTCCCCGTCATATAATAGTATAGTTTTCGTAAGACCGAGTGTCGAATCATGAGCACAAGCCATATCTAGGTATGCCTTTTCAACTTCTCGGTTCGGTTTGTAGGCCCATATTACCCAAAGACCGATTGTATCATACCCGAATACTGGTTAAACTAATAGTCGAAGACCAAACTGAATTACCCAATCGGTCCTGAACCGGGTTTGGTTTCAGTTCTCAGTTTTTTATCACCCCTACGTGAAAGGTTAATCGTTGAATACTAGCGATATTGTAGGCGTGTGAATGTTTGAATCATGGATCTCTTGTGTGAAATTACGCACATCAACCAACTAGTCTTCCATTACAGAAGCTATACAAAACAAAAAAAAATGCAATCAAATGTGTATATCCAAATTTATAATATGACCGATAAAATATATTATCATGAGATGGAAAATAAACTTGATTCGGAATAGGAAATCAAATGTATACGTATGGGTGTCAATTGATGAAACGTCACAACATGAAACGAAATTAAAATCTGAATTCATCAATTTATGTTTGTATCGTGTATTTGTATAGTGTAATAAACACAATGTCATGTCTTGTTTATGTTCAAACTTCTAAACAAAATTGACACGATATAAACATATATGTATTTATTGTGTTGTATATGATTTAGTATGAATTAAATAAACTAATAATTATTTATATTATATACATCGTATTAATCATGTTTATCACGTTTTATTGTATTAAAAATAACACAACATCTATATAAAAAAAATATATGTATCGTATCTTACATAACATGCACGGTGTCCCGATTTGAATCAAAATGTATCTATTGAATGTCAACCCTATTGTCCCTCACGCATATGTTAAGCGCGTGGATCGAAATAACGAAATCCGCCAATAACTTCTACCTTGCGCCATTACCGTCAATAAAACATCGCTTTCCTTGACTCCCTCCTCTGTATGTGTGTGTATATATATATATATAATAGGAAAAGAACGCAAACACCAAATCATTTATTAAATTAAATTGGAAATTTCCTCTGTTTACCTATTTTTCGCCGTCGACGATCAACCAGGAATTAGAAATCGAAAAAAAGACCCCCGGTAACATGCCCTGTGCTGTTGCAGCGACGAACTCGCCGGTGTTCTTATCGTCACCGATGTTTCATAAACCCATGATCTCTCCGTCATCATCGCTCTCTCTCCGTCATACGTCTCCGACACCGTCACCTCCATCGTCGTCCCTTCTTAACCATACGAATGGATACAAGGAAGGACCAATAATCAATTGTGATTCAAATCCGTCGCCCTCGGTTGTCTTGAAGAGGAAGAGACCGGCGCGGATTCAGATTCCGTTTGCACCGTTGAGTCTTATGGACGAGGTTACGAAGTCAATCGATGAAGTGGCGGAGATCGATGAGGAAGGTGAGGAGTATTCTGTGTATTGTAAAAGAGGGAAAAGGGGAGCCATGGAGGACCGATATTCTGCCGTTGTTGGTCTTCAAGGAGATTCCAAACAGGTATGCTTCGATTTCGACTTATTTTGATTTTTTGCTACGGTTGAACTATTAAACCGAATGAATAACAACAGAACTACCATAAACTATTAACTCTGTAATCCGTTTCAGTCTCGTATCTGAATCGTTTATTACATGATTATAGGCATTTTTTGGTGTTTTTGATGGCCATGGAGGGGAAAAGGCAGCAGAATTCGCAGCAAAGAATCTGAATAGAAACATTATGTCCAAAGTAGCAAACAAATGTGAATTAGAAATCGCCGAAGCTGTTAGAGAAGGATACATCGCTACAGATTCGGAGTTTCTAGACGTAGATGCCAATGGCGGCACTTGCTGTGTGACTGCATTGATTCGTAAAGGCAACCTCATAGTCTCCAATGCAGGTGATTGCCGTGCAGTTATGAGCCGAGGCGGAGTTGCAGAAGCTCTCACTGTTGATCACAAACCTTCAAGGAATGACGAAAAAGATAGAATCGAAGCCATGGTAAGAAGCATTCCTTCTTGAATCATATTTGTGAAATTTCATTTCACAAAACGAATGAAATCTTATTGATTTGAAATGCTCATTTGTAGGGTGGATATGTTGATTGTCGCAATGGTGTTTGGAGAATACAAGGTTCACTTGCGGTATCAAGAGGAATAGGAGACAAGCATCTCAAGAAATGGGTGATTGCAGAACCAGAAACAAAAATTCTCGAAATTAGACCCGATTGCGAGTTCTTAATCCTTGCTTCTGACGGAATTTGGGATACGGTAACTGCTTTTCTCTTTGTCTAAGTTTATCTTTTCACAAATAGGTTCTAATTTTTTTTCAAATACACCATCATTTTCTTGAATATTTTATAAACATTATTTATCCAGACATTGTTAATTCATTCTACATTGATCGATATTTTTTCAGGTGACCAACCAAGAAGCAGTAGACATTGTTCGGCCCTTTTGTATGGGAACTGATAAACCTGATCTTTTTTCCGCTTGCAAGAAGGTTGTTGGGTTATCGACAACAAGGGGATCATATGATGACATGAGTGTTATGGTTATCCGATTGTCTCATTTCTCTTCTTGAACATCTAACATGAAAAATGCACACAAATTCATATAGGATGACTCGATAGATCTTGTTCATATTTTATTCTAATTCTTACAAAGTATAAGTTTTTTTTTCGTTTATGTACTTTTGTTTTATGAGATTCGTGAAATGAAATTGCATACATAGAGATGTCCCCGTTTATTTTGATGTTATGAGTTGACCGATTGGTTGTTTCTCGTGTTTTGTCCGATTCATTAACGTTATGTTTCCCTCAACAAGCAAGTAAGAGTGTTTGTATATGTCTTTAATTAGTTTTTGGTATCCTAGTTAGAGGTCAAATATATCCTATTTTTTAACCCTATGTTAAAAAAATTAATCTCTTGATAGCTTATTATAGACTTGGTTGATTATTGAAGTTGTTGATCAATATTGATAAACAATATGTAAAAATATTGGAATCGATACAAATTAGAAATTTATATTTTTTAATTCGAATAACTCAACAATATATACTAATATATTTTGTTATTGTTTAATCTTATAAGTTATAAATTAAATAAAAAGTTTCAAAATATTCGAAGACCAATTATTTCTAATAGATTGGAGCACAAGGGTCAAATAAGTGAGGCTTGGGACTTGGGTAGGTGGGTCACATATTTGGTTTTGTATGGATTGTGCAAGTCCACAAGGAAACATGAAAAAACTGTGCACATCTTGTAATTCATTTTAATTGCAATACCTGGTCAACCGGATGGTGCCTGCCACTCTGTTCTTAACCAATGCTTTTCATGTCTTTTGACTCCTTTTGGGATCACATGTTCTTGTCATTGACTATTAAAAGCTACATGTTATTTTCCTATCGAGATAATTTTGCCTTGAGTATTTAAGATGTAATTTTTAAGGTAATGGTTGATAAACTTAAATAAATAAATATTAATTAATCAATAACATCATACATATTGTCACTATTGTTTTTTTTTGTCATTTTGGTCGGATGGAATTGAATAACGAGAAAATGTAATGGACGGGATAGTGGAATAGATAATTATCATTCTATTACCATATTTAGTTACTCATATCAAATAAATTATTGATTCATGTTGTTTGGTTGGTTAGAAAAGACATATAATTGAAATAAAATTAATTAATAGACAATCTATTTTCTTCTTTTTTGTCTGAATGGATGAGATAATGCAATAGATCATTATTATTTTATTGTCATCTTTGATTACTCATTTGGTATGATATAAGTCATTGATTGATGTTGTTTGGTACGTTAGAAAAAATAACGGATGAATGAAATGAAATTAACAGACAATGACAAAAATACCCTATAACACAATATGCATATAATTTCTTTTATTTTTTCAGCCATTCTATTTAAGTTGGAGAACTTTGATCTTGGTAATGTCATACAAGTACTATTTTATTTTGGTGGGTAAATAAAGTCATTTGTATTTCTCCATGACCGTTTGAACTACTGATGTTATTTTCATGAGATAGATGGTAGTAAATAATCTTAACAATGATCAAAGGTACACTACCATCTTAACAATGGCCAAAAAGAACAAGACATTATTTTTTGGATGTAATGCACAAATCAAGCATGAACTACCATTTTACAGAATCATAGAAGATCCATCACTTGTCCTGTGAACATAGGGAATAGAGTTGGGGTTTTAAAAAGTAGTACTAAGAATCGTGGGTCAACAAGAGATAAAAGAGAAGTTCATGTGTATTTGAGGGATAATGCAAAGTGAAGATTTAGTCAAGTAAAAACCAAAGACATGGTCGCAAAAAGAAGCAAAAAATGGTCAATAGCTAGTACACGAATCACAAAATGAGTTGTGAAAGTACCATGCGGTGCTAAAAAAAAATCTCTTTTGGATTCAAAATTAAATTGTTTTCCAAATCAACTAAATCTTTTAATGATATCTAATCATTAATATATAATATTATCTAACTTTTATTATATATATATATATATATATATATATATATATATATATATATATATATATATATATATATATATATATATATATATATATATATATATATATATAATAAAAGTTAGATAATATTATATATTAATGATTAGATAACACTATCTTTATCGGTTTTTTCGTTTTAAGCATCAAATTTTCATTTGTTCTAATAAAACCACCAATTTTTTAAAAAAAATTAACCCAGCCATTATGACTTGAAGAAAAATATAACAATGACTTCAATAAAACTTTTTACCAAAAGATAATGGTTTTTTTAAAATCTTAAACATTCGTGGTTAAATCAAATTTTTGGCAAATAATATATAGTGTTTTTTTCATAATTAACCCTAGATAATATTTACATTTGAATTTATATAATTATAAAAAAACACTATATTTTGTCACTTTTTCGGTTTAACCATCAAATTTTCGGTTTTCGAATAAACTACCAATTTTTTGGAAAAAATTTGTAACCCAACCATTATGATCTGAATAATCGGTAACAATGACTTCAATGAAACTTTTTACCAAAAATGGATGTTTTTTTCCGGATTTTTTAAAAATTGGTGGTTAAACCGAATTTTAGGTGAAAATATTTTTCTCGTAATTAGCCCATTATATATATATATATATATATATATATATATATATATATATATATATATATATATATATATATATATATATATATATATATATATATATACACACACACACACATAAAAGTCGCTTGATGAGGTGTGGATCGGTCTGAAAGGACTGGAGTCTGATTCATAGATAGCAACGCTAGGTTCCTAGATAACGACGCTACATTTGAGTGTTCTTAGGCCCTCTGGTATGTGTGCGTGGGAGTTGGGCGGCGAGGTACGATGTCACAGGGAACACCCCCCTCCCCATGCGGCAACCCCGCTATATGCAACTCGCAAGACCTGGTGATGTCGTGCGAGCAAACCGTTGGTAATGGTTGCGTTTTCTCCCCAACAACTATATAGTCGTTAGTATTAAAAAAATTATTCAATTTATTTACCTATAAATATATACATACACCACAACATTTTTACACCATAAACATATGTCTACTACACTTTCAAATACTATAAAACACAAATGGATCATGTCCAATGTCTATTATTCAATTTGTTATCGTCATCCGACGACGACGATTGGTTGGTAAAATCGGCTATGCAAGTCACGACGAATGTTTAAGGTCGCACAACAAGTGGCTAGGAATGATGTGGAGTGAGCGTTTGGTGTTCTTAGGCAACAGTTTCACACTATCAAATACCCTACAAGGGCTTGGGACCCGAGGAGGATAAGAGACGTTATATGTGCATGCATCATATTACATAATATGATATTGGAGGATGAAGGGAGAGCGATATGTACGTATCATTCGAACGAAGTTATACCAACATACGAGCCGATATGAATTGCTTGGCCGAAATATTTAGAAAACAGACAGGAAGTGCAAAGCAAACGCATAACAACCTTCGCGAGGATTTGGTAGAACATATATAAAGGCTATAGTTCATCCGACGTCGGTGTCCGAAGACAAGGAAGAATAATAGGAGTGATGCTAGTAGTTTTTTATTATTATCTAATTTTATTTTATTTTAGTTTTAATATATTTTTAAATTTATTAGGTTTTAAATTATCTTTTTTAATGAAATATTTTAATTTGAAATTATTAGTTTTATCTTATTTTAATTTTTTAATTTAAAAAGTGTGGGGAAGTGAGAGGTAGTGAGGGGTGACCATTTCCATGGGTGAGATGAGTAGTAAGGGGTGTTGACTGAATGTTGATGTGGCAGGAAAAAAGTGAGATCCCACACCTGAGGGCCTTAGGTAGCGATGCTACAGGAAATTTCGCGACGCGATGTAGTAGGTGTTCACCGCACTCGACACGTCAGTTGCTTGGACGCGATGCGTTGCAACAACAATTCGATGATTGGTCGAGACATGCATAAGGAGATAATCCAGAAGGGTAGCATTGAGTCTATGCTACTCAAATTGTGGTACTAAAAAACGATATGTGATGTTAACAACTTTTATGACAAGAGAATGAGCAGACTAACAAAATTGGGCTCCGGACAACTATGACATCACTAAGGTGAGTACATGCTACCACACAATACTGAAATATATGTCATTGTTAATATAGTTGTGATATATATTGTATATCAAAATGCATGTTGTATGGTAAAGATAGAATGTTATGTATTGAATTATATCCCGAAAAATAATAATGTCTTATTTAGAACCTAGATCTGCTAGATTAATAGTTGACAATAATATGTCTCGTTAGATGGGTGGGAAGTAGGTATCGACCTACATTATTGATGAGAAAAGGGCACAAGCTGTCCTTGGATCCAATCCAAGGACTGACTTGTTGGATTTCAAAAGCGGCTAGTAAATGATAACAATAGAAATACTATATTTAGTATATGCTTAAACTTGGAGAAATATTATATCTTTTTTAAAGCTAGGGTTAATGAACACAAAGCAATGTTGAAGAACTTAGAAGAATAAGGAAGAATCTAGTTTAGAAAATTTCTTATGTTTTTTAGTACATTACTTAATCGTTCAATACTCATGTACAATTATGATTCTTAATATATGAATAATATTTTTGTTATATTTTCAATTATATTAGCATAAAGTTGATGATATCATGGTTTTAATCAAAATTTATTTTTTAAATGTTACTTATAAGTTATATTATTGTTCAACTAATTAGACAATAATTTTTTCAAAATAAGATTATATTACCTTAAGCATACACAAAGTCATCATTAATCATTAACAAATATCATAGATGTGTGTTTGCTGTGAAAAATTTTTATGGTTATCTTTTAAGTTCTACTATTGATGTTGGTATTTCTATAGATTCCCCGTCTCCCTCTATATATATATATATATATATATATATATATACATACATACATACATACATACATACATACATACATACATACATACATACATACATATATATGTGTGTGTGTGTATCGCATTGATGATGCTATCTCTAATCTTTTATCATATTGTTAATAAGTGTTTAATTGTTCAACAGATGTGGTCCGTGTACTGCAAAATTTTACATCTTTAAAAATAAATAACACCTTAGTGTTCTCAATATTAGTATTTTATACTAAGAATACATAAAATTTATATCCTGTGTCTTTGTGGTTCGACCCTACTTGCCCTGTACTCTAATCTAGTGCAGAATAGCAGTGACTGGTCGAATTCATTTCCGATCTTATTTGTTAGGGATTGACACCTTTAACAGAGGCAAATCAAATAGCCCCTTAGTTATATTTTGAACCTTTCACTATATATATATATATATATATATATATATATATATATATATATATATATATATATATATATATATATATATATATATATATATATATATACACACACACACACACACACACACACACACACACATACATACATACTCATGACTTATGGATTGTTATTGTATTTTTAAAATATTACACAAATGCTTTCGTGTTTCAAACACATGTATGCCATGATTTCACCCTTTGTGGTTTTGACTTGTCTTTTACAAACTAAGGTTCAATTATTTGATTATCGATTTTTATTAAATCACAATTGCTCGATATCAGATTCTTGATCAATATATGATTGTGGAAAGCTGTGAAGCATCTATTTAAGGTCTGTTTGGAAAATAACATGCACTCTAACTTAAAAAAGCATTTCAAAAGAAATTATGGATATTCCTAGATTTGCAAACATTTTAAACATAATGCTTAAATGTTTATTGAAATGACGAGGGCCAAAAATGGCAATACTAACAACAAACATCATGTTACTTGAGTCATATGTCCAAGTGACCCTCATTGTGTTATATATTCTATTATCACAAACATCATGTTACTTAAGTCACATGTCCAAGTAGTGAGTTAGATTGGGGTATACATCGTATACAAACAACAAATATATAAGCTACTAAAAACCAACTTTTTTTCCTTTTTTCTCAATACGTTAAGTTAGGTCCAATTTATAGTAAATATGTTGTACAAATGGGGTTGTATACCATATGTGAGAATTTTCAAATTCTAAAACCAAAATAAAATGACAACTAAATAATGAAAATTTTATGTTATTAAAGAAAAGAACTTCACAAGTTCGCAAATACGAAATCAATGAAACACTAATACTATGGTCATCAATCAGCAGACGATTATTGAACCTTAATCGATCTAATCTTAGTAAAATTCTCTCAAAGAATATGATATGAGCTATATCTCTAAGCATGGCAATGCACATATTAGTTGTTTGCTAAAATTTCTATCAATATATATGGCCACACATACATGACATAAATTATATTTATATTACTAGGATATGGATCATCCATGTGGCAATATCATTGTGAAATATCTTTTGTTATAGGAGAAAATATTCATTGCCATGTCATATTGTCTATCATCAATGTTGTCCAGTCAACCATTAGACGAAGTTAAATCTAGTCACAAACATAGTATAACTATCATCTAGATCATCACATGCCAATGTGACTTAAGTAACTTTACATGTGTGATTTGGTAGTTGAAACTTGAATCCTTAAGAACAATTTGTAATCAACTAGACATATCTAAGATGATAAAGATTGTGACAAACTAATCTAACTACCCGCACGTTAATCATAAAAGCTAAAAAGTTAAAATACTATATGGAACTATTTCACATGTCCTATTTTTGGTGTTGTTTTAGTCATTGTACTCTCATTTTTTTCTCAGTGCAATACTTGTAATCGACAATAGCTAGTTTTACTGGTTACACGGAAAATGTAATATTTTTCACTTTTAACGAGCTGACAATGTTGTATGTCTTACTTCTTACAAAGAATCCTTGAAACTATTCAACAACACTCTGTTCCATTTTGATTAGTGAAAGAACAATTAAACAATTTAGCGGAAACAAAGTTGATTACGTATTTGGGTAAATGTTGGAGTTAAAAACTGTGATGAATTTAAAAGTTTTAACCTTTAGTGGATTTATCGTGAATATAAATTATTTTAAATTAAATTACATTAAATTAACCGGTGATATTAAAATGCTCAGACTTAACAATTTAATGATTATGTAAAAGTTGGAGTTAAAACCGTTGATACATGGAACTCATGAATGACATTTGGATGAATCCATTTAATAATGACATGGATGTAGTTATAGGGAGTTTGATCATTTGAGATTGAATTAGAATATAAAAGGCTAGAATACTTATTTAGAAAGTTATTTTAGGATAAACGAAATTTGAATATTGAGGGACAAACTTACCACATATAGAATCTTGGGTTTGACATGGAATTAACATGGTTAACTACAAATTAGATCGTACTTGATAAGATACTAAATTATCGATGTTAGATTATATTTTTTAAAATTTATATGAAAGTTATGAGTTAGTTGAAGGATAAATTGAGACTTTGAAAATGTAAGGGATACTAATGTCAAATGCCCAACAATTTAAATTTAAACCCCAACCCTCCCTATCCCCTCCATTAGAACGATTTTGAGAGCTAAAGAGGATTGTAAGTCGAGTTTTGAAGAGAATATACAATTGGGTGAGGATTGAAGTCATTTTGTGGCTTAGGAGTTTGAATGGTCACAAAAATAGGAAACATGGAGGATGTAGCAAATATTCATCTATCTACTTCATTTTGGCTTCTAACTTTTTGGATTAGTCGTATAATCCAATTTTATGGATGAATTGTATTTTGAATTGTAGTTTTGATGATGAAACCATGCTTAGGTTGCAAATCTTATAGTGTAATTCAAATTTTAGAATTGAATATAAGTTCATGAAGTTTCTAACGCTAGAAAAAGTATATCCGAAATTTATTTTTTAATAATAAGTCAAAAATATCATATTATAGACCATTTTAAATCACATCATGTGAGAACCGTGCTTTCTGACATAATGTTAATATAGTCTAGAAAAAAGGTCATCTTAAATAAATCTCCTTTATGTGTATGGGTGTGTATGTTGTATGTGTTGATTTACACACATATGTTACATTATGATGATTTTTTTTACCAATACCCTCAGAAAAAATCATTCCAAATTCACTGGTCATTTTGATAATCAGACGAAAAATGAGTTATTTCCAATAATATTCCATTAATAGGGCCTCATTTTAACAAATATCTCATAAATTAATGATTAATGCATTTTTGTTTTACAAAACTAGAACCACTTGCAAAGACTTTTGAATACATGCTTAGTTTTTTAGAACAAATTTGACTGAAATTTTTTTTAAGAGAATACTCTATGGAAATGCCCAGTTTCCTGAATTTAGATACTAACTCATTATTTCTGAATCATATAAAAAGGAGTCGTATATTACTTATCAAATTAAATGTTTATCTTTATTAAATTCATTAAGACACAATATAATTTCGTAATTTGAACATTGAGAGCAGTTGTGTACTCCTATGTAAGAAAAAAGAAAAAAGAAAAAAATAATAACTGTTCGGTTTTAATTTTCCACCAAGGCCTCTTCACACACTCGTTGCCCCTCTCTCAGATTAGATCTCTCTCTTTCCCTGCTCTACTTTTCCATTTAGATTTGAAGTTTCTGCATCTGTGAGCAGGACTACGTACTTTTCGCATTATATCTTAGATCTCTCGTTCACGAGGGATCATCGACGGTTTCTGTCTCCGGCGCTTTGAAGTTTCTCAGTCGGAGATTCAATCAACTTGAATATATCGTTGATCAAAACTACATCTAATCACTTGTCGTTTCGATCTATCTCGCCACCACTATGGCGGCCGCTAGCGCTCCAATCACTATGAAAGAGGCACTCACGGTATGTAAATCTCTACAAAGAACCTAGGTTTATACGCTTATACTAATAGATTTACACTTATGTTGTGCCAAACATAGCTCGAATTACTCATTTTATTGTTCGCCAAAATTTTCGGACTTATTATGAGGATTCGTGAAATGATGTCGAATATACTTGAAATGACATAAACGAATTGTTGAGCTTCTGGACTAATGTATTGCTTAGATTAACGGCATACTTAAATTGTGCCAAAACATAGCTTGAAATACTAATTTATGGTATAATAGATTTCGCAACATGATATATTGGAATCCTAACTTATATATGCGATTTGCTGGTTTAATGGTCTTTTGGGTTCATTTAGGGTTAGTCTGATGGCAATCACTTTTGCTAGCTTTTGCTCTCCCCTGCTTTTATAGAATTATGGTTCTAGTTGGCCTAAAATGATGCTGCATAACGAAGTTGTCTTTGGAAGCATAGTTCAGACTGATGTATGTTTAATATGTTTTTAGTAGATCCATGAGGCATGATGAATGTGCTATTATAACCAGAGTTTCCAGTGGCCTACTGTGCATGATTTGATTGTTGTTGGCTTTCAATTGTGTGATATTTGTCTTGCAGTTGCCAAGCATTGGGATCAATCCACAGTTCATTACATTTACCAATGTTACAATGGAGTCGGATAAGTTCATATGTGTTCGAGAAACATCGCCCCAGAACAGTGTGGTGATTATTGACATGAACATGCCAATGCAGCCGTTGAGGAGGCCAATCACTGCTGATTCAGCTCTCATGAACCCCGTTTCAAGGATTTTGGCTTTAAAAGGTACACACTTTCTATTAATTAGCTTGTAGATCTGTGAATATAATTTGAATCAAGTTGAAATTTCTTGTATAAGTGCTCGGCCTTTGGTTGCACGAGAATTTAGAATTTGAAATAATATCCTCCTAGCAAGCAATATATCCTGGTATGATTGACATCTATTTCGTCATTGTCATTGATAATACTACAACAAGGGGTAGCAATAATTCTGTTAACTTGTAGCAATGTTTTACGAGTGTAATGAGTTTAGTTTTTAGTTTTACTTTAGCTAAATTTTTTATTATTTTACTTGAAGCTCAACTCCCTGGGACTACTCAGGATCACTTACAGATCTTTAACATTGAAATGAAAGCCAAAATGAAGTCCCATCAGATGCCTGAGCAGGTGACAGTTTTTTGCAGCTTAATTTAACAATTTGCAATTTTTCCATTTTGTTGCTAAAACTTGATATTTATTTGACCATAATGCATTTCCTTCTCCAGGTTGTCTTTTGGAAGTGGGTTACCCCTAAGATGTTGGGCATGGTAACCCAGACGTCAGTGTATCATTGGTCAATTGAGGGTACATAATACATTGCCTTCTTTTTTTACATCTTTGGTGCATGTAAGCTAAGAACCATACTGTCTGAAATCAGTGTTCAATTTTTCTGCACAGGTGATTCTGAACCTGTCAAGATGTTTGATAGAACAGCCAATTTATCAAACAATCAGATTATTAATTACAAATGCGACCCATCTGAGAAATGGCTGGTGTTAATTGGAATTGCCCCTGGCTCACCAGAGGTATGTTGTTACTCATTAGTTAAATGCAAACATTTTACAAGTTTCCTTTTATGGACAACTTTAACCCTGTCTTTTTGATGTTGACAGAGACCCCAGTTAGTCAAAGGAAATATGCAGCTTTTTTCTGTTGATCAGCAACGGAGTCAAGCTCTTGAAGCACATGCAGCATCATTTGCCTCTTTCAAAGTACTCATATTTTCTTTAAAACTGTAACTGCAAAAAAGATAGCTAGTCGCCTAAAAGTGATCACATTTTTATACATTTTAAACAGGTCTCTGGCAATGAGAATCCTTCTATTCTTATTTCTTTTGCAACCAAAAGCTCTAATGCTGGACAGGTTACTTCAAAATTGCATGTCATTGAGCTTGGTGCCCAGCCAGGTTTTAATCTTTTTTGAACCGTTTAGTATTTATTGTTTTTTTTTTTCTTTCCTTTTTGTGTCTTTTTATCTAATTTTCTCCTTTTCTTTAATAATGCAGGGAAGGCCGCTTTTACAAAGAAACAAGCAGACCTTTTTTTCCCTCCAGATTTTGCAGATGATTTTCCAGTTGCGATGCAGGTACTTAATCTGCCATTCTTGTATATGTAACAAGTTATCTTACTTTTCTTTTAAAGATTATTTCATACATCTTTTTTGACTTTTCAGATATCTCACAAGTATGGTTTGATTTACGTAATCACCAAGCTAGGGCTTCTATTTGTATATGACCTTGAAACAGCTACTGCAGTCTATAGAAACAGAATTAGCCCAGACCCAATTTTTCTGACATCTGAAGCTTCAGCAGTTGGCGGTTTTTATGCTGTCAATAGACGTGGACAAGTCTTACTTGCCACTGTAAATGAATCAACAATCGTGCCTTTTGTTAGTGGACAAGTAAGTTTTTAAAGTTGTTTCATCAATAACCCATATCCTATTCTCTTTATTTTGCAATTCTTACTTGATGTGTTAGTGCAGTTAAACAACCTGGAGCTTGCTGTCAATCTTGCAAAAAGAGGAAACCTACCTGGTGCAGAGAATTTGGTAACTTCCATTTTTTCTTTTTCCTAGTTTTTTTGATAACATTCTATTAAAATTAAACAAAAATTATGATCAGGTTGTACAACGTTTCCAAGAATTGTTTGCTCAAACAAAGTACAAAGAGGCTGCTGAGCTGGCAGCAGAATCTCCTCAAGGCATTCTTCGCACACCAGATACAGTTGCCAAATTTCAGGTATGAATTCTTTAATTAGATTTTGTTTACTTGTTTAAACGTTAGTAACCTCTTTATATATTTCATTGCAGAGTGTACCTGTACAAGCTGGACAGACACCGCCATTATTGCAGTATTTTGGGACCCTTTTAACCAAAGGGAAGCTGAATGCATTTGAATCATTGGAACTCTCTCGTCTAGTTGTCAATCAGAACAAGAAGAATCTTTTGGAGAACTGGTTGGCTGAAGACAAGTTGGAATGTAGCGAGGAACTTGGAGACCTTGTGAAGGTAGAAACCAGTTTTAGTTATAATCTTATGCTGTTTATGGATTATATTCACAATCTAAATTTCTTTTCCTTATTTGCTTGTAGACTGTGGATAATGATCTGGCGTTAAAAATCTACATCAAAGCAAGAGCAACTCCAAAAGTTGTTGCGGCTTTTGCCGAGCGAAGAGAGTTTGACAAAATTTTGATTTACTCCAAGCAGGTATGCTTTCCCTTCAAATAAATTTTCAATCTTAACAATTCTTTGATCAGATAAAATAACAGCTGAATTGATGCAGGTTGGATATGCACCGGATTATTTGTTTCTTTTGCAAACAATTCTGCGAACTGATCCACAGGTACTAAATTTTGAACAAAATAAGGCTTTTGTAGCTTAAGCAGTTACCCGAGATATTTTGTAGTTATTCAATCGGCATAAATTTTTAATGTGCATGGAAGTAAGACTGATAAATTTGTTGTGTTTTGCAGGGAGCTGTGAATTTTGCTCTAATGATGTCCCAAATGGAAGGAGGTTGTCCTGTCGATTACAACACAATAACAGATCTTTTCCTTCAGGTATGATCATAATATTTAATAACATGACTTCACCAAAAAAGAAAAAAAAGTCTAATTTGAAAAATAGACATGCAGTTGAGTGGTTTAACCAATTTGAAATGGTTTGTTTTTCTTTAGAGGAACTTGATACGTGAAGCAACAGCCTTCCTGTTGGATGTCCTTAAACCCAATCTGCCAGAACACGCTCACCTGCAAACCAAGGTTCTTGAAATCAACCTGGTAACATTCCCTAATGTTGCTGATGCCATATTAGCAAATGGGATGTTCAGCCACTATGATCGCCCTCGTATTGCTCAACTCTGTGAGAAAGCAGGTCTTTATGTCAGAGCACTTCAGGTCAACTAACTTCCAGAAACTTCTCTAACGTTCCTTTCCAATCACTTGCATCACCAAAACTTGTATTTTCTTCTGCAGCATTACGCCGAATTGCCAGACATCAAACGTGTCATTGTAAACACCCATGCAATCGAGCCACAGGTTTGTCTATTACCGGTGTACTTCACATTATATGTTTTAAATTGATTTATTGCTAATAATCTTTGTATTTTCAGTCTCTTGTAGAATTTTTCGGGACGCTATCTAAGGAATGGGCTTTGGAGTGCATGAAAGATCTTTTACTCGTCAATTTGAGAGGAAACCTTCAGATAATAGTCCAGGTAATGTCAAGTTTTTCAATCTGAACTTATATCTTTCAGATCAAACCAAATCATTTTTTTAATTTTTTCATTTCATTTAGGTTGCCAAAGAATATTGCGAGCAGCTGGGAGTTGAAGCATGTATTAAACTATTTGAGCAGTTTAAATCGTACGAAGGTCTTTACTTCTTTTTGGGATCATATTTAAGCTCCAGCGAGGATCCTGACATCCACTTTAAGTACATCGAAGCAGCTGCCAAAACAGGACAAATTAAAGAAGTGGAGCGTGTAACAAGAGAATCAAATTTCTATGATGCAGAAAAGACTAAAAACTTTCTAATGGAAGCTAAACTTCCAGATGCAAGGCCATTGATAAACGTGTGTGACCGATTCGGTTTTGTCCCTGATCTCACTCACTACCTTTACACCAACAACATGCTGAGGTACATCGAAGGGTATGTCCAGAAGGTCAATCCAGGGAATGCACCTTTAGTTGTAGGACAGCTTCTAGATGATGAGTGCCCCGAGGATTTCATTAAAGGTTTGATTCTATCTGTTCGTTCTCTTCTTCCTGTCGAGCCTCTTGTGGACGAGTGTGAAAAGAGGTTTGTTTAAACTTTAACCTTTCATTCATCATTTTTTTTTATTTGTCTTTTGTTAATTTGCATACTTGTATCGTTTTCTTGTTTCTTTCAGGAATCGACTGCGGTTGCTTACTCAGTTTCTTGAGCATCTTGTGAGTGAAGGAAGTCAAGATGTTCACGTTCACAATGCTTTGGGTAAAATCATCATAGACAGTAATAACAACCCTGAGCACTTTCTTACTACCAACCCGTATTATGATTCGCGTATTGTTGGGAAGTACTGTGAAAAACGTGATCCCACGCTTGCTGTTGTTGCGTACCGCAGAGGTCAATGTGATGAGGAACTTATCAATGTTACAAGCAGGAATTCCCTCTTTAAGTTGCAAGCCAGGTACTAAATTTATTCTTTTTTCATCATATTTGAAGATTTGTCTGTCAACTAATATTTAAGTTTCTTTTAGATATGTTGTGGAGAGAATGGATGGTGATCTTTGGGAGAAAGTTCTTAACCCTGAAAACGAATACAGAAGACAACTCATTGATCAAGTTGTGTCCACCGCTTTACCTGAAAGCAAAAGCCCTGAGCAGGTTTCTGCTGCTGTAAAAGCTTTCATGACTGCCGATCTCCCCCATGAACTAATCGAACTTCTCGAAAAAATCGTCCTCCAAAATTCCGCTTTCAGTGGAAACTTCAACCTTCAAAACCTTCTTATTTTAACAGCCATCAAAGCCGATCAATCACGAGTCATGGACTACATCAACCGATTAGACAACTTCGATGGGCCTGCTGTTGGAGAGGTTGCTGTAGAAGCACAATTATACGAAGAAGCGTACGCTATTTTCAAGAAATTCAACTTAAATGTTCAAGCAGTCAATGTATTACTCGATAACATCCAAAGCATTCCACGTGCTGTGGAGTTCGCGTACCGTGTTGAAGAAGATGCCGTTTGGAGCCAGGTGGCGAAAGCTCAGTTAAGAGAAGGACTCGTGAGTGATGCGATTGAATCATTCATCCGTGCTGATGATGCCACTCAGTTTTTGGATGTTATTCGTGCTGCTGAAGATACAGAGTGTTATGATGATTTGGTTAAGTATTTGCTGATGGTTAGGCAGAAGACGAAGGAGCCGAGAGTGGATAGCGAGTTGATTTATGCGTATGCGAAGATTGAGAGATTGAGTGATATTGAGGAGTTTATTTTGATGCCGAATGTTGCGAATTTACATAATGTTGGTGATCGGTTGTTTGATGAGGCGTTGTATGAAGCTGCAAAGATTATATATGCGTTTATATCGAACTGGGCTAAACTGGCGGTGACACTTGTTAGGCTGCAACAGTTTCAAGGTGCGGTTGATGCTGCTCGTAAGGCAAATAGCTCAAAGACATGGAAGGAAGTTTGCTTTGCGTGTGTTGATGCTGAGGAGTTTCGGTTGGCTCAAATATGTGGGCTCAA
Organism: Cichorium intybus; assembly: GCA_023525715.1. NCBI lineage: Eukaryota > Viridiplantae > Streptophyta > Magnoliopsida > Asterales > Asteraceae > Cichorium > Cichorium intybus. Next base: position 7,601,971 of record CM042014.1, on the reverse strand, counting down.
TATTATTGTACAGGTAATTTTATTTAATCTTTTGGGTAATGTTTGTTTTTACAAATACTATCTATGTAGCTACTACCAAGTTTTACAGATGATTTCTAATTTTTAAAATTTATAGGTGGATGACCTGGAAGAAGTGAGCGAGTACTACCAAAACAGAGGATGCTTCAACGAGCTCATATCTCTCATGGAAAGTGGTCTAGGATTGGAACGTGCCCACATGGGAATCTTCACGGAGTTAGGTGTCCTTTACGCCAGATACCGTCACGAGAAACTCATGGAACATATCAAACTCTTCTCAACTCGTCTCAACATTCCAAAGCTTATCCGAGCCTGTGATGAACAACAGCACTGGAAGGAACTCACCTATTTATATATCCAATATGACGAGTTTGATAATGCTGCCTCCACTGTCATGAATCATTCTCCAGATGCATGGGATCATATGCAGTTTAAAGATATCGCGGTTAAAGTCGCGAATGTTGAGCTTTATTACAAGGCTGTTCACTTCTATTTGCAAGAGCATCCTGATCTTATCAATGATGTTCTCAATGTCCTTGCCCTACGTGTTGACCATACCCGTGTCGTCGACATCATGCGCAAGGTTTGTGCATAACCCTTTTTATTTATAAAAAAGAACTAAATGAAAATATAGCAACGCACCTTTTATTGGTTTATTTATTATAGCATCCTAGTTTCAGTTCTAATGAAAATATAGCAACGTACTTCTATTGGTTTTCTATAGCATACTACTTTCATTTCTTCCTATTACACTGCATTGAATTTGAAAATTTTACCTAATTATAGCAATGCTAACTAAATACAAAGTACTTTGAATGCTATTTTGGGTAGATTTTGCAAAAATAAGAAAAAATTGGAAGTTGAATGCTATAATTGGGTAGAGTTTTTCAAAGTACAATATTTTAATATGGAAAAGATGAAAGTAAAAACTTTCAATGCTATAATTGGGTATATTTTGTGTAAGTGTAGTGTCCTGATAAAATTTTTTTGAAAGTGATGATATGATTGGGTAGATTTTTCAAGGCATAGTGCCTTGTTAAGAAAAAAAGTGAAAAAGTAGAATTCTGTACTAGAAAGAACCAATTGTGAATGCTGTGATTTTGCAAGGTATAGTTTTCTAATAAAAAATTTATGAAAATATCATATGCTATAATAGGGTAGATTTTGCAAAGTATGATGTTCTATTAAGATCTTTTTTGAAAGTAGAATGCTATAATTCGGTAGATCATTGCAAAGTATATAGTTCTAATAAAAAAGTTGAAAGTAGAATGCTATAATTGGGTAGAATTTTTAAAGCACAGTGCCTTTATAAGAAAAAAAAAGTGGAAGTATAATGCTGTAATAGAAAGAAATGAAGGCAGGATGCTAAAGTACATTCTTATTTCTTGCGTCTGGCCTTAATAAAAGTTCCAAAAACCTTGGTACTAGGAAAGCTTTGACATTTTGGTGTCAAACTTTATGTATATAACAGGCTTCTTTTTGAAATACAGGCAGGACACCTTCCTCTTGTGAAGCCATACATGGTTGCAGTTCAGAGCAACAATGTATCTGCTGTGAACGAGGCATTGAATGAAATATATGTCGAGGAGGAAGACTATGATAGATTGCGTGAGTCTATTGATTTACATGATAACTTTGACCAGATTGGCCTTGCACAAAAGGTTTGTATTATTATTGTTATATTATTAAATCAAGTCAGCTGTCATGTCATCATGTGTTGTTAATGTTATTTCAGATTGAGAAACACGAGCTTCTTGAAATGAGGCGTGTGGCTGCATATATTTACAAGAAGGCCGGCAGATGGAAGCAGTCAATTGCATTGTCCAAGAAAGACAAGGTCTACAAGGACGCCATGGAGACCGCCTCACAATCTGGTGACCGTGAGCTGGCAGAAGAGTTGCTTGTTTACTTCATCGAGCAGGTAAAAATTTATTCTTAGGTTTTTTATTTGATATAGAGGACTTGGTGATATTTACTGTTTTGTTGGTTATATAGGGAAAGAAGGAATGTTTTGCTTCATGTCTGTTTGTTTGTTACGATCTAATTCGTCCAGATGTTGCTCTTGAGCTAGCCTGGTTGAATAACATGATCGATTTTGCCTTCCCATATCTGCTTCAGGTAAAATATCCCTTTTTTTTTTTTTTTTTTTTAGTTCAGTTCGACATCAAATTAAATTTTTTTTAATAAAATTTGTTGTAGTTTATCCGTGAATACACGGGGAAAGTTGATGAACTAATCAAGGACAAGATAGAAGCAGTGAAGGAAAGCAAGGCCAAGGAGAACGAAGAACAGGATGTCATTAAGCAACATGTATGTCGTTACACTCATGCTTATTTTTTACTTTGTTTTATGTTATGTATTTATATTTTATAACAGTTACATTGTCGGTGATGGTTTTTGGTTAATTTTGCAGAACATGTATGCTCAACTTCTGCCTCTGGCGCTACCGGCACCACCAGGCATGGGTGGAGGATATGCTCCACCACCGCCACCAGGTATGGGAGGAATGGGGATGCCGCCTATGCCACCATTCGGAATGCCGCCAATGGGGTCTTATTGATTATTGGGAAATTTTGAGATGTTGATTTGGTTGTTTTAGGCTGAGAATAATGATGGTGTGGATATGTTTTTCTTGTAATATTTTTTGGGTAGGTGAGGCATTTTTTTGCAGGTGGGTAGATGAGGAAGGGATTATAAGTATGTATTATGTACCAGAAATACAACTCGGAAGGAACCATAGGAGGGATGTATTATGCAACTTTTTATATGGATTTTTGGCTTGTATCCTCGTTTTGAGACACTCATATCCTGTTTTTCAAATTTAGTTGTATTCTCCCCGTTTATATAGTCTCCAACTTTGCTTTCGGTTCTCTTTCCTTTTGCTTTTTAGCATCTTCCTAATTTCATTGAGTTATTATTATTATTATTATATTTTTACTCTTTTTAATTTTTTTTTTATTTAAACGGGGTTGTTTTTAAATTATCAAATACATACAATTTTGAGGTAGATTTAGGAAAACGTGCAAATTTACAAAAGTGGTCCATATATTTCATAAAAATTACAAAAATAATCCACATGTTTCATAAAATGAAAATTTACAAAGTTAGTCCATATGTTTTATAAAAATTACAAAAATTGTCCATATGTTTCATAAAATTATAGAAAGAATTTTTGTATTTTATAAAGAGTAATCTTAAATAAACCTCCACTTGATATGACATATCTGTGTAAGTGTGTATGTTTGACTTTACACGCATATGTCGCATCAGAAGGGGTTTTTTGGTAACACTCTTATAAAATTACATAAGCGACCCCCTGTCTAATAACGAATTCATTGAAATAATTATTTGTATTTGCAAATCGAAATAATCATGTAAGAGAACATTACAAAAATGATTTCGAAAATATATGATCCTTCGGCCCATGTTTCAAAGCTAGCAAAAAGTTCGAGCATTCGGGATCAAGCTAAATTTCAGGCTTTCGAAGCTCTGACGCTGCTTTGTTTATTGAATCGATCGGTTACTAGCCACTGCCTTCCCAGTTCGAAAGCCCTTGAAAGTGGAACTGATTCTTATCTGGTTAGGACGACGAAGCCTCCTCAGATAAAGATGTCTCCGACGCCCCCATGTCGCCACACAGAGGACAATGTACGGATCATCCACTAGTTTGTTTGTCATATTAACATTCTCAATTATACATATTTTTTCATATTTGCATTTTAGTTTTTTCATAACTTAAACACAATGTATGTATTTTCGTCTAAATATCTTTGCATATTTTATCTGAAATGTTAAATTTAAGAGACTAATTTACATTGTTTATCATATGTAATGTTTTGCAGTTACATTTTCTTATATTCATTATTATGGCTCTAAATCGTCCATTTATGATCAATCTATATTGGATGGTAATATTGAATATATGAATGACTTCATCAAGGGTGACAAATCAACTTTGACTGCTTCAGATATTCTTAGGCATAAATATGGTATGAACAATTTAAATATTGGGTTTATGCATATGTTGGAGTTAAAAAATCTGTTTATAAGTTGAATATGTCATCATGTTGCCAATATTATGGGAGATCTAATATGTCACCCCTAGCAAATAATTCAGCCTTAGACATGATGTATTAGTTAGTCGAGAATGATGAAAATTACTAGGGTCTAGGGTACAGTTTGTGTTAAATTGAAAACATATTGCTGCTTACAAATACTAGTTTTGTAAACAAAAATATCGATGATGTTTTTTAACGACAAATATCTCTGAGAGTATGTACAATTCGCTGGGAGGAGCAAAACATTACCAATTAGGGGACCTTACATTCAATAGTATTGTGTAACTTTTTATAAAGCATAGTGATACTGCAATGAATTACAATACACCCTTACCATCGCATATGTGACGTCTCTTTGTTAAACATGATAATCATTCACAAAGTCATACTTTATTTGAGTTTAAATGTCACAAATAAATGAAGGTGTACACAAAATCGTTACCAGGTCACAAATAAAGGGAACAAGTGGAATTACACAAACTATCCGTTATATCCAACATACATGCACTTGTGGTAAATGACAAATATAAAGATTTCCATGTTCAAACGATCTTGCAGTATTTAACGACAAAGAAGGGATAACCCTATTTCCATTGTGATTGTTGTGTACATTAGTGTTCTGTATAAACAACAATATAATGATGGTTTTGTACCACTTCCTCATGCTGAATATTGGTTGGATTCGAATTAAGCGATTGAATTATGTGTTTATTTTATCGTATATATAGTTATAATAATACTCAATTTTTGTATTGATTTGAAGGTATTAGTGAGATCATTTTAGTTGTATAAATTGTTAAATACTATATATAAAGTTTAACAATATTTACATAGTAAAATGATTTTATGTATAACTTTGACGAAGGCATGAAACAAAAATAGAAGATATAGGGAATAAATATGTAATATATATTATAAAACTGCAAAGACTATTTATGTAACTCCATATTAATGGGGTCACAACCCCTATTTTTGCAAACAAAACCAAAACAGCTCTATTTTACAGACAAAAATCAAAATTAACCGAAACCAACCCCATTTTTAAAAGATAGATATGCTTTTGTATAAAAAGTGTTCATCTTACCTGTAGTTGAGCTTGCAAAAGCAAAACGCTTTCAAATTAGTACAGACCCTAATTCTTTATTCATTAAATACTAAATCATGAAATTAGAATAGGTTACGAAATCCAATTGCATTTTTATAGAAAGTATAAAGGTAATATTGTCTTCAACACTCAGACTTGTATGAATTTGAAACTTTAGAAAATAATGAGAGCATTGAATACAAGATATGACTCGAAGACGAATACCAAAACTTAATCATACTTAAAAACAAGGGCAAAATGCATAAAAGCCAAACCTATTACTCCATGCCTGTATGCAGAAAAACCCTTGTATTATTTTCTTGTTTAAAAAACACAACTTCTTATATTTTACCTTCTAAAAAAAACCAAATAACAGGTTTCTTAAAGAAATGACCGGCTAATTATATGACCTAGCATATCTTTATTTTTTTTAAGGCTACATGGATAAAAAAATGACATGACAGCTTGAGCAAAAAACAAAAACCCACACATCACCACCCAACCCCTTCAAACACCTCCCGGCTCCTGTGACTCCCACCCTCCCGTCTCCGTTAATAGTCTTCTAATTCCTACCCGTGCTTCTTCTCAACCCACAATAAAAAATGAAAACCCACACAGCACTACACAACCCCTACAAACACCTCCTGGCTCCGGTGACTCCCACCTCCCATCTCTGTTAAGAGTCTCCAAACCGTGCTTATTCTCAACCCACAAGAAAAAATGAAAACCCACACAGCACTACACAACCCCTGCAAACACCTCCCGGCTCCAGTGACTCCCACCCTCTCGTCTCCGTTAAGAGTCTCCTACCCGTGCTTCTTCTCAACCCACAAGAAAAAGGAAAAAGTAATCTTTTGTTTTTGAGATTCACCTTACTTAGTTACTTAGGAAAGTTGGCTGCTAATAGTAGCCTTGAAACACGTCCATTCTCTTTGCTCTTTCTATGATAGTTAAACACTAAACATGAAGCTAATCATCACGTACCACATTACCACCGTCGCCGCTTCTGCTCAATACTTACCAGAAAAACCATGTGGGTGCATCATTGCCTTACCACCCACTGCCACCGATGATTTTTAGGAGAGAAGAAAGAGGTGCTTCATTACGATTAAAAAGAGACGTAACCCGTCACTACTAGTTGATTGATTTAAAAAGAAATGTAACCGAACAAGCAAGTGAAATGTACGTGGATTTGAAATGAAATAAACTTGGCAACGGAGACACGGGTTGCATGGACTTTCCAGCAATATTAGGCAAATGTAATGCTCACGATGTGAGAGAAACGGAATTAGGACCAAAGTGAAAAGAGTGTTATAAAAAAGCTGTAAAAACAACCATTAATATGTGTCCAAATGTAACACCCGTGTTCCGGATAATGTTTCAGATCAAAAATAAAAACATTAGTTACAATCTCATATAAAAATCAGCATTGTATGCCGATCTTAGAAAAATCATAATTAATTCTATAAAAATCAGATTGACCTCAAACCAGTGCACAAAGTTTGCAAATTGAGTCTAGTTTAAGTGATAAAAATTTTGTAGATCGCGACGCGACGGGGTATGGGATCGCGACGCGATCTTTGTCGGCAGTGCCAGTTGAGTGCGTGATGAAGTAAGCGCTTGCGTATGAGATCGGGACGCGATCTGGGGTTGGATCGCGTCGCGACGGGGGTCCAGGAGGCCTATAAATACGAGTTCTCAGCCTCATTTTGAGGCACAACACACACCAAACACATATACGATGTAGAGGAGTGTTCTAGTAAGGATAATACGGTGAGGGAGGATGTTAGGAAGCAAGAAGCAAGTGCAGCTGGTAACGGAGTGATCGGGAACTGTCAGAAGTTCGGAACGGGAGATGAGCCAGGACTCCGGGGAAAACGCCAATCTCAGGTGAGTAATCGCTACCGTATCTCCCTAATAGTTTATATGTGTTAAACTATAAAATACGAGGGGTGTAATAGACTTATTTCCAATAATTCATAATTCCAAGGGTAATGCCAATTGATTTACTTACGAGGACGGTGTCTAGGCCGATTACTTGGGATCTGGTTGTTGGATTTTCCGAAAGGCTAAAATGCTGAAAAGATCCTGCCACCCCAATTAATCTTTTACCTGGCCGTTCTTTACTTGATAAATCATGGAGTGCCGTATTGGAATTATTGAAGGAAATATAAAGCTATAAAGTATTATAATAATACTTATGTGGGAAACAGGCATGTTATCGTGAGGATAAAGTCCAAGTTATAAACCTAAAAGTACCATAAGATGATACTGAGAAGAGTGAATAAATAATGGTATATAATGCATGTCAGGGGACTGCAATATTTACCATATACTATCAAAACGTGAGGTAATCATAGATGTACTATGACCATACTTGTATGAGGAAGCCGTTAAGTGAGGGGGTATACCGTGAGACGGTATAAGAATTCGTGAAAACTAATACCAAATAATAAATAAAAAGAGGTGACAGTAGCTAAAGAGGTGAGTCGTGACAATGTAAGATAAGACTGTGTGGGACAGTCTAATAGTGAGTATCAGTGGATGATACTGTATAGCGAGTGACGTCGGGTAATACGGTAGTTTCGCAGTGTGAAGTACGAGTCGGATAGGACTGTGAAGCTGGCAGGAATGGTGATCCTGTAACGTGTGTGACCATATAGGTCATACTGTGATTAGATTACTCACTAAGCTTTATAGCTTACCCTTTATCTTATGTGGTTTTGCAGGATAGGTAACGCTTGGCTTGGATCATGGGACGATCCCTGGTGATATTACCTTGTAAATTCCAGGCTGAAAACCGGGCGTTACACCAAAGAAATATATATTATATTATCATATAAACATGAAAACATTTTTCCTTTTCATCTGGCTTTAGAAGAAAATCATATAGGAGACCCTCCAAAACAAAATTCAATTCTCGAGCTCTAAAGCCGTTTCCAAAAAAAAAATAGTAAAAGCTTAAACAATCCCATCGAATTAGGTGCGTTCTTCTTCTTCTTCTCCTTTAGTCCAACAAAACTGGAACTTGTCACAGAAAGTAGCAGCGATGGCATTGGACTCCAACACATTATTCGAAACTATATACCTCCGGCCACCATTTGTTTGACGGAGATGCCATGATTTATGCCGTGAAGAACATGGTATCGACTTGCCGCTTCTTGGAGACGCAGAGGCTTGTTCAAGAACTTGCTATCGGGAAACTGCCAAACCAATATTTTCTGAAAGGTGTCGGTGAACTCCATGGCCATTAGGCATCACTTACTTATAGCGGGAAACGGTACAATTTTGATGATCAGTTGAAGACGTCCATCATGATCGCTCACCCAAAGCTCGACCCAGTTTCCGACAAGCTTTTTGCACACGTCATCCAGAAACCTTACCACAAATACTTCTGGTTTTCACCTGACGACAAGAAATCGAAAGGCGTTGTAATTGATTTGGAAAGCCTACCATGGTTCATGACTTCGCAATCACAGAGAACTTTGTGGTGGTGTCGGACCTCCATGTAGTTTTGAGGATGTCAGAGACGATCAACGGTGGTGTACAGTAAAGAGAAGGTATCAGGTTTTGGTGTTCTCGATATTCATATATGTTCTTGCTTGAATGAATGATTTAAACGTATTAAAAATGAAGGTAGAGAAGAAGAAATCAGGTTGAGTACGAGGGAGAATGGTAGGAATATAAAGAAAACCGGCTATCCTGACGGAGAATATCCAGCTATATATTTTTATGCCAGGTCATCATTTTATAAGAAAACCTGCTACTCGTGTTTTATTGAAAGGTAAATAGTAATGTAAGTGTTTTTCTTGATGTAAATAAAATATAAGGGTTTTTCTAAACACTGAATGAATAATAAATGGTGGGGTTTTTCTGTAATTTGCCCTAAAAACAAACATGATTTAATCGACATATCATGAAATCAAAATGTGAAAAATAATACGATTATCCAGACAACATCATGCGATTGCATGTTTGATTTAATAAAAGTAATTTTATTACATTATTATCTAGCGTAAAAATAACCAGGATTTGCCGAAATCATATTTCCCCAATCCAAAAACCATTTTACCACACTATATAACTTTCTTTCCTTCAACGGCAGAAGTCTCCGTCTTCGATTTTTTGCTCTGTTTCCACACAAAATCAAGCACGCAGTTCTTTGAAATTCTGTTTTCACCCGCCACTACTGAAAACATCTGAACATGGTGATTTTTATGGTGATACGGATATTGGTAGTGTCAACGATATTGACTAAAACAATAAGATTCATATGGGCTTTAATTACCGGCTGGTATAACAGAAAGAAGGCCGTAGGGTTCTTTCACCCTTACACCAACGACGGCGGAGGTGGAGAGAGAGTTCTGTGGTGTGCAGTTAAAGCTATTCAAGAACTACGCCCTGATCTCGACTGTGTTATCTACACTGGCGATCATGATGCTTCTCCTGACAGTCTCATCCGCCGCGCCGTCGATCGGTTTGGTGTTAACTTGCTTTCTCCTCCCAAGGTAATCCCCTGTGTTTCTGTGATGAAATGCCTAGAATCCATGTTTTATGTTTCTGAAAAGTAACTGTAGTAAACCCTAACCGCTGAATCACAAAGTCTAAACTACTGCAATTCAAAGTATTCGGTAGTCAATCGCAATCGATCTCCGTACTATCTTCCCAAACATGCTGAATGGTTTAATTGCTTCGCAGAATTTATGATTGTCGTAATCTGTTTTTCTCAGGTTGTGCATTTACATGAAAGGAAATGGATCGAAGAAACAACCTATCCTCGCTTCACCATGATTGGTCAAAGTCTTGGTTCAATCTACCTTTCATACGAAGCTTTGACCAAATTTGTTCCATTATACTATTTAGATACTAGCGGATACGCCTTTACATATCCACTCGCCAGACTTTTTGGGTGCAAGGTCATTTGCTACACACATTACCCAACAATCAGCTTAGATATGCTCTCCCGTGTCCATTCAAGGAGTTCCATGTATAATAATGATTCCATTGTTGCTAACAGGTTTGTTGCATAATTGCTCTCTTACTTGTTTTGCTTGAAATCATTCAAATTCTGTCAGATCCTAATATCTGAGACTGTGGCTGCTAATCATTTCATAATTGTCATGACAGTGTTCTGCTATCACGATTCAAACTTGTTTACTACACAGTCTTTAGCTGGATGTATGGATTTGTTGGTTCTTGTGCAAATCTTGCCATGGTAAATTCTTCATGGACACAATCACATATTGAGAAGCTTTGGAGAATACCAGATCGTATTAAACGAGTTTATCCTCCTTGTGATACAACTGGATTGCAGGTTTGTTTTTTATTTCTCCTATTATTTACACACTTATAATATCATAATTTTATAAATTACATCATCATATTCACTGGATTAAACTCTTAACAGGAACTTCCACTTGAAAGAGAAGCTACACTGCCCAAAATCATTTCAGTGGCTCAATTTCGACCAGAGAAGGTGTGTATTTTTATGTTAAGACCTAAAAATTGTCAAAATCTTGTAAGATATTTGATATATGATCTCTTTTTTGTTGGTGAAATTGAAAACTTTATGTTAGGCGCATGCTGTCCAACTTCAGGCTTTTGCACTTTGTGTGAAGAAATTAAATGCGGACAGTCCTAGACCCAAACTCCAGTTTGTTGGTAGTTGTAGAAATGATGCTGATGAAAAAAGATTGCAGAATTTGAAAGATTTAGCTGTTGAACTTATGATAGAAGAGGATGTAGAGTTTCATAAGAATGTGACATACAGGTTCATCTCACTTGACTATATAATCGTTAACAGCAAAATACAAAAAGACAAAACACATTTTCACCATTTGCAGTGATTAAACCATTATACTTTTTTTTTTTTTCGACTGTTTAAAGAAACCCTTTTCCCAGTTCTTCGTTTCTAAAAAAGAAAACCCCAAGGTACTTTCATCATTTTATTGATAACTATTATTTTTTATGATTATTGTAATAATAGTTGGATGGCTAAATCAATACAACATAATAATTCAGTGGCTAAATCAATAAAGGCGTTATGTTTTTATGTATTTAGCCCTAAAACCAGAACCAGATAACTGGGAAAAATGTTTTTTTTTTTTTTTTTTAAAAACAGTCAAAAACATATAACGGTTTAATCGCCACAAAAAATCGTCAAAATAATGTTGAAAGTATTTTTTGTATTTTGCACCTTTTTAAATGGTAAAAAAAAAGTATAAACTGTAGAAAATAACTAAATGGCTACGTGTAAACCACCATAAGTTAGCAATATTATAACTATTGGTTTTGAATGCAGAGAGTTAGTAAAGCTATTGGGGGGTGCAACTGCAGGGATTCATTCAATGATAGATGAACATTTTGGCATAAGTGTTGTAGAGTATATGGCTGCAGGAGCCATACCCATTGGTACTAACCAAATAAATATTGTTTGTTTATTTATTTATTTATTTATTATGTGAGCCAGTTTTTGACAGCTAAAATGTATGTATATTTTTCAGCTCATAATTCAGCTGGCCCGAAGATGGACATTGTGTTACCAGAAGAAGGGAAGCAAACAGGGTTTCTTGCCCAGACTCTCGAAGAATATGCAGCCGCAATTTTGGAGATTTTAAGGATGTCGGAATCTGAGAAACATGAGATGGCTGCAGCTGCAAGAAGACGAGCTGGCAGGTTCTCGGAGCAAAGATTTTATCAAGATTTTAAAGCTGCAATTACACCAATTCTAAACTAATCAACTGTTAGGAGATGAAAGATAAACAGACTAACATACAAGATGAGGATTTCCCTTTACTGGGAATTTTGTTTGATCCTGTTGTAAACTTGATTTTGTTTGTTTTTGGTTAAAAAAAAAAAAAAAGTAAGTTGGTTGCTGTTGTGGGAAAAAAAAAAAAAATCCAATTACATTGTCTATATCAGTAAAATGATAAAGTACTTCGTTGTTGTTTGCTGCAATTTGGCCAAAATAAATAGTTTTGTCAAATGTGACATTCTAGAAGATAACTAGTTTTTCTCGACTTTTTATTAGTTGCATTTAAAGTGATTTAATTTATAGATGGATGATTTTACATTATTGTAAAATTTTAATCTTAAACAAAATGCGAATACAAACTTCCCTCCAAAAGGTACAATTCATATGAGACTTGTTTTTGGGTAAGGTGAGTATCTTTCAAGCATGTGGATTGAAATGCAATTTACGCAAAGTACAAGGTCTATATGGTGGTAGAATGAAACTAGCAATGTATAAGTTATTTAAAATGATCGTATTCGGAGTCCAACGATCTTCCAAAGACCATTTATTTCGATTATTAGAAAAATGACTATAAATCCCGCAAATGGTAGCCATGAATTAACGAGGCACGTAATTTATCTGAAAATATTACCCCGCAAGGATTAATCGCTTTGCGGCTCAGTGTCATTTAATTGTTTTACATATTTACACTAACTGCTCACAATGCAAATATGTATATGGCATCACGAACTAATCAAGAACCATAATTTATCCAACAATCATAACAATACACCTACGAGTGATGCTCGTAAAATTAATATAGTTTCGTGAATTAAGCATCAATATAAGATGTTATATCTGTCTAAAAAATTTCTCATCAATTTTCTATCACTTTCTATGTAAGAAGTTTTATTTGAGTGTTCGTAAAAGTGTCTCGTGCAAACTACATCAATATAGACTCATATCATTAAGAATGCTATTGTTCTGTTATTAACTCATTCTCTAATATCGGCTCAGTAAATATGCCAGATTATATTTTTGAAGCGATAATGGGTGCCGAAGAACACTAACAAAGAGACTCAGAAAAAAGTCAAACAATTGATGCACGTGTAGAGACTATCTTAGCAAAAGTCAAAGAAGGATCCAATGGTATAATAACAAGAAAAATATAGAAGTTGCAAAAAATAGACTAATGGTGCCGATAAGGAGGTTGATGAAATTATGACCAAAGGGGCTTATCTTCAATATATTATTAGAATTAGACAATATTTTATTGATCGCAAAAAAATGACATATTCGTCATAATTTTTGGACACGTAGTCGGAAATATAGTTAGTTATTAAATAACATAGCATCTACTACAATATTTAAATGGCTTTGGTTTTTATTTAACAAAAAAGTGCAAATGTATATACATCATAGTTCTCAACGTGCCCAGATAATCTTAGTCATTCGTATATGATAACCCTAACATTTGCTCGCTATATATTCTCGTTTAGCCGGTTCAATTGTTACTATTCTACTACTACTTAACTTTAACCACATACAAACAAAGACATCGTAATCGTGGATGTTTCCATCTTGTGGTAGACGGTTGAGAAAATGAACCTTCAATTGCACGTCGGTGTGATTCCATCCACTTTGTACCCAATAATTTACGGAGTGTAAATAGTCATTGGAATAAGCTATGAAGGTTATAGCTTTTCCAAGATTTTCTTGATACGACCTTCTGCAATCATGATATCATAGATATCCAAAGTCCATGTTTCATGTCCAGGGTATGTGTCATCACCCAATGACTATTGTTATAGTTAATAGGAAGCAATTCATGCACAATGATATGAAAATTATATAAAAAATACTAAATTAAATCTAATTAAAATTTATCAAAAGGAAAATATATTTATCACATCAACATTAGACCAATCCATATATGGAGACGTGGACTCATTCACAATTGGGATCGATAGGTCATTGTGAAAGCAAGTCATAAACCGACTGTGTATAATCCTTCAACTTTCGTCCAACCACAATAATCCTTGGGCTCGATTTCGCAAAATAGATGTAGCCAAAATTCAAGTCCCCAAGTTTGCCTTTAAAATAATAATTTTCCTATATTTAAGGCGTGTTCCGAACGCAGTGTTTGAGAGCTTTTGAGAGCGTTTAGCGTTTAGCTTTTAGGAAAACGCTCGAGAAAAAGAAAAAATCTCGTTCGGCAGCAAGAGCTTTTAGCTTTTATTTTTATCAAAACGCTCATAATCCAAAAGCTATTTCAATTAGCTTTTGGGAGCGTTTAGCGTTTAACTTTTGATTTTTATATTATTTTACATTTCTAAAAATTAACAGCTGTTTTTGCCGAACACTTCTGCACTAATAAAGTCATAGCTATCAGCTAACCGCTAAACTACCAGCTTCCAACTAATCGCTAACCGTTACCCGTTACTATCTAACAGCCAACACTTGCATCCTTTTCCTTAGATAGAGGGAATATATCTCGAGGCTCTAATGCATCAATCTTGAAATTTGGAGGAGGTTGTGGTTATTAACTTATTATGGAATAAAAGAGATAGTCGTGTATGAAAAATATTAATTTATCCCCCCGTCATGTTTAGGCTATTTCACACTTTTCGAAATTTTGGAGAATAGTTTCCTCTTTGCATCCTCAAACTCTTCATCATTTGCTTCTAATTCTTTATTGCCATCTTCCTTAACATGCTAGTAATTTAAATGGTATAATATTTATTTGTATCCTCTAATTATGCTCTTCGAACCCAAATTAAAATCCCAATACCGGTGATATATTTTAAGAGAAATTATATATTTTCCTAACTTTTCTTTCTATTTATCCTTCTATCCATGTTAAATGATGACAAGTGTCATATTTAATAAAAATAATAATAATTTAAAACATTTGTCACCATTTAAATGGTTAGGAAGATAAGTAGGAAGAAAAATTAAGAAAAAATATAATTTCTCATATTTCAAATCCAAACCCAACAAATAAAAAAGAAAACTAAATTTGAATTCCAATATTGATTAAGACCATTTTTTATTTTTGCGTTTTCATTTTTTTGTTATTATAATTTTAAAATAAATTTTAATTTTTTTTATCTTTTTTGGATTTTTTTTTTCATTTTCGATATTTTTGGTACACTCCTCGAGTATGAATGTATGTCAAATATTGATGTTTATCAATATAACGCCCAAAATAACGTCTAAAAGATAAATAATAAAGGTTCTATACAACTAATAAGCTCTTGTGTTTATAGACAAATCAATAATAGATAAAATAGCTTTTTTAAAAGAGATCAACAGCGTTATAGACCTTCTAATAACGACCAAATTTGTAAAAAGTTTTACCTTTGGATCGATTCCAAAAAAACAACTAAACATCGGGACAAAAATGTAATTTAGTGTATAATCTTTTTTTTTTTTTTTTTTGAACGGCGTTTATAATTTTTTATTTTTTTATACGGCTCAAGAGTGGAGTGTCGTTGGATCACGTTAGCGCCACAGATAATTTTGGCCCTGTGTTTCTCTCAATCTGAATTTCTTTGATGGTTGGAACGTGAAAATTCGAAGTCAAATTCAATGGTTATTTCCTTGAATTCTTTCGCCGGCTTCACTTCGACGGTAAGTTAGCGTATTCTTTCTCAGTTCCCGTTTGGTTATGTTTCTACTTATCCTCTTGGCGTTTTTGGTTCTCATTGTTGATCAGTTGAGCAATAATACCTTTAATCTAAATCTGTATAAGTTCTCTATTGTGATTCGGATGGTTCGAAGTTGTCCTGTATGGACTTGAGAAAATTTAGCACCAAAAATGGTTTAGGGTTCATTGGACCTGTAAATTCAGGAGTTAGTTTAATAACTCATGGTGCTCAAACCGTTTATCATGTATATCTTTTGAATCGACTTCTATGATTTCTGATAAGATAAAATATTGGGGATAAGGAGTTTTCTGAATGTGTGACATAGCATATTCCTTCTACTTCTTTTCTTTGACAACTCTTTGGATCGATAAACTCATACAATTCATGAAACTAAAGACAAACACCATCAACAAAATGCTTAGATCCACAGCGTTGCTAGCATATATCGTATTTAGTTCTCAAATTCTAAGCTATTGAAAAACACAGCCTTTTGTCAATCAAGTGTTTAATCTATTGCTAAAAACACACAGGCTAATCATCAAAATGTCCGAAGAGTGTGCATAGGAGCTCCAATACTAAAAGCCAGCCATTTCCCCTCTCCCTCTACAACGCTTGTTTTCAGTAGACCATTACATACAAGAAATCGAAGACCTGTTTCAGTTGCAAACAGTGACCGCCTTTCAACAGAAACCACCGACAAACCTCCAGAAACCACCGCAACACCCATTTCCATCAATCAGTCATCAGCTACCTCTGAAACCGAGCCTATCAAAACAACCCCCGATGCTTCAAATGGATCCATTTCTCCCTCTGAACCAAAAAGAACAAAATTAACAGCAAGAGAGAAGTTAAAGGCAGCTAGGGTTCGCAGCCGATACTCAGAACCAAAGCCAGTTAAAAAAGCAGAGATGGGAAGCAAAGTGTTGGAAGCTTTGAGGGAAAACGATAGAATCACAGGGAAAATGAGGTCGGGTCTTCCAGAAGCCCCCACGAACTTGTTTGATGACAGCAAACGTGGAATGCCCAAAAAGGGGCTGACATTTGAGCTTCCAGTTGGGTGGGATGTGTTTCTCATTATCCTTTCAGTGGTTTTGATCAGCACTGTCATGTTTACTACAACTTTCATTGTTTGGAAAGTGGGTGCCATTCATTTTAACGAGTACTAGACAATCGCATGTCTGTCTTGTTTCTTGTGACTCGGTTTTTGTATCTCCTTTAAACCAAATCATATACTTGAATGTACAAAACTTAGTGTGTGTGTTTATACATGTGATTGCTATGACATTCGTAAATCTAAGTTTGTTAGAAGGACAAGGGTATTTATGTCTTTTGTACAAATTTAAGATTCAAAAAACGGGTCTTGTCCTACTTTTTTAAGCGATAAAAATGTATTTTTATCTTTCACAACCATTATATGTTAAAATTAATTCAAAAATTATACTTTTTAATTTATTATTCTTGAATCATTAAAATTGGGGTGTGCTAACAGGTTGACCAATTAACCACTGATGTTGACATCTATATGACATTACAAGATTACAAACTCGTGTGTTACACGGTTGATTGTTAAAAAACTTATATAATTAGGAAAAACATTTTATTTAATCATACAATTCAATATACAAAATAGGACAATAACAATGATACATGATAGTACAATGTAGCTGTCAAATTATATAATGTCAACTTTTTAACAATAAACCAAAAAAGAAATGTGTTTTGTGCAACAAATATTGGATTAAATTATGGTTCTTCATCGCATTGATGGAAGTAAAAGTACATAATGCTAGGTTGAACATAAGCCTTATCTTCTGGTTCATTTGTTAAAAGATTAACCAATAGCAAATAGGTAAAAATAACATCCAAAAAAACACGATTAACAAAAATAGATGATTTGCAAAAAGGCAAGACATACAACAACACACACCGACACACACGATGCTTTAGGTACGTTAATGTTTTGGTTTACAATATAAGTAAACTACTGTGTTTAAAATTAAAATTTCATTTCGATCCATTTTCTGTTAAAAATAAATATACATTTACATTGTGGTTTTGATAATATAAGTACATTGTTGTGTTGGGTTAAAACTAAAATACATTGGTTTTTTGGGTTACAAACAAAAATATATTGCTCTTTTGGGTTAAAAATAAAAGTATGTTTCTATTAAGGGTTAAAATAAGGGAGAATTTCGTTTACGTCCTTACAAATCTTTATAATTACTTATATATCATTATAAATTTTAAAATAAGATATATATAACTGCAAACCTTAAAAAATTACATATATAGCTAAAAGATTAACAAATAATCAAACCGTCTTTTTTTTTTTCATCCCTAAGGCACCCAAAACAATATTGTTTACATTTGGTTTTGAGTTACGTTCAAATATACAACATTTCTTGAAAAATCAGTTTGTACATTTTTGTTAGATAGTAATATACCATCAAATTTAGGACTTCTATTTCGATTTATTCATCTCGGTAGTTTTATCCTTATAGAAAAGCAATTTATAAGTTTGAGGAGTATTACGTAGATGCTTCCTTTAGAATATTCCATCATGTTGGCTGTTTTAATTTCAAAATAGAAGATCAAATTCTGTCAAATAAGGAATTTCATAAATCTTATGAAGGGGATGATAAAATTGTAACAGTTGATATGTTTGGAAAATTTGAGACAAACGTAATATGATAACGTCACAATTTAATTAGTTTTTAAAACTATAAAAATAGAATTAAAAATACTTTTTTAGTTTTCAAAATGATTAATTATTATTAAATTAACATTTTGAATATATATGTAAAACTATAAGGAAGAATTTCGTTTACGTCCTTACAAATCTTTATAATTACTTATATATCTTTATAAATTTTAAAATTATATATATATATATATATATATATATATATCATTGCAAACCTTAAAAATTACATATATACCTAAAAGATTAACAAATAATGAAACCATCTTTTTTTTCACCACTAAGGCACCCAAAACAATATTGTTTACTTTTGGTTTTGAGTTACGTTCAAATATACAACATTTCTTGAAAAATCAGTTTGTACATTTATTGTTAGATAGTAATATACCATCAAATTTAGGACTTCTATTTCGATTTATTCATCTCGGTAGTTTTATCCTTATTGAAAAGCAATTTATAAGTTTGAGGAGTATTACGTAGATGCTTCCTTTAGAATATTCCATCATGTTGGCTGTTTTAGTTTCAAAATAGAAGATCAAATTCCGTCAAGTAAGGAATTTCATAAATCTTATGAAGGGGATGATAAAATTGTAACAGTTGATATGTTAGGAAAATCTGAGACAAATGTAATATGGTAATGTCACAATTTAATTAGTTTTTAAAACTATAAAAATAGAATTAAAAATACTTTTTTAGTTTTCAAAATGATTAATTATTATTAAATTAACATTTTGGATATATATGTAATTTTTTAAAGTTTGTAAGGATATATACGTAATTAAATTTTATAATGATATATAAGTAATATGTTTGGAAAATTTGAGACAAATGTAATATGTTAATGTCACAATTTAATTAGTTTTTAAAAATATAAAAAATAGAATCAAAAATACTTTTTTAGTTTTCAAAATGATTAATTATTATTAAATTAACATTTTGGATATATATGTAATTTTTTAGGGTTTGTAAGGATATATACGTAATTTTAAATTTTATAAGGATATATAAGTAATTATAAAGGTTTGTAAGGATGTAAACGAAATTCTCCCTAAAAATAAAAGTACATATCTGTTGTGGGTCAATAATATACGTGCATTCATGTGTTTAGTTAAAATTAAAAGTACGTTTTTGGGGTTAAAAATAAAAGTATATTGTTGTTTTGAGTTAAAATTAAAGTAATTTCATTTTTAGTTATATTTTATTAATTGCATTTGGAATGTATAATAATAAATAGTTGATTATACTTTATTAATCGCATATCAATTCTTTACATGACATTTACATACTATTAAATTTTGTAACAGGCTTCGCTAACAATACATTTCCTTATAAATATAAAAGCTTCTAATGAAACCTATAATACACTATACTTAATAATCAAAGAGAAATCACCTTTTATTTCAGTAAATCCCCCCACACATATTTATGTGTTACTCCACTTCCCTGCAAGCTAAAGATTTCCAGGCCAATAGAAATTAATCTGTAATGGCTTAACTGATTACAGTGGGTTCTAGTTGAAAATAGAGATGGCCAGATGGGTACAACCATATAGGTTCTCACGAAAAAGATTTAGGTGTCAAATAAATACCATGATCTTTTTTGGTAAGTCGAATCCTGGAATACTTGATTATAAACAATAATAAACATTTAAAAACTCTCACCTACACTTCGCCGTTAGCATCTTCCTTCTCTTCTTTCGACCGATGAACATTGAGAGTAGGCTAGTGGCTGCAACAAAAGCATGGCAAACCTAAATTAATACCACTTGCAATACTAATAATTTGTTTACAATGGAAAAGTAAGTACAACCGTTGAAAGAGTGAACTGCTTAGCTAAATACAATAGTATTAGTTCAACCAATTTTTAACAGAATAGGTATTGGCCAATTGAAGCATTAGCAAAAAGAGGTACGTACTATAATGAGGTAGAGTATGTTATCATTCACAAACGTATCCTCTTTGTATAGAACAAACTTTGGAATAGAACTACATCTATGGCAGATTTGTTGCATAACAATTGCAAATTCGTTCAAAATGCTCCCCTCCTGCAGCATAGTCCATGATGGTGGGTGGAAATGAGTACCACCTACAAAACACCACATATATGATGTATAATATAATCCATAGTGTGATGAAAACGGTACCAATCTTGATGAGTAGAAAAACACAATAAGACGAGATTACCTCTCTGAATCGAATTATATTTAGATGTCGATTCTGCAGTATAGAGAGAGATAATAGAGAGATCGAGGGTTTAAACGACCTGGAAAACCAATTGCCACCACTTGGTCTTAGTATCCCAATGGATTTTCAAACTAAACAAAGGATTCATAATCAGTATTGATGTGAACATAGTCATACAAAGAACCCTAAGAGGTATTGGTCAATTGATTTGATAGATTGTCGATTTGAAATACTGTAACGGGGACACGCTCAGGGAACATATCCTTCGACAACCAGATAGGGGGCAACACCGGAGGAACGTTTGCAAGAAAAGCATCCGCGATAACAATAAAAATCAAGTTGGAATTACCGGTGCCACGATATAATTAGCGGCAACAACAATCCAAACTTCGGTCGTAGAGATCAACTTGGCAGCATACAAACCTCCCACCATTAGCACAATTAACGTTCTACAGGAACTACCAAACCCTTGTATAGATAGATGTGCTTGGAGAGAAAGTTGTAGGGAAAAGGGCTCGAGACGTGTTGGGTCGCTTAGTTCTTGATATGTAGAAAAGTGGTTTTGATAGAAGATTCAAGATTGTTCCATGTGAAACAAAAAGGATTTTCGAGTGATGATTGTGAATAAAAACCAAGTTCGAACCTATAAAAATCAAACTTGTGAACCTATGAAACAAAAAGGCGAACCTGTTAAACCAAAAGCATAACCGATGGTTATAAAAATCATCTAGTTGCGTGTCCGAGAGAGAAAAAATTACAGATCAAGCTTCCTTTGGTCGAGTTCGTCACTATGTGAGAGATAGATAGAGAAGAGAATGGCGACTTGAGGTGGTGGTAATGCTTGAAATTGCGGTTTCCATAAAAAAGGGACAAAATAAGAGGAACCGTATTCATATTTCCTCAAATCACGCTAAAGAGATGCGTTTCCAAATTTCAAATCTCAATGTCAAATTTTCCTTATTTTTTTAGATTCAGTGAGATATATTTTGAGCGGGAACATAAACCCAAGGTGAACCACAACATGCCACGTGTCAAATAAGAGGTGTAAAGAGATGCCATGTGTCATTATAGTGCTTGCTTTAATATAGTAGATTTTGAGTTAAAATTAAAGTAATTTCATTTTTAGTTATATTTTATTAATTGCATTTGGAATGTATAATAATAAATAGTTGATTATACTTTATTAATCGCATATCAATTCTTTACATGACATTTACATACTATTAAATTTTGTAGCAGGCTTTGCTAACAATACATTTCCTTATAAATATAAAAGCTTCTAATGAAACCTATAATACACTATACTTAATAATCAAAGAGTAATCACCTTTTATTTCAGTAAATCCCCCCACACATATTTATGTGTTACTCCACTTCCCTGCAAGCTAAAGATTTCGAGGCCAATAGAAACTAATCTGTAATGGCTTAACTGATTACAGTGGGTTCTAGTTGAAAATAGAGATGGCCAGATGGGTACAACCATATAGGTTCTCACGAAAAAGATTTAGGAGTCAAATAAATACCATGATCTTTTTTGGTAAGTCGAATCCTGGAATACTTGATTATAAACAATAATAAACATTTAAAAACTCTCACCTACACTTCGCCATTAGCATCTTCCTTCTCTTCTTCCGACCGATGAACATTGAGAGTAGGCTAGTGGCTGCAACAAAAGCATGGCAAACCTAAATTAATACCACTTGCAATACTAATAATTTGTTTACAATGGAAAAGTAAGTACAACCATTGAAAGAGTGAATTGCTTAGCTAAATACAATAGTATTAGTTCAACCAATTTTTAACAGAAGAGGTATTGGCCAATTGAAGTAGTAGCAAAAAGAGGTACGTACTATAATGAGGTAGAGTATGTTATCATTCAGAAACCTATCCTCTTTGTATAGAACAAACTTTGGAATAGAACTACATCTATGGCAGATTTGTTGCATAACAATTGCAAATTCGTTCAAAAAGCTCCCCTCCTGCAGCATAGTCCATGATGGTGGGTGGAAGTGAGTACCACCTACAAAACACCACATATATGATGTATAATATAATCCATTGTGTGATGAAAACGGTACCAATCTTGATGAGTAGAAAACACAATAAGACGAGATTACCTCTCTGAATCGAATTATATTTAGATGTCGATTCTGCAGTATAGAGAGAGATAGTAGAGAGATCGAGGGTTTAAACGACCTGGAAAACCAATTGCCACCACTTGGTCTTAGTATCCCAATGGATTTTCAAGATTGTTCCCTGTGAAACAAAAAGGATTTTCGAGTGATGATTGTGAATAAAAACCAAGTTCGAACCTATAAAAATCAAACTTGTGAACCTATGAAACAAAAAAGCGAACCTGTTAAACCAAAAGCATAATCGATGGTTGTAAAAAACATCTAGTTGCGTGGCCGAGAGAGAAAAAATTACAGATCAAGCTTCCTTTGGTCGAGTTCTTCACTATGTGAGAGATAGAGAAGAGAATGGCGACTTGAGGTGGTGGTAATGCTTCAGATTGCGGTTTCCATAAAAAAGGGAGAAATAAGAGGAACCGTATTCAACTTTCCTCAAATCACGCTAAAGAGATGCGTTTCCAAATTTCAAATCTCAATGTCAAATTTTCCTTATTTTTTTAGATTCAGTGAGATATATTTTGAGCGGGAACATAAACCCAAGGTGAACCACAACATGCCACGTGTCAAATAAGAGGTGTAAAAAGATGCCATGTGTCATTATAGTGCTTGCTTTATTATAGTAGATAGATTTAAGGTTGATATCATAAAATAGCAACTTATGTTTTGATTTGTCTCATTTATTATACTTTTTTTTGTTCACACCAAGTCAATGTGCTTGTAAAAGCTGTCCAAGTTAAAAGACGCATCATCATCGTGTTCACCTATGTAAAATCCGAGATCCACCCTTTTTTTTTTTTTTTTTTTATGTGGTTTCAAGTCATTTCCAAATCGATTAGGCTTTTACCAAGTTTTTATAGCAAAATCAATTGTATGCTAAATTTATTTGAGTTTCTATCAACTTTGATTGTGAAGCGAAGCAAAACAACCCCATATGAGATCATTGTATATGTGATTATGTCAACTATTAATGGTGATCACCAACAATTGTGTCGGGGTTGTTTTGAGGTTCATTTAAATTATACTAATTTAACTCGGTACCGTATACCAACTAACAATACATTATTGGTTTTGGGATTTATGCCCAAAATTGTATGCAAACTTTGTCTAGAACTCGGTGGCATGCAATGATTAAAGTCGTACATTGGCTTAGTGAGTACCGAGAAAAACAGTGAAACAAGTCCGTCAAATTAAAAATATATTGTTTTTCCTTGAAGCACCAAAAAAATATAAAACAATAAAACTATCAAGGCACGCAAATCCTACCATATGGATCCTACGATATCATATTCGATTTATCAAGCTTTTAATAATCTAAATAAGACAATTCTTAACTAGCTGATGACTTGGAAATTAAAATTTTAATAACTTAGATAAAAGACTAAAAATATATAATTGTTTCTATGACGTTAACATTAAAAGTTAACACCTAATCATGATGCATACAAAAGAAAAAAAATAGTGTTACGTATTCAGTAAGTTTGTAAGCACAAACAGTAACAATGGTCAACAATCACGGCCACACAATGTTGTTTCATACGAGTCCCAGTTGAGTTACGGCTCGTTGACCTGAATCGTTTCTCAATGCAATTAAAAAGCTAATTCTTTTGTTGCTAAAAACATTTTTTAAAAAACTTACCTTTTCTTTTTGTTAGTTTTAGTCATTTTTCATATGTATGAAGACTATCAAGTGCAAGCATAGCAACGAAAAAGATGTCAACATCCTCATAAACCTAGCCATTATAAATTTGATTTGACTTTTAATATTGAATTATTAATTTGTGTTGGTTGAATATTTTACAAATTTAAATGCTAAGAATAATCTACCAGCTTCTAGTTGTACACAAGAGGGCTTGTGTGCACTTTAAATGGTGCACATAGAATGTACAGTTAAACGTGCATAGAATAAAGTCAACACATGTAGGGCAACGGTGTCGTTTGATCTTTTTTGGGCAATGCTGTTACAACTTGTGTATTCAGTTGCAACAAACATAAGGTAAGATTTTGATGTCTCCCGAATCTCAGAATTTAATTTTATAATACCACCCAAACCCAAGTTAAATATAAATACTACAATTTTGTTTATATACTCCTATTATATATACATAGATATTATCGCATCCAATAAAAACATAACAATATCAGATAAACACAAAGTAATATTTTACTGTTATTATGATAAAGATCTCAACTACAATATTCTAACAAAAGCAGAAAATACAATATCATAATATAGTATTTTTTTTAAATAAAAAATTGAAATACAATAAAAAAAGTTATTGATTGAAAAAATGTATTTTATCTTTTTTATATATGGCGCTAGTGAAGGATCGGTTAAAATTTATGGGTAACATATCGTTGTACAATAAATTATAAATTAATATGAATACATTAATAAACGTAACCAAACAAAGATATCGGGTGAAGTAATGTTGTTGGGATTTAAAGTTAGTTTTAACCGTCTCCCAAATAAATAAATAAATGAAACAGACGCACGAGCAGTTTATGGTTCATGCCAACTACTCCTCCTTCCTGAACGGTTAAACCTAACCTCCCCTTCTTCTTCTTCTTCATAACCCCCACCCACCCTCAACCGTTTCAATTACACCCATCACTTCAAATCCTCCAATCTCTATTAGATTTTTATTTTATATGGCGACATCCGACGACGGTGGTAGCGGTGGCGGCGGAGCAGGCAAGATCAAGGGATCCTGGAGCCCACAAGAGGACGCCACCCTCGTGAAACTGGTGGAACAACATGGACCGCGCAACTGGTCCCTCATCAGTTCAAGAATCCCCGGCCGATCTGGAAAATCCTGCCGTCTGCGGTGGTGCAATCAGCTCAGCCCTGATGTCGAGCACCGTCCTTTTACTCGCGAGGAGGATGATGTCATCGTCAGAGCACACGCCATCCATGGGAACAAATGGTCTACAATCTCCAGACTCCTCCCTGGCCGCACTGATAACGCGATTAAGAACCACTGGAACTCAACTCTCCGTCGACGGGGAGTTTCCGGCAGTGTTTCGCTTGTGTCAAATACCGGTGTCGCAAAACGGCCAGTGGCAGAC
The DNA here is from genome assembly GCA_023525715.1 of Cichorium intybus. NCBI lineage: Eukaryota > Viridiplantae > Streptophyta > Magnoliopsida > Asterales > Asteraceae > Cichorium > Cichorium intybus. Next base: position 7,576,346 of record CM042014.1, on the reverse strand, counting down.
GGCTCGAGCGAGTCAACACAATCAGACCCTGCGTTGAAGAGGCAATGCTCGCGTACCTCCGCCGACCGCAGCAGTTGCGACGGACCCCCGACGGTGCTGACACTTTTGCCACCCGGAGAAATCAAAGCGGTGGAACGAGGAACGGAAAAGACCGAAGAGGTGGATGATGACGTGGAGGAGAAGTCAACGGTGGAGATGGAGAACACGTGTCTGGTAACGATCATGAAACGTATGATCGCAGAAGAGGTTCGGATTTGCATCAACGAAATACGGGCCAAAGAAGGGCTCCAGCTTAGTTCTGGGCTTGTGCCTCATTTCCATAATTTGGCCCACAAACAGGAATCAACAAAAGAAAGTTAAGACTAGTCTTAGGTTAAAAATAAGTTTCAGCACATCATCTTTTATTTTAAACTTAATGACTTTGTCTCAAAACATCAAAATTACATAAAAAATATAATGTCTTGCGAAAATTTAGATACTTGAAATTGTAGGGATTTACCCAATTAAGGAAACCCTTCCAGAAATTCTCGATGGCCAAGGGAGACCCAAGGCCAAGGAGGGGGTTTGGAAATAGTTTTCAACCAGCAATTGACGCGCCTCGGTTATTACCTCATTAGCTGCGTCATTGCCCCAAGCGCAAAGATACTTTCAACGTTGCCCACAGCTCTCCTTTTATAGGGAGCGCTCTCTCTGCTACTTTTCTTTAAAGAGCGATGTGGGACGAAACTAATGACTATGCGCTTCTAAATCCTTCTCAAATACTATGTCAATGAGTATATGTTTATCCAAAGAGTTTAAAAATTGAATAATACCATCTCAAATCGCAAGTATAACATAATTTTATTACAAGACGCACCTCATCGTCTTATTATGTTTTCTTTTTTGTAATTGATAGAAAAGTACAAATAATAAATAGTTAATAAAAGAAAATTAATCCATTACTGTATTGTTTTCATGGTTATAGCTATCATTGTTGTATATAATGTTCATGGTTAATATTATTACTTTTATAAACAAAAAGAAAAACCTTCAAATAGACTACCGAATGAAAAAGTGAAACTTGTAATGTTACTTATTTTTCATGCTTATTATTTTGTATGTGTTTCTTTTATCTTTTCTGGTGATGAAAGCATTTCACCATGTCATATATTTTTATATTTTAACATCATTGAAATCCAATTGAGATGAGGTTTCCACACCACTTTATTGAGAATATACATAAAATTCATCCAAATTACCCTAATCAAATCCTTTAACTAGTGTGCAATATTCTAGTATTCATCGACACAAATCTTACGACTTACGCATTAATTTTTGGTCGAAGCTTCCATTGAAGTCGTCCAATATCACAATGCCGAATAAAAACGCTTCATATATTTCATGAATTAATGTCAAATTGGACCTAAAATTTGGCCAAAATCAAGAGTGGGAGAAGAATTAATTCTCCCAACCAATATCGTTTTGAACTTGTGTTCTAAGAGCATTTATGAACTCAGTTTGAAAGACAAGAAGTATCTCTTCCAACATTTTATGACGCATAGTTCTTATAATGATTATTACCATTTGTACCCGACTACTACGATAATTAAAGCGACTACATTTAAGAATTACGTAAAAATATAAATAAAGTATCAAGTATGGATAGTTTTGTTATATATTTTTAGTGACTACTTTTTATATAAAAACAATGCACACTTGCTTTCTTTACTAAAAAAGAAAACATCGTCTTTTATTAAAACGAAAACAAAATTAGTAACAATACTCAATGCAATTATCATTTTAAAGGTATATTCTAAATCTTAAATGTTGTAATTTATTAGAAAATACACATAGATTTTCTTATGAATTTGTAATTGATTAAATGTAATATAATAAATGAACCGACAAATAGAATGATAATTAAAAAACAAATTCCAATATCTCAATGAACAAATTCCTTTAGTTTGATATTCATTTGAAATACCAATATTTCAATATTAATTAAACATTTAATCAAAAGATTATTGTAGTTTATATAAGAAAGTCATGAGCGCATTTGATTTACAGACAAACAATTAATTTTTTCAAATGAATTGCAATTCGAAGGAATTGTAATAGGAAAGGAATTGGTATGAGATGATATATGAGTCTATAATGAATCTTCTTGGAATAGAATCTCATTTAATAAAAGCGACTAGAAATCACGTATAGCAGAATTTCTACTTGTTATTGTTTTTAAAGAAATTCTATTAATGACAAGATTTAGTCAAATAAATAGCACATAAAGATCAACCCACCATCACAAATCATTAAATATTTTATAAATCATATTATTTACGACTAATGTAATACGTATAAACCAAAAGGAGTCACTCATTGTCTTCTTCCAAGACCTAAAAGAGTCACTTTTGTACCATAATTCAAACAAACATTTCTCATCGCTTTCGAAATTCCAATAAGTTGATCACACACTAAACCTTCTTTCTCTATTCTTTTATTCTTCTCGCCACATATATGTGATTCCTGCTATTGACATTGTTTCAACACAAGAATACATAATTCGACCCAAATGTGCTAAACACATAAATTATCGAAAACTATTAAATGATGGCCAAAACATGCTTCTTTCAATAAATATGAAATTTAATGGCCATATTTTTTTCTATATAAATCTTGATTTAATTATGGTGACTAAAAATTTTTCCAGGTTAATGTGGTCTTTTTATATAAGATAAGGAATATAATTTAGATTGGGTTTATCTCAAGAAATGATAAAATCAATTAGTTAAGAAGACAATAATTATAATTAGATTTTTTTTTAAAGATTAATTTGGTTTTTTATTCATTCCACTGACTTTTTAATCAAACATGGTAGCAATGTAATTTTGCTTTCCAAATCCTTTGAAATTTCATAGAGACCATGAACAAAACACGCTCGCAGAGTTTTTGTATTGATAATGATAACAATAATGGAACAAACAAATGAAGCTTAATTTTTTAAATTAAGAATATGAATTAATTTGAAATGAAAAGACCTGACCAAATTCATAAAAAGCACAAACAATGTGACCAAATTTGTATTTTTTTTTCCCCTAAAAATATTTAAAAGTACATGGCTCTAGTACGGAAAAGTAAAAAAATTGAAAATATAATGTTATATTAAGAAAAAATAAAAATATATATTGTTTTTTTTTCTTTTTGCATATAGCCCTTTTTGGTAAATTTGTTATGTGAAAATATTAACATGTGGGCAATTTTTTGTAAATTATTTTGAACTTGATTGCATTGGGATTGTTGAGAAAAAAAACACAAGCCCTTCTCATGTTTTGTGTGGTTAATTTGGGAGTTCTATTTTTTTAACCGACAAAAATATTAAAAGCCTAAACTAGCAAGGAGCTACGATGAAGACATAAAAAGAGTACATGGTTCTTTTTACACACACAAAAAGGGGTAGAAACACCATTTAATCCAATCATATTCCCTTTTTGGACCTCTATGTTTAAACTAAAGCAACACCAAAGACTTGATATTATTTGCAACTTTAGTTGGGGAGCTGATAAGATTTTTGAATAGTCTATAATTCCCCGCCTTCTAAATACACCACTAGGTTTCATAGCAAATACATGTGAACGTTATCTTCTTCTTTGGGCAATGACCCCAATCAGCTGCAAAGTCCAACAAATTGCCAACCCCATTGAAACATGTCACCTGAATCTCGCATCACCTGAAAATCTATTCCAATGTAATACGTGTGAAATGGCTTTTACACAAAATGTGATCAACTGTGGCGAATCTAGAATAGAAAACCACATGGTTCCCTAATAAGTGAAGTCGACCAAAAAAAAACCAGCAATATGGTAGGTCTCAAAACTTTTTCAACATAGGTCCTACATTTTTTTCTATATAAATTTCTGATAAATTTAAAATTTTAGATAAATTTAGAAATTTAGGTGGGTACTGGGACCCACCTTAGTATAGCCTAACTCCACCCCTGGATCAACTCATTAATCCTCAAGACCACAACAACCACACAATGTTTGGGCAACATGAATGCTACGATCACGTAAAGTTATCGCTGATGGAATTCGGCCAATGGGTGCTCTCCAAATAAAACATGTAACACCCCATTTTTTGGCGTTAGCGATTATAAATATTTCCAATTATTTAGTATCGTATTTTAAAATAAAGGAAATAGATTTTTATATTGGAAGCGAATCGTGGAATCAAACATTGATTATTACGACTAATAATAATAATAATGACGAAATAATAACTCTAATCTAATTTATAAGTTGAGAGGAGGATTATGTCATATTTGTATACTTAATAAGTTGTATTTGGGGGTTTTGGGTTAACTAAAATTATAGGACCAAAATAGAGGGACCATTTTTGCAATTTAACCATAGTACATATAATTCTTTTTCTTTGGAGCTGCTGCGTTTTTGGATGGGGAAAAGAATATCAAGAGCCTCTCTCATGGAAACCCTAACCCTCTCTATTCCCGTTTTTGAAGACCCACCCTCAGTGTTCGATCATTTCCCGTAGATTCAGATGTTGGATCGCCACGAAATTTTAACTGAAGGTTCCCAAGATATAAATGAAGGTTCTGACCGAAGGACTTTCGATTTCAATGTCTAGAAGTGGAGTTATGAATTTCGCAACCTGACTTAGGGTTTCTGACAGATTCCTCTGCTGAGTCTTCCTTCTTGAGAAAATCATATCTGGAGTTCCAGAGGTCAAATAAGGTTAGTACCGGTGCACACGGTTCACAAATTGAGTTGAGCAACTTTCTACAGTAGACCATTATCCGTTTTGAAGACCAGAGGTACGGGGTAATTACTCATCTTTACGTACTGCTCTAATTCCGTTCAGATTAGTCATGCTGTTTTGTTTATTTTATAAAAGGAGTTTGGAGAAAGCTTTTTACATGATTCCACCTCCTAGAATCATTGTATTTAAGTAAATTTGATATCTGGAAAAGATGGATGTCTGATTCCATTCCCAAGTTTATGGTAATTGGGAAATATCACAGACCAATGTTTTTCTCATCAGCACTATCGTTTCTGATTGGTTCTGTATTGTGAATTTTGTATCTTGAGTTTGAAAACGTATTTTGAGTTGGTTCCAACTCTCAGATCTCTATTGTTGAGTCTATGTTACTCATGATTTTTCCTAGGGTCTGATTCCATACGAAAGTTGGGTGGAAGTTGCAATTTGCACCAACTGGTCCAGGACTGTTCTGTACAGATAATTATGCATTGGTAAATTCATAATTAAATGTACAAAAATGGTTTGGGGGCAAGGTCAGTTGCCTTAGTTCCCTGTTGAAGTCTAGTTTGACCTCACCAAATTTTAGAATTCAGTTCTTAACCCATTTTGAGCTATTATTATTTCTTTAAGGTGTGGTTCAGTAGGTGGACTGATTGCATCAGTCAACTTTGGAGATTTTTCATTTATTCTTGAAAGGTGAAAATGACATGAGGTCAGGCCCTGTGACATTTTCCTTGAGTCTAGTTTACCCATGATTTTTATTGGATTTTATTTTCAATCTTTCCTTGGTCTAATATTGCAAATCTTGTTGAGGGTCCAGAAATCAGCCTTGCTGTTGGTTTCTTCTCTTATGATAATCATCTTAGTTTTTGGTTTTGGGTGTCATGATGTGGGCTTGGGTTTACTTAAAACTAATTGAATCATATAATAACTTATTTGTTGAGTAAAAATGAATAAAAGAGAGTGGGGGTATATGTCGAGACAACGTGCATGTCGAAAGTTATAAACATTTAAACTATAAGCAACGCTATAAGTATCTATTTATAGTAACGTTAATTAGTGTACTTGGTAATAATTAACTTAATATACTTTATAGGAGTATAAGGTGTGCGGTTTTAAGCTTGGTTGGATTTGCGGAGTTGCCGCACGGATTTCTACATTACCGACTCGAGGTGAGTACATGCAGTATTTTACCCATTTTGGGGTACATGGCAAGTAAGTATTTTCAAGATTTGTTTTTATAAAATTTCTATATGTGAAATTATATGCAAGAGTATTATTTCTAACTTGTTTGTGAAAGTATAATGCTATATTTGAAGTTATGTTTTAGCCTATGAGCCAATTATGTGAAAGTATATTTTGGTCTATGAACCAATTATATGAAGGTATATATGTTTTGAATATAAGTTATACATGTTTGAAAGTATGGATAGGCATATAGCCACAATATGTTTAAGAAGTATGTTTCGGTTACAAATTGTATATGTTTTCAAGTATGACTTGACATTAAGCCTAAAATGTTATATAGACATGTTTTAAACATATGGTTTAAGAAAGATGAAAGTTACAAATTTGGCATCTAGCCATAAAGATAGAAAGTAATGAAGCTTGGCACTTAGCCACAAGTTATATGTATGAAAGTAATGTTCAAATGTTTTGTATGACTGGTAATTGTAGCAAGCAGCGTTAGTAAGGGAACTATGTTCCAACCTTCCCGGGTTAGGTAAGGGGTCTACTGGGGAAAATCCCTGTCGCGAAGTAGATCGCCTCAGCACTTCTATGGTGAGGATTGATCCGTTCTTTCTAGCCATAGAGACTTGGGGTATCACTTATAGTGATTAAAGCCCTAAGTATAAAAATCCAGTAAGCTTATAAAACCAGTCAAAGAAAGTAAAAAAAATTTTATTTAGTAAAGTATGTCACAAAATGATTTTTGAGAAGTAAAGAGTTATAGTATGTTGCTAATATAAAGTTTTGAATGAAGATATTTTTGCAAGGTATGATATGTAATGATTTTTAAAAGTAAAGAGCTATGGTATGACATTATTATAAAACTTTGAAAGATGTTTTATGTCATAAGTTTTATATATAAAGGTTGGAAAAGAAGTTAAAAGTTTGAGTCTAAAACTCATGTAACTCACGAGACAATTTTTGTCTTACGTATTTTATTTTTATGCCATGTATTCCAGGTTAAATGCTATGCTATAATTGGATGAAGTTTAGCTGGAGTGGAGCCCACATAGCTCCTATCTTGAACACAAGGTTTAATCCTTTTCTTGCTTACTATGGTTAGTTTGGTATGGATTTGTAACACCCACAGTTTTAAATATGTAAATAATCGGTTTTTGTTAACCGTATTTTTGTATTCAAGTATTTATACGAAAAACCATAGTATTTGTAAATAGTAGAAATGGGGTGTCACAAGTTGGTATCAGAGCCATAGTTTAAGCGAATTAGGATTGGCTTGTTCCACTCCTAGGCTTAAACTCACGCTATAAGAAGTCAGTTTATGAAAGTATACTATATGAAGTCTTAAATGATTAAGACATTATGTATTATTTAACATAAGTGGATATATAACACTAAGAAGTGTTAAGTTAACGTTTAAAATGAACAGAAATATGACCGTTAGGAAACATTATATGATATTTTCCGTAACCGTCTAAATTTATTAAAGACTACGTTTATAAAGTAATAAGATTTCTATTAGTGATCACATGTATTTATATGGTGTTTTATGATAAAGGAACCAGTGTCCCGTGAAACCTTGTGGTAACAGCAGAATCAATATGTATAGGTGATTATGGTAATATGGGCCCGTATTATCATAATCACAGGATATGTATTGAGACTGCTGGAACCGTAAAGGAATTATGGCAGTCTGGTGAGTAAGGTTGTGAAGAGAGTAATAAGAATAACATAGAGGTTATATGCCTATGTAATAAGTATTAAAGGTTAATGCAGTGGATATATACCACTTAATATGACAAGGTAAAAGAAATTAATAAGATAATTAATACTCCCGAGACAATATGAAAGGAACCAGTAAAATAGACATAGCCTGAAGGAATAAATATATTGAAAATGTTAATGGAGCATATAGTACAAATATAAAAGAAAACGTATAACTGAAAATTTTGTTGTCTAACGGAAACGAATTATGATTATAGAATAAAGATAAAAGTAGTGTCACTACAGTGACCAAAGAAAGAAAGATTGGAAAATAACAATAATAATAAATAAAAGTAGTAATACATCGATACATGTGACCCATTACTATAACTTTATATTAATACATTAAGAAAAGTTTACAGAACTAGTAGCCTAAACTGAAGAATCAGAAGGAAGCGAAAAAAGATCTTCTACACTCCACTCTTTGTCATCTGTAGGTCGACTTGTACCTTCTTGAGGATTTGGAAGGGGTATGTTTTCAGTTATTGGAGGAGGAGCTCCAAGGCGTGGGGTCTCGATAGGGTTAGAACCCGTAACCCCATGATTATGCGCTAAATATTGACCCATTTGGGGTGTGTGTAAGTAGGGAAGTGAAGAGGAAGGGTTCCAATTTTGAACCAGTTGGGGGTAGCTATAAGAAGGAGGAAACCAGGCTACGTTACCTACAGAGCCTCCAAAATTCCCCTCACTCACAGGCTCGAGTAAACCAGGATTAATACTACTCATACCAGAATTAGATGGCAGAGATTGCTGCTGTGTATGAGTTCTTGATGAAGTTTCCCCCTTTTCCAGAAATTTTCTTTTCTTATATTCAACCTTATGAGCAGCCTGTATCAGTTTCTTTGTTCCTTCTGTTAGACCTGATTGCGACCCTTCAATTATTGCTTCTTTCTCCCTTTTTAGGTTGGGTAATAAATCTTTTGATAATCCTGCTGCTCCTCTAAACTCGTTGCCAAATTCCTGTGACACAAATAACTTTAGTAATTACAATTTTATGATATATAAAAAGAAATGCAATTCTTTACCTCAACACGATCAATAAGAGTTTGCAGACTCTTAAGTTGTCGTTGGGGCCAATGATCGATACCTAAATCTCTACAGCGTTTTTTTAACTGTGTCGATCCAATGTTGAGTTCTTTCGCAGCTTTCTCAATTGGTTCATTAAAGTGTTCAGCTATTGTTTCTCTACTTAATGAGTGTCTGAAACCTCTTCTACTGCCAGCTATTGTGGTTGTCGGAGTTGAAGGATTGAGTTCAAATGTATTATTATTATTATTTGGGATCATTTGAACATGATCCTGATTTTCTGAACCAAAGATGGACATTGATTCATTAAAATCAGTAGCTTCTATCGGTGGTAATTGTAGATTTTCAATCATGGACCCAGGATTCTGAAATCCTTCTAGGTTCCTTTGAATCACCTGAAGCTGATTTTGATATTGAAAACCAACCCCAAGTTCGAGATTCATTTCAATATTAATGTTATGAGTTGTTTGTAATTGACTTTCATTCTGAATGTCAGTCATGAATTCTTGATTCATGGGGATGATCTCATTACTCGTTGAGGGTACGTCGATGAATGGATTGTAGCCAGATAAATTATCCACAGATGGGTCTACAAACAACAATTATCAGATGATAAAACAAAATTGAATATTCATAAAAGCAATCATTTAAAAGAATTTAACCTGGTAGAAGGTGTGGAGTTTGATCAAGTGCATGGTCTAAAGATACATTCACCGAATCGTCTAAGTTGATGTTTAGCTCGGGAAAAATTCTCGGCTCTTCGTTGAGTGGCTCTATTGATAGTATATCTGGAAGACTATATCATAATTCAAAATCAAACAAAACATTAGAAAGAAAAAATGAAAAACAAATAATGGATGTTTAGAATGTTAAAGTCACCGAACTCCGGTAAAGATGTCTGATCTGAAGGACCCTCTCCTTGCGGAAAACCAGGTCCAGGGTTTGGCAGATCGCCCATTGAAGATCTATTTTCCATGACTCAGCTTTAAATATGAGTTCGTATATGAACAATCTAGTGATAGAAGAGAATGAGATTGAAAATGAACGTGGAAATAAATGATGCTACTTACGTGTATATATATAGCATTTTGCAGCTGGAACCGAAAGGACGCATGTAATTGAAAGCACAATTCATGTTCTTATTACCAAAATTCAAACCATCTACAGTGGATGCGACCCTTCACTACCCTGAGTGCCGGTTAATTTTCAAAATTCACTGCTAGACTCTAGTGATAAAGGGATATTGATGAGATTTTTTTGGAATAAAGGTGAATAAAGTGGTGTCGTTTACTGATTACTTAATTGCACAGACTGTTGTAGGCTGTTGATTATTAGTGATGTGATGTCACATAAAAACAAAGTGTACGACCTATCTGTTAACATTTGAGAGGTATTGACCTTAACTTATTTCGACTTTTCATCTCGTGTTGGACTCTAGGCCTAATGGGTTAAAGCTTAACATATTTGGGCTCATGTCATTGGGCTAGTAGTTATGGAAAAATTAATAGACCAATATAAAAATGAAGTATGGGCTAATGTATTCACATACTATTAATCTTGTGGAATTATGGGCTAATGAAAGTTTCAACCTAGATTACCTATTGTTTTGGTGTTGAATTTCGGGGACGAAATTCTTATAAGTGGGGGAGAGTTGTAACACCCCATTTTTTGGCGTTAGCGATTATAAATATTTCCAATTATTTAGTATCGTATTTTAAAATAAAGGAAATAGATTTTTATATTGGAAGCGAATCGTGGAATCAAACATTGATTATTACGACTAATAATAATAATAATGACGAAATAATAACTCTAATCTAATTTATAAGTTGAGAGGAGGATTATGTCATATTTGTATACTTAATAAGTTGTATTTGGGGGTTTTGGGTTAACTAAAATTATAGGACCAAAATAGAGGGACCATTTTTGCAATTTAACCATAGTACATATAATTCTTTTTCTTTGGAGCTGCTGCGTTTTTGGATGGGGAAAAGAATATCAAGAGCCTCTCTCATGGAAACCCTAACCCTCTCTATTCCCGTTTTTGAAGACCCACCCTCAGTGTTCGATCATTTCCCGTAGATTCAGATGTTGGATCGCCACGAAATTTTAACTGAAGGTTCCCAAGATATAAATGAAGGTTCTGACCGAAGGATTTTCGATTTCAATGTCTAGAAGTGGAGTTATGAATTTCGCAACCTGACTTAGGGTTTCTGACAGATTCCTCTGCTGAGTCTTCCTTCTTGAGAAAATCATATCTGGAGTTCCAGAGGTCAAATAAGGTTAGTACCGGTGCACACGGTTCACAAATTGAGTTGAGCAACTTTCTACAGTAGACCATTATCCGTTTTGAAGACCATAGGTACGGGGTAATTACTCATCTTTACGTACTGCTCTAATTCCGTTCAGATTAGTCATGCTGTTTTGTTTATTTTATAAAAGGAGTTTGGAGAAAGCTTTTTACATGATTCCACCTCCTAGAATCATTGTATTTAAGTAAATTTGATATCTGGAAAAGATGGATGTCTGATTCCATTCCCAAGTTTATGGTAATTGGGAAATATCACAGACCAATGTTTTTCTCATCAGCACTATCGTTTCTGATTGGTTCTGTATTGTGAATTTTGTATCTTGAGTTTGAAAACGTATTTTGAGTTGGTTCCAACTCTCAGATCTCTATTGTTGAGTCTATGTTACTCATGATTTTTCCTAGGGTCTGATTCCATACGAAAGTTGGGTGGAAGTTGCAATTTGCACCAACTGGTCCAGGACTGTTCTGTACAGATAATTATGCATTGGTAAATTCATAATTAAATGTACAAAAATGGTTTGGGGGCAAGGTCAGTTGCCTTAGTTCCCTGTTGAAGTCTAGTTTGACCTCACCAAATTTTAGAATTCAGTTCTTAACCCATTTTGAGCTATTATTATTTCTTTAAGGTGTGGTTCAGTAGGTGGACTGATTGCATCAGTCAACTTTGGAGATTTTTCATTTATTCTTGAAAGGTGAAAATGACATGAGGTCAGGCCCTGTGACATTTTCCTTGAGTCTAGTTTACCCATGATTTTTATTGGATTTTATTTTCAATCTTTCCTTGGTCTAATATTGCAAATCTTGTTGAGGGTCCAGAAATCAGCCTTGCTGTTGGTTTCTTCTCTTATGATAATCATCTTAGTTTTTGGTTTTGGGTGTCATGATGTGGGCTTGGGTTTACTTAAAACTAATTGAATCATATAATAACTTATTTGTTGAGTAAAAATGAATAAAAGAGAGTGGGGGTATATGTCGAGACAACGTGCATGTCGAAAGTTATAAACATTTAAACTATAAGCAACGCTATAAGTATCTATTTATAGTAACGTTAATTAGTGTACTTGGTAATAATTAACTTAATATACTTTATAGGAGTATAAGGTGTGCGGTTTTAAGCTTGGTTGGATTTGCGGAGTTGCCGCACGGATTTCTACATTACCGACTCGAGGTGAGTACATGCAGTATTTTACCCATTTTGGGGTACATGGCAAGTAAGTATTTTCAAGATTTGTTTTTATAAAATTTCTATATGTGAAATTATATGCAAGAGTATTATTTCTAACTTGTTTGTGAAAGTATAATGCTATATTTGAAGTTATGTTTTAGCCTATGAGCCAATTATGTGAAAGTATATTTTGGTCTATGAACCAATTATATGAAGGTATATATGTTTTGAATATAAGTTATACATGTTTGAAAGTATGGATAGGCATATAGCCACAATATGTTTAAGAAGTATGTTTCGGTTACAAATTGTATATGTTTTCAAGTATGACTTGACATTAAGCCTAAAATGTTATATAGACATGTTTTAAACATATGGTTTAAGAAAGATGAAAGTTACAAATTTGGCATCTAGCCATAAAGATAGAAAGTAATGAAGCTTGGCACTTAGCCACAAGTTATATGTATGAAAGTAATGTTCAAATGTTTTGTATGACTGGTAATTGTAGCAAGCAGCGTTAGTAAGGGAACTATGTTCCAACCTTCCCGGGTTAGGTAAGGGGTCTACTGGGGAAAATCCCTGTCGCGAAGTAGATCGCCTCAGCACTTCTATGGTGAGGATTGATCCGTTCTTTCTAGCCATAGAGACTTGGGGTATCACTTATAGTGATTAAAGCCCTAAGTATAAAAATCCAGTAAGCTTATAAAACCAGTCAAAGAAAGTAAAAAAAATTTTATTTAGTAAAGTATGTCACAAAATGATTTTTGAGAAGTAAAGAGTTATAGTATGTTGCTAATATAAAGTTTTGAATGAAGATATTTTTGCAAGGTATGATATGTAATGATTTTTAAAAGTAAAGAGCTATGGTATGACATTATTATAAAACTTTGAAAGATGTTTTATGTCATAAGTTTTATATATAAAGGTTGGAAAAGAAGTTAAAAGTTTGAGTCTAAAACTCATGTAACTCACGAGACAATTTTTGTCTTACGTATTTTATTTTTATGCCATGTATTCCAGGTTAAATGCTATGCTATAATTGGATGAAGTTTAGCTGGAGTGGAGCCCACATAGCTCCTATCTTGAACACAAGGTTTAATCCTTTTCTTGCTTACTATGGTTAGTTTGGTATGGATTTGTAACACCCACAGTTTTAAATATGTAAATAATCGGTTTTTGTTAACCGTATTTTTGTATTCAAGTATTTATACGAAAAACCATAGTATTTGTAAATAGTAGAAATGGGGTGTCACAAAACATGCCATTTTAAGTGGAACATCCTTAATCCAATCAAAGGGCCTTGAGCTACCACGGTGTGGATTTGATCGATTTGATTATTGAATAACGCAACTAAGAATCTACCAACGAGAGCAAAATCACATGATCAAGAGTTAGGACAAGAAACGAGACTGATGTCTTCCGACCCACTATACAAAAACCACATCCTAATTTTCTCAAGAGCCTCAATAACACTGACCGGGGGGGGGGGGGGAGAGTAATAAGAATAAGAAATATATAGGAAGATTTCTGAGCATCAGTTTAATTAAAGTGAGCCAACCTCCGAATGAGAGGGATTTAGACTTCCAAACGAAGGTTTTAGAATGAAATCTATCAATGACTAGTTTCCAATTCTTTTGAGGTTCATGTTAGAGCCTACGGTGACCCAAAGGTATGTGAATGGAATAGAAGATGGCTCACAACCAAGATGGTGGGCCCATTGAGAAACGACCTGCATAAGAACACCAATACCATAGACTTTGGATTTGTAAAAGTTTACCTTAAGCTCGGGTGAAACGTGGAAGCAACGGAGCACGCATACAAGATTTTTGATATTCGATTTGGACCACTCACCCATAAATAATACACTGTTGACATAAAAAAGATGTGAGATCAATGGCCCATTGTTTGGTAATGTGAGACTTTCAAAAAAACTTTATCACAAGCCGTTTTTGTAATGCCATATTTTTATTCAGGTTTTTTTATTTAATTAATGATTTTAATTCTATCATAACAAGAACGATGCAATAGTTGTTGTGAATTATTATAATGATAATAATAATTAAAAAAAGAAAGACAATAATAATTATCAATAATAATATTAATATAATAAGTAATTAAAATGGTCATAAGTTATGTGAGGGACCAAAAGGAGCATTTTTAGAAACCTTAAATGTTAACCTCTTGGCTTTAGGGACTTAAAGTGTCGATATGGGAAACATGAAGGGCTAGAGTGTGGATTCCAGATTTTGTTGCATGTTAGTCGTTGGTTTGGAGGGGAACGTGCGACCGAGTCTGCTGCTTAACAGACTCCACATCTAAGCTCCATTAGACCGCACACTTCATTCCATCCCACATTTCTTGTTCTCGTTCCACGCAATAGCCGAGAGAAAGAGAGAGTCGTGAAAGAGAAATAGAGCTTTAGAGAGAGAGAGAGAAAGAAAGAGGATGTTGGAGCTGGCATCTAGAAAGAGGAGAGAGCCAACAGTGGGTTGTTTGGTGTTGGTAGTGGTCTCGATCAAGTGTAAACTTTCTTTTCATTTTCTTGTTCACCGTCACTCATCACCATTGCCGGCGGCCATGGCTGTTGGCTGACCATCTTATCACCGCCACAGGACCACCACCATCTGGTGGTTGTGGCTAGTTGTTTCTTTCTATCCTATAACTCTTGTTTTAGGCTTCCAAGTCAACGTTTTGTTTTTCCTTCGCTTTCTCTCTATCGCTGAACATCACCATCGCCGCCGACAGCCATGGTTGCCAATTGGCCACCATCGATTGGTGGTTGTGGTTGGTTGTTTTGTTTCAATCCCATGGTTTAAGGATGGACCTAGACGTATTAATGTTCTTAGTTTGTAGTTTTGGACTTTAGTGTGTTGTTGGTTTACATCACTGTGTTGCCACAATATCACCACCGTGTCATCACTACTAAGTGATGGTTGTGGTTGGATGGTTGTCCAGCCCTAGAGTTAGTCATTAGAGACCTAATGGGTTAAGATGCAAACTAAAACTCTAATACAAACTCATGAATGTATGTAAAGACATTCTAGTTGTCATCTTCCTAGTAAGGTTAATCTTAATTACTTAAGAGGTTTATCATAGATATCCTTACTTAGAACTCATGTGTTACCGAATTTAATGGTTATGCGTTTAATTATTAAGTTTTTAAGGGTTGGGTTAAAAAGGCTACTTAAATGCAAGTTAATATTGTAAAGTCAAGTAGCCAGCTCTTGTTTTATAAAAATCATTAAAAATTCCACAAAAATCATTTGGGGCAATGTTCGGCACTATAGTTTGGTGCGGGAGTCTGGTTTCTTCCATCCAAAGGCCATCAAGACTTGTTTTCAAGCCCAAGTTGGGTGAAAATTACAACCTTTACAGCCTGGACCGGAAAACTAACAGATTAAGATGCTTAACTTGTAAAATGCACAAATAATTCTAGAATATTCCAAATGACATGAGGTCAAGGCCTGTGTCTTGGGATGGGTGTCTACTTTCTTCCATTCAAAGGTTTTAACCTGATATCAACTCTAAGTATTGTGAAAGTTGCAATCCTTGCAGACTGGTCTAGAAAGTTGAATGATTTCATTAGTCAACTTGTAAAAATAGTAACAAAATCAACCAAAAATCGTATGCATGTAAGGGCATATTAGTCCATGAACAGATTGTTATACCGAAAGTTAAGTTAAAAGATAATACTATGTAAATATTATTAAGTAACGGTTTGAAGTGTGATCTAGGTAGTGACTTTTGATAATGTAAATAAGTTGATTAGAAGTAGAAGCTTATCCTAGCTCACATCACTTGTATTGTTCAGACTTTGATATTAGGTGAGTTACAATAACTAATATATTATGTTAACTATGCATGTATAAGTGTAACTTGTTCCGTATGTTTTCATGTTGTAAGATCATGTTGCTAAGAAAAACCCTTCATGGGAATTGGTCGGAACACATTGACCAAGATAAGCCATTCGGGGGAATTTGTTACAACAAGGTCAATACAAGTTATTCGGGGGAATTGACCAAATCAAGAAGTTGGTACGAATAGTAGTGTGTTATGTGTTATAGAGTATATGTCAAGTGTTATGTGATAAATGTTTCGGACATGTATGAGATTGATATAATATGGGGGTCATATATATATGCTCACTAAGCTTTGTGTTTACCTGTTATTTATTAATCTTTTTCAGGACCCTCCAATGTTAACGGATGAAGGAAATTGGTGTGACTACAGACGGCTCGCATTCTCGTCATTGTAGTTTTCATTATGACATTATGAATCGTAACATGGGTTAAGACTTCCGCATTTTTTTTAAATGTATCTTGATTTGGTTTTAAAAATCTAATAAAAAGTATCATCGATTTTTTATTAATTTTTTTTGGGACGTTACAGTTTTCACCCTCACGTTTAATCCTTCCGTCGCCATGATACATAAAAAATGGGGAGAAGGGGTGGCCTTGTCTTACACCCTTGGATATAACGAATTCCTTTGTAGGAGATCCATTAACAATAATAAACACCATTCAAGGCAACCCTTAATCCACATACACTACTTATGGTTGTGTCCCATTTGCAACAGGACCAAATCATGATATTCTCAATTGATTCGAGTCATACGCCTTGTCAAAGTCAACCTTGAAAAGGATGACGTTCTTTTTGCATTTTTTGGCCCATGAACAAATTTCATCACCTAAAAGAAGCCCGTCTAAATATTTCTATAGCAACAAGAATTTTACCGATTATTTTATATATGCAGCCAATAAGATCGATTGGGCGATAATCAAGGGGTCTTGTTTTAAAGACAAAGGGTAATAAAATGGGAATTACAACCCTGAGCCACCTTACAAAAAATCTCAAATTGTTCGACAAACTCATAAATATCATTTTTGGAGTCTCGATATGATTAGATATACCAGTTACTAAATGCAATCCTTTTCGGAATCTTTTAATAATATAGTTTAATAAATGCACCCTGTTTGATATTTTTATCAAATAAAAACGAGTGCAAATACTAATAGAGATACGAATGGTAGCATCATTTTACAAATTTTGAAAGCTCAAATTTAATATGAGAATCTTATCAAACTGGAATAAAGAAAATCAAACGATGCAATTTTGAGAAGAAAAAGTGCAAGCCCTTGAAAGGTTGCGTGGTTATTTTGGAGTCAATTTTATAACCTTTGAAGGCTCTCGAAAATTGTAGTTGAAAATCAGATACTTCACAAATTTAAATAAAAAGAATCAAACGATGCCAATTTCTGGACCAATCTGCAAATACGTATCATGCAATCGTTTAAAATAATCGCAATTGTTTTTACATAATAGAATGATATGTTCCTCTCACTAATTTCACCTCTCAAAATCATTCAAAACCCTAATTCGATCGAGAATGATGGGTTCATCTCACGACTATAAGGTTTTTTCAGTCTTTTTCACAATTAAGGAACAATTCTAAAATATATTTCTTGCTTTACAATCAAATTTAATATTCTGCCGCATTATTCAGTCACGAAAATCTTTATTAATACACGCCATCAATTTTAATTATCTTGATTGAAAAAAGAGGAAAATTGACAAATTTAGCCCCCTGTTTTTTAGGATTTGATCCAGAACAGCCTAAAACTTTCTTTATGCCTAGCAATAGTCGGGTCACTAATTTTGCAAAATTTCACTACGATATACAATATTCGCATTACAAAGAACAATTTCAAAGTATTTCACATTATATAGTCTTTTCAGTTTTTTAATATTTTCTAGGGAGGGCAATTGAAAAAGCCTATTGGTGGCTATTTTATGACAATGGCAAATAAAGCATTAAACCTACATACCGTATGTTAACTTAGCAAAAGGCAATAAAGTGTTATAAACTATAAAGGATATGATTCAGTGTTATCAAGGATTTTACGCTGAGCACAACTCAATAATGCTTGAGCCAAACTTTATAGGGGACCCGGATTTTAGTCGAGTACAAAAAACAATTCAGAAACACATAATGTTGTAAAAACAAGCATAAAAGCACTTTAACTTGACTTTATATAAAAATGGTTTCTTATGAATACTTAATCTTCCAAAAGCCAAACTCAAACGAGATCAAGCTTGATCTGAGGTATTCAAGTCGAGTTTGAGCTCATCTCCTACTTATCAACCCTGCCTAATATTGGGAATCAAAAATATTTGGTTCCAAGAACAAACGAACACGAGAAACTTCGGCAAGAGACCAAATATGCGAATTTTATTTTGATTCTATCATATAACGTTTTGTTTAAAATTTCTACTGCATAATTTATGACCAAAATTGTGTCGAATGTTCAGCAAGAGAAAGCAGATCCCAAATCCAGATCCATGAATTGGCAGAAGCATCAAATTTAAGCTAAACTCGTATCATTAAAAACTCATAATTCAAAATACCATAATTCAACTAAACAGTGCTGATTAAGACAAGTTCAAACAAGAAAATATGAAACAGAAACTGACACGAAACTGGCGATTGCTTCAAAACACTGGCAGATTATTCCCAACAAGCATATTACTTAGATCTCTGCCTCATCTTTCGGCGCTTCCTCTTCAATCTCCTCATTCTCTTCTTCTTCCACTGAGATATTACAATCAACCAATTTCATCAACAAAAATTCAACCAACAGAGATACGAATAAATAACAGAAGACAATTCAGACTATGAGAACTTACCTTGGCTCTCATTGTGATCGGATAGCGTCGGTTTGTGGTGCTTTTTCTGGTTCAGTTATAAAACCCTAGCCGACGGAGTAAATTGGGAAGTGATTGCGAGAGAAGTGGGGACTATTTAGCGAACCCTAATCTTAATGGACGCACCGACGGATCCAGGTTTGTAGTGTGTCGGGTTACATATTTTACACTAAGCCCAATTTAATTGGTTTTTTTTTTTTTCCCCGGTCGTCTTAAAACTTTAACAGGCCGGGTACTCGAAGTCCAATCGGATCCAAATGCTTTCTTGGATATCCAAGGTTGAAGAGTTTTATTTTGAATAAATTACACAAATAGTCTAAATTTTTATCCAAATTTATTTCGTGACACGGATGTTTTCTATGTAGCTCGGGCACTTATTGGAACTTTTATTCCTTTTGAACTTTGTGGTCGTTTTAACCTTAGTGTCGGTGGATATCCAAGGTTTAACAGTTTCATTTGAATAAATTA
This sequence comes from Cichorium intybus, assembly GCA_023525715.1. Taxonomy (NCBI): domain Eukaryota; kingdom Viridiplantae; phylum Streptophyta; class Magnoliopsida; order Asterales; family Asteraceae; genus Cichorium; species Cichorium intybus. The sequence continues at coordinate 7,556,973 of CM042014.1, read as the reverse complement.
CGCAAACGGTCCAAATTTTTATCCAAATTTATTCCGTGACATGAGTGTTCCTTATGTAGCTCGGGCACTTATTGGAACTTTTATTCCTTTTGAACTTTGTGGTCGTTTTGACCTTAGTCGTCGGTGGATATCCAAGGTTGAACAGTTTCATTTGAATAAATTACACAAACGGTCCAAATTTATTTCGTGACACGGGTGTTCCTTATGTAGCTCAGGCACTTATTGGAACTTTTATTCCATCTGAACTTTGTGGTCGTTTTGACCTTAGTGGTCGGTAATATTTAATCCGAATGTGGAGCCAAATAAGCAAATGCTTTGGGGATGGACATTGCTAACCTATTCCATGGATTCCAATGTTTACCCCACCCTTGGATACAATAAGCTATTTCAAGGGTGGTCGGTAACGGGTTTGAGTGTGATATTTAATCCGGATATGGATCCAAATAAGCACAATGTTTTGGGGATGGACATTGCTAACCTACGATAATTATCATGATGTTTTTATACCCCACCCTTGGATATAATCAACTATTTCATTTCATAGATATTCACCCTTATGACTTTCTATAGGCCTAAGGTTTGTTGTACGTTTATGCATCACCCAATTTTCGTCAATAAAATGAGCAGTGAGAACCATGTAATTAATTCTTTGACACGAGCTTGTCCACGTGTCGGTTGTCAAATGGACTACATTAAAAGGCTTACATAAAAAATTCAATAACTTGTTTATTTCTTCAACGAACTAATCTGCAACTTCTCAGGAAAATGTAAATCGTGAGGGTAACACGACTTTCCCGTTTAGTGCATTTGTGTATTCGATGAATGCCTCGTTTTCAACATATTGGAATGACAATTCACCAACAACAAACGGTCCAAATTTATTTCGTGACACGGGTGTTCCTTATGTAGCTCAGGCACTTATTGGAACTTTTATTCCATCTGAACTTTGTGGTCGTTTTGACCTTAGTGGTCGGTAATATTTAATCCGAATGTGGAGCCAAATAAGCAAATGCTTTGGGGATGGACATTGCTAACCTATTCCATGGATTCCAATGTTTACCCCACCCTTGGATACAATAAGCTATTTCAAGGGTGGTCGGTAACGGGTTTGAGTGTGATATTTAATCCGGATATGGATCCAAATAAGCACAATGTTTTGGGGATGGACATTGCTAACCTACGATAATTATCATGATGTTTTTATACCCCACCCTTGGATATAATCAACTATTTCATTTCATAGATATTCACCCTTATGACTTTCTATAGGCCTAAGGTTTGTTGTACGTTTATGCATCACCCAATTTTCGTCAATAAAATGAGCAGTGAGAACCATGTAATTAATTCTTTGACACGAGCTTGTCCACGTGTCGGTTGTCAAATGGACTACATTAAAAGGCTTACATAAAAAATTCAATAACTTGTTTATTTCTTCAACGAACTAATCTGCAACTTCTCAGGAAAATGTAAATCGTGAGGGTAACACGACTTTCCCGTTTAGTGCATTTGTGTATTCGATGAATGCCTCGTTTTCAACATATTGGAATGACAATTCACCAACAACAAATAAATTTAACAATGCCTTTTTGATTATTTTCTCATTGTGTTTCCAAACACTTACACTACCCTGCCTGACCCCTTATTTTTTAAATTGTAATGTGGGTTGATTTTTCTCTTTTTTGTTTTCCGAGTTATATGTACGACTATTATAATGTTTTTGTAAACTTGATGTATCATTTTTATGGTATCACCTTAATCATGCTTAAGCAAAAGTTGCATTTGTCATACCTAGTCGATACATCATCAACTTCAACCATCTTTTTCGTAAAATTTTGCCAATAAATCGATTTTTTTTGCCTTTTGTTGAGTTTGTCGTCTTTTTCCTTTTTTGTGGTGGTTGTGTGGTTTTTGGGTATTTGGAATGAAGTCATCTTCCGCCTACAAGACATAAACACATACCAACTACACATTAATCAAATCAACATTTAATAATTACAGAAGTTCATCACGAAAACATACTTTACAAACTCAAAGTACTACATTGTCGAAAGTTCATTACTAAAACCTAGTACAATACAAACTTACAAAGGTACATTGTCAAAAAACCGAAAATCATTTTGACTTGCAACATTAAGCAAACTTTCCAATGATCATTAAGCAATATTGATTTCCAATTGGCATTACATAAACTTTTCCAACCAATGAACATTATAACCTAGTACAATACAAACTTTTCAATGAACATTATAATCTAGTACAATACAAACTTTCCAATGAACCTTAAGCAAACTATTATTATTTCAAGTAAAAGAATTAAAAACTAATCAAAAAATTATACAAACTTACTTGAGAATCATATTGAATTGGAACCCAAATTTTCATTGTTTCTTTATTGAATATGGAACTTGATTCTAACTTCCAATCTTGTGAAACCCTAAATCTTGGAGTATATTGGACACAAAGAAACCTAAGATTGAAAAGAGGGTGGGTGTCGACTTGAGGTTTTGCATGGGACAGAAGAACGACAGGGGGGAGGGGGAAATTGACCATGCACGTATGGAATGTAGATCAGAAAAATATTAGACTTTTAAACTTCCATTCGGGTTCAACAACCGAAAACCCAAGCTACCGATGGGCCGAGACCGATTGAAGCCAAATACTACTACCGACTACCGACCGAATTACATGTTTGGTTCCTTAGGTCGGGTCCGGTTCCTCAGTTTCGAAGACCAACTGCACATCCCTACTACAAATGTTTGATTATAGTTGAGCATAATTGGCCAGACAAAACCCTAACATAGTGTTTTACTGTTTTAGAGTTCTTTTGAAGAAAACAGATGAAAAAGAAAAGAGATTAAAAGGAAGAAGAATAGGAAATATTATTTATTTGTTTTCTCCGCTAAGAAAGAAATGAAAATAACTTGATAGTTTTCTCATATGATAGCCTTTTGAGTTACGAATGAGAATGAAAATTCATAAATGTACAATATTATCTTTTTGTGTAAATGTCAATAGCTATAATTAGGTAAAATAGAAACAACATTTTTATCATTATATAAATTTATAAAACCTTCCCCTTCTTTTTCAGTTTTTATTACCTTAAATTTCTTCCCCAAATTGGCAGGAAAGGTTGAAAAAGGATGAAGAAACCTTTGGTCCTTTCCCCTCTCCTTCCCTTTTTAAAAGAACAACAGCAAACTTTTCTTTGTTTCTTTTCTTTCCCCTCCCATTTCTATCCGATAGAACGTACTTTGATAACACGATATAAGTAATTACTCAAGAAATCAACACGATTATACTAAAATGTAATTTGTTTGTTAATTACATGCCTACAGTTTTCAGGTTTATAAATACCATTCAGTGGTTTGTATCGTGCTCCTTTGAACATATTTATTAGAACATTTATGTAACTATTTTCAAAAACCTAAAATTTTTGTTATACATCATTTTCTCGAATAGTTTGTGCATGTGATGAATCAAGGACTTATCACGTTTCTTTCCAGCACGTTGTGTCACGATAAAAATCTATGTGATCATATTAAGAAACCGGCAAAATTTTCTCGTGTCATCATTTTCCTAAGAGCTTGTCTTTCGGCGCTCCTAAATCCTTTAGATTATGTGAAAATGATTTAACAAAATTATCTCATGTTATGAATAAAATCTATGTAATTATTTTCAAGAAACCGACAAAACGTCCTCATGCAATCATTTTCTTGCGGAGATTATGCCTTGCATTTCTAAATTCTTCTTTAGACTTGGCGAAATTGATTTAATGGGTTTCTAATTCCCACCTTTTTTACATGTACACGTGTTTATTAGAAAAATCTATTCAATTACTTCAAGAAACTGACAAAGTTTCTTATGCGATTATACATGTGCATGAACGAAATCTATTTACTAATTAGTTATCGCAAGAGACGGACAATACTTCAGTATCCCATCATTTTCACGAATATGTGTCCTGCATTCTAAAATTCCCTTTTAAATTCGACGAACATAAAGTGTCTCATGCGATTATACATGTGCATGAACAAAATCTATTTAGTAGTTATCTCAAGAGACGGACAATACTTCCTAATTCCATCATTTTCACGACTATGTGTCCTGCATTTTAAAATTCCCTTTTAAATTCGACGAACATAATTTATATAACTAGTTTGTCTATCATATATGCTTATAAGAATAATCCGTTTCGTCCTCTTCAAAAAAGCCGCTAAGACGATTCTGAGGCATCAGTTCTCGAGTACCTTTAAATATTGTTAAAACTATTTAGTGACTTTAGTTCTACACGTGTTTATAAAAAACAAAGCATGTAGGTAATTGTATTTTCAAGAAAGATTATACAAGACTGTTGGTTTCAAAAAATCGTCATGTGTTTCATTCCTTAAAATTCGTTTTTAATGGTTGAAGGAATATTTTTTTCACGTAAAGAAACTGCCTAACTAAGATGGAGACATCCCCACAATGGACGTGGGGTCTAGTCCCAAATTTAATTGGTTCATATAATAATTGACCATGAATGTATGGTCATCTCCTTCCATCAAGTGTGCATCATAATTGTAACATTTTGGTCTTTATGTCCCATAAAAACCATACACAAAAAACCAAAATTTATTCAAGATTTTTTTATATAAAATATTATATTTCAATATTTCATGATTAATTATTAAAGTATTATCAAAATCATTCAAGGACAGTGGTTTGGTGGATTTTGTGTCTAATCATGTATGATATTCAAAAGTACTGTTTTTAAAGTTTTCTTATAATTTTAAACACGAATTGTTTCTTTTGTTATTCATGGAGGTATCCATTTCTGTCTTTACTAATAATAAACTGTTAGTTTATGATTAAAAGTCACATTGTTTTTTACTATCCTATTACGATATTATTATATTAACAATTTAACCACCAATTATTAACGAAAAGCGACAGTGCGAGAATGATTCGATTATTTTTCTGGAAGCGAATATAATTGAACTATGAAGATGGATATTATATTAATTTATACTTTATCCATTAAGAGCCGTATAATGCTTTTGCATACATTCCTAGCAAAAAGGACGAAATAGAAAAAATAAAACAAAAACTAGCCGAGTCAAACGGGTGAGTCGACTAGGAGTGAAGCTCTGCAAATAGGACAGCTGGAATGAGTGGTGAGCCATTTGTCTACACACTCGCAGTGATAAGTATGGCAGCAATTCGGCAACACTTTCACTTTCTCCCCGTCGTCAAATTCTCCGAGGCAAATACAACACTCCGACTCACCGGCAGTCGCCGACGACGTGGATAGCCGATGGTGCAGAGTGATCGGTAGGCTATCGATCACGGCTGAATCCAGACCTTGAGGCCTTGAACATGGCTGAACGTGCGGGGACAAGGTGGCGGTGTCAGCGACGGCGGCCGAAGAGGAGGGCGACCGGCAGATCCAGCGGGCGTACAGGAAGAGAAGTGTTATCAAGAAGATGACAGAGAAGAGTACGATGATGAAGAAGAGTGTACGGCCTCGGATTTGGAAGTTCTTATCGTCGAGCTCGTCGTAACGCCAGTGAAAAGACTGAGAGTCTTGAGTAGCCATTAAGTGGGTGGTTAAGGGCGGTGCTAGGGCGGAGCGGCATGGATTGGGAGAAGATGGGGATGGGAGTTGTGAGAGGGGAGTAAGTGGTAGGGAGGGATGGGTGGGTTTAAATAATAAAGAAAAAGTGAAAAAGGAAAGAGAAATGACAAGTTTCTTAATATAAAGGGAGTGTAGGTGTAAAAAACGATAGTAGCGTAAATGTCGCGGTTTAGGAAAGCACACATGTGATCTCGAAAGTCACTCACATGTTTCTACCTTCGTCATCATCTAAAGAGTACCCGTCTTTTTTATTTCTCATTTGTTTAGATAATAAAATATATATAAATGAAAACATAACATCTTTGACATAAAAAGGAAAATAGGTGATGAGTAAATATATGTTGTTTTTGAAACAAGTAGAAAAAGAGGCATATTTTTTGTAGTACACACTTTAGGACATATTCTCAATTTTCCTTTTGCAAATCCACAACTAAAACTAAAGCTATGGATTTATTATATAAATTTTGTTTATTGATTATGCAAATAAATATATACAATCTAAGCAATAGACCTAGGATAGACTTTTCACTTTTGTGAAATTCTTATTCTTTTGTAGATAAGATCAACATTTGATATCACATATAAATAAAGAAATATAAATAAGGTTGAACTTTTGTAACAGTTTTGGTAGCAACAACAACAATAATAGTCTCTAGAATCCCAACGGAATGAGTTACGGAGCAGATAGATATTGATTGTTGTATCGTTATTGGGTGGTAGAACGACTGCATGTCACATATTACCTTCATCATCGAACACGAACATATAAAATATAAATGGACGCAGTCATTCTTCCACCTGATGGTTAAGGGGTTGTTTCTCATGGAAGACCTCCAATATACACAACACAAACTTGTAAAAGTTGGCTAAAAGGGGATAAATAAGCGTATGCAAGCAAGACAACACATACCAAAAGAAAAGACACCAACGTCATTGAAGCTAAGAAGTACAAACACATCGAAGAAAGATTTTAATAGAGTTTTTTATTATAATTTTTGTATATTATAGTAAGAAACAAATAAAATATTTGATTTGAACTTGACAATGATGATGTAAATTTGTTATTTTAGCATCAATCGCGATTAAGAAAACATTAGTATCCTTATCATGATGTCAAATCATTATTATGTTAACATGAAAAAGAATAAAAAATAGACAAAAAATCACAAATTTAACGGTTTCTCATGAAAGGAGAACTTTTTCCTTGAATAGGAAACTAGAGAAGAACTTTAAACCAACCAATAATGAGAGAAAAAGAAAAGGGGAAATACACACGAGATGCAAATGAACTTCAAACCAGCAAATGCAAAATTACTACATAACAAATCATATGAATCTCACACGTGTCCAGTATTTGAAAGCGTTTGGTGATGCTTCCTTATTTGGGAGACGAGTATTTACTAGGTCTACAATGTTTGATGAGTATATTTGTATCATTGTATACAATTTAAAATCGAAAAAAGCCCTTCGTTAAGAGAAATTAAAGTATGACATGAAAGTCTGAAAACTCTGCTATAATGAGGATCTTTTAATAGAGGAGGACTTTAATCAGGTCATTTTTATTTGTTAGGTTTTACGTGAATGATCTTATAGTAAATGGTATCACTATTTGCACATTTTATCTTTTATACAAGAATTGAAAGTAGGTAATTATTAAATTTATCTATCCAAAGATATCACAACACATAAATATATATATATATATATATATATATATATATATATATATATATATATATATATATATATATATATATATATATATATATATATATATTAAATTAATAAAATGTATTTTATTTTATAAAGTTGATTTTAAACTCCTTTAATAAATTGCACGACCTAATTAATATAAAAGTTTCATGGCAGATTCTGTTAATAGCACAATTTTCAGTGGATTCCATGTTGGTATAAAATGAATAAGTGGACACTTTTTTGATTTTCTTTTTATAAAGAATAAAAAAGCCAAATAAAAACTGCCTCTAGCGAATAAACCATCAATCATTATGTAACAACATCGATAATGCAAAAGATAATTAAATTTTGCTGTAATTATTCACTGATTTTATAAAATGATATTAAAAATCATAGTTTAGAAAAACAGAGTATCTTTTATAAAATTTTAAAACACAGACTATTGTATTGGGGCAATTTTTATTATAGAAAAGCGATTACTTCTACAAATTACAATATTTTTCTTGAGTATTTGTAAAAGTAATGATAACGAAGCATTGACTTAAAAAGAAAACAAGTTTTAAACCTAACTAGTGGGACCCCGTGCTCCGCACGGGTTCCGAATCGCTGGAGCACGGGTCCGGATAAATGTTATAATAAAGTACAATTGTTGTAATATAACTGAAAATTGTTGAGATTTTTAAAAGTACAATTGTTGTAATAGAATTGAAAGTGGGATGCTATAATAAACATATAAAGTTACCTGCTCCATTCCAGCAGATTTGTCCCAAACGTGTCTTTCACACTCACATGTAAGCTGAGCAACTTCTTTCTGCTATGGAGTAAACAAAGAATCGTTATCAAACATTTTTTCAAAAGAGTCCCTTGTTATTTAAAAAACATATTATTGTTAAAGTTAAAAAATATAAACTATTTGAAATTGCAGTAAAATATTTGGAATATACTCATAACAGTAGACTTCAAATAGTGCACAACTATTTTTAATATCTTTAACATCTTCAGTCTGTGAAAAGACATGAATACCCTCATCATTATCATTGAAAATAAAGAAATCATCATAATACCTTTGGAAGATTAACATTGAGGGCAGCCATTATGGCAATTGTAGAAGAGCACGCAAAATCTGCAGAACTTGATAGCCCAGACCCTGTATTTGCAAGAAAAAAAATCAAGCTTAAATTGGTTAATTAATTTTTTTTTACTAAAATTAAAAACCATTAACTCCCTACACGTCACAAGATATACCCAATGGAACTAATATCTTTAATACATGAGGCTGTGAAATAAAATTACAATAATTTACTGCAATGGTAAGTCCTTTGTTGTCGGGAGTTTGTCGAACATGATGAAACCACATACTCGGCCTACACAACCACCAAATTCAAGAATTAGCTATATAAATAACGGGCAATTTCCACCAAATTATATAAGTAAATTGGCTGGTTTGTGGAATTATTATGGAAAGTAGATGAGAAACGGTTACAAGTAAAGACTTTCACCGGCTTTTACAGTGACTTCAAATGGCTTTGGTCCATTATAGTACAATGGGAATTTATACATTTCTATTTTCTTTTCTTTTGGTAATGAGTAAGGATTTAAACTGCACCAAGGGACATGCATTGTTCGATTCTCGAGTCTCAATTCAAATTCTTCACTTTCCTGTAGAATTAAATAAAGCTTCAACATTGTATGTACTTTAATTATAATTTTTATATACTAAAAATTAAATGAGATTTAAGTACTTGCAGATTGAACTTCCAAAAGAGCAAAACTTACCCCTTATAGACATCCCCAAAAGATCCCCTTCCAGTGAGTTTCAGGTTGCTAAATCGGGATCCTGCTGCCTCCATAATAGCTACCCTGGATGTTTCTATGAACTCTATGAACTCTAATTTGAAAATAGAAATATGGGATGGAGTAAGAATGCACCTGGATGTTTGATTGACATGCAAATGAACTCTGATTTATTAAAAGCAACAGCAACAATAGCTTCCTGTATTTTTTTGTAAAAAATAACATCAACCTTTTTTTATATTTATTTGGTTTATTTAATAATTATTATATTTTGTTAAAATTTAATACATCCACCGACCTTCATATTATCCATTCCCCCATCAACGTGTCCTTCCATCCCCAAAGATCTAGTCACACCCTCATTCTTATCCTGGACATTACACATCGAAGAAAACCCACCAGAAAAATCAAAATTAACCCAAAGAAATCAAGGATTAAACTTTTAAAACTAAGTATTCAATGATTTAAGTATTAAGATGCATAAAACAAAGTCAAGGGAAAATGTTAGACACGGCTTCCTCCATACTAAGAAACATGTTAGACACAGCTTCCTCCATTAAGTGAGGTCCTCTTCTTCCTCAAGAACTGCTCACCCAATTGTTCTTAACATCTGCAACTGATCATAAAAAAACATGTTAGACACGGCTTCCTCCATACAAACAAACCCTAAAAAAATTCTCAAGTATCCTCCTCTAATTTGAACATGGAAAATGTCAAATCAGTAAATTGACCTAGCAGTGTGATATTCAAGATGTTGCGATATTGCAACAGCCAAAGGTTCTAATAAATGAAACATGGTTGTAACAGCCAAAGTACAAATTTGCTCATTATGAGTCTTAATTTAACCCTTAGCTCAACAAATGTAAAACCGGTCCTGTGGAAAATATGAATTAGGATTTCAGAGTATAATGAAATCACACATGAAATCGGTAAACTCTAGATAACCTTACTTGAAATTGTAAATCGGAGTGTCGAAATTAGTAACAATCAAGTAAATTTGGGAACAAAGGAGAACGGTGTACGATGATACTTGTATGACTTATCTTTCAAGCATATCATCAAACACCTTGCATGCACATTCAAAACGTACATTATTGTTGATAATTTATATGTTATCACCCATAAACGAATTGAAAGAACAAAGAACCACGGGCATATACAAACACACTCACACAGATTGAACAAATTCAGATCGAACAATCAGACCTGAATAAATTCAGATTGAACAAATGATATGAACGATATCAGACCTGAACAAATTCAGATTGAACAAATGGGACTTGAACGAAATCAAACTGAACAGACGAACCTGCAATCGGGATTTCATGTGAAAGCGATTTTGATTTTGATTGGACTTGAAGGAAATCGGTTTTCATTAAACATGTACGAACAAAATCAGATTGAACAAATGCGACTTGAAAGAAATCGAACTGAACAAAATCAGACGAACCTGGACCTGATGAAATCGATTTTTCTTTTGCGTTGCTAAATCGATTTTGATTTTGATTGCCTCCGCCTTCAGTTCCGCCCTTGGTAATCAACTTCCCCATCATCAATTTTGTTTGAGATTATGTTGCCTAACCTCGAGCCGTCGACCATCTTTTTCAAAGATAACTGACATGCAAACCTTGAGCAAGGCAGGAGAAGAACCTAAGTTGCTTCGTCGTCAAGTACGCCTAAGGAAAGAAGCGGTAATCAACAGCTGGCATAGAAGCCACCGCTTCAGATCAATTAAGATATTGGATGAATAATCTGACGGCGGATTGGAAGCAGAAGATGGCGTGACAGAATGACGATTTCTGTAACATGTATAGAAGAAGAAATTGGGAATTTAAAAGAGCAGAAATAGGGCAAAGGGATAGAGGCGGAGTGGAGGTTAATGAACGGTGGTTGAAGCCGAGCAAGCCGTTACCAATTTTCCCGTCGGTAGGAAGGCGGCGACGAAGTATTTGGAGGTGGTGGTCGGAGATGGAGGTGGAAGGGGGAAGCGGTGGGGGTGAAGATGGTTCTGGAATGGAAGAACGCTGAAGACAAAAATAAAAAACCCACTATCGGAACATAAAGGAAAACACCCGCGTTAGGCGAAAAAAAAACATAAGAAGGAAAAAAACGTTACACGGAATTGAAAAATTACGCTAATTAATAAATAGAGTAATAGCCGATTAGCACGTTGGATAGGTTTTTTTTATTTACTTTTTATATTGTTTCTTAAATCAAAATATATTAATTGTTAGTAGAAATGATCGTTAAATATGACTTAAGAATTAAAGATCCGATTCATTCGAATATTGGGGAACGCGACACTTGATTTTTAATGGGATCGGTATTTGGAGTAAGTTGAAGGCGTTAGGCCCGAAGCGAAGCTGTAGACTTACGTTGATATGTCTATATAGCCTCGATCTGATTACTATTTAAGATTTACATAGTTCGATGCCTATATAATAAAGAATGCTAGGCGCTAGCTAAAGTTTCAATTTTACTGAAATTCATCTTTTCAAGCTTATGGAATAAGAATACTCCCTCGTATCCTATGGACGTAGGTCATATTGACCAAACCATGTTAAATACTCTGTGTGCCGATTTATTCACGTTTATTCCTGACAAGTGATGTTAAAGCTACAGTTTGTTCCAATGATTGAAGATGTCGCCCCACAAATTCAATTTGGAGAAATTTGATGGTTCAAAGGATTTCACTCTATGGAGGGTGAAGATGATGACTATTCTAGTTCAACAGGGCTGTGTGGCGGTTTTGGAAGGAGAAGCAAAATTACCAAAAGATATTGTTGAGGCCTTGAAGAAGGATATTATATTGAAAGCACATAGTGCTATTCTGTTAAGCTTGACCAACAAACTGTTATGAGAGATTGTCGACTAAATGATTGGGTTGGGATTTGGAAGAAACTATGTAACAAGTATCAGACCAATTCTCTCAGTGATTGGTTGTATTAGAAACAACGTTTGTAGACTCTCTGGATGTCTGAAAGTACCTAGAATAATGACTATCTTGATATCTTCAATCGTATTATCCTGGATTTACGAGGTATTAAAAACAACATTTGTAGACTCTTTGGTTTTTGTTGGCGAAGAAAGATATGGTTCAAGTCTATTTACAGGCAAGAGAAGAACTATAGAGAGATGGTAGAAAGAGTAGAAAGTCATGTCCTAAATCTAAAGTTTCGACTAAGATTAAAAATTATAACTGCAAAAAGAAAGGACGCTACAGAAGAGATTGTCTACAGCGAATGAAGAGAAATTTCAAGAGTGAATCAAGCACTAGTGGTAGTGCTGTTGTTGTTCATGACAATTCTGATGAAGGACAAAACGATAAAGTCTTGACTATTGATAACGCCTAGTAATATCAAGTATTTTAGTCGTTGTTGAGCCCTATTCTTGGTGAAAATATATCATATATGCATTGATATTTCTCACTTTTTGTGCTAATGCTTGTTTGCAAAGAAATATTACAATCAGGGGCTAAATACAGACAAATGAAGAAGTTTTGAAGATAAAGACAAAATCAGTCGAATAAGCACGTGCGCCGCGGGTATGATGATCAGCGCGACGCGCCACGTCAAAAGTAAGCCGGTGGAATAAATTCAAATGACGAAAAAACGGGGATAAGGCTCTACGCGCGACGCGGCTAGAGACCTTGCGCGTCGCGGGTTCTAATTTTCCACAAGTATAAATAGAGGCTTTTAGGTTGAATTTTAGAGGCGAAGATCAGACCCTAAGGTGGACTTACGACGACTTTGACTCAAGTTTCGATATTCCAGCAACCCATTGTGGTATTTTTATGTTTTCACTTTACTTTTAGTATTAGCTTAGTTGTTTTTAGCTCTTAGCTTGGTGTTTTGGACAGTGACAACCAGTAGCAGTAGATTAAAGCTTTTTAATTTCGTATTCTACTGTTTTGGATGTTCTGGATTGGAGTTTAATATACTTAATCATTCGGTTCATGTTTTATTGCACTTTTTACCTTTATTTATGCTTGGATGCTTTGAATGCTTTTGGATTGTGTTTATTGTTTCTGGATTCTGAATATACCTTCTGATTTCAGTAAGCAATCTAGTGTTAGGAGTTGGTTTAGTTTCATTTAGTTTATGTTTGGTTTTGGACTTGGTTTGGATTTGAGATTTTTGTGTGTTTTTAGGAAAGTGGAAGTTAGTCCCTCTGGCTGTAGCGTGACACTACAGTTGGTAAGCTATCGTCTTGTCTTGACCACGAAACTCCTGTGGATCGACCCTTACTACCACTGTGCTGGTGTTTGTGAAGTTTTATTTTCTTATTTTTGACCGTACGACGACCTAGGCATGTCAACTATATACACGACTAGGTCCATAAATATCTAGGACACGAATGTATCTCATCATATGGCATATAATCGTGATTTGTTCGAATATTTTAAAGAATGGAATGACATGCTAAAGTTAGGTGATAACAGGATGCGTTGTGTCAAGGGCAGTGACATAGTGTAGATCAAGATGCATGCTGGTGTGGTGTAGCAAACTCGATTGCTGATATGCTCTCGATCTTCGGAAGAACCTGATTTCTCTTGACATTTGGCCAAGCAAATGTTGAAATATTACGGTGGAGACAATTGAGCTAAGGTGTTCAAAAGTGCACTTGTAGTTATTAAAGGAAATCGTAACATGGAATTTGTTTTCTGGAAGGCAGTTTGGTTAGAGGTGAGGTGGTTGTATCTAAATCCTTAGAGCAACGTGTTTAAAAAGCAGAGTCATGGCATCGTCAATTGGGGCACGTGAGCGAGAAGAGTATGTCGATCTTAAGTAAATAGGGTTTTTTGGTGGAGAAATAACTGGAAAAGTAAAATTCTTTGAAGCTTGTGTCAAAGGAAAGAAACACATGGTAAAGTTTAGTTTTGGTAAGAACACAAGCTAGGAAATCCTCAAATATCTTCACTCAGATTTATAGGGTCCTTCTATGGTGAAATCACATGCTAGATGCTATTACTTTGTGACTTCCATTGATAACTATTCAAGGAAGTACCGATTGTATTTTTTGAAGACAAAAGATAAAGTGTTTGGAAAGTTCATTGAGTTGAAAACTATGATTGAAAAGGGAAAAAGTTAAGACACTTGAAACAGATAATTGAAAGAGTTTTACAATGCACCATTTGACAACTTTTGGAAAACATAAAGTATATTGAGGCAGCGCAGTATACGATACACACCACAGCAAAACAGAGTGCCAGAAGGAATGAACCAAACAATAATGCATCATGCAAGATGTATGTGATTATTTGTTGATTTACTAAAGGAATCCTGGATAGAATCAGTCAATATTACTTGTTATTTGGTGAATATATCTCTATCATCTACAATTGACTTAAAGACTCCTTAAGAGGTATGGTTTGGTAGACCCTCTAATTATTTTAGTTTATGTGCATTTGGTTACCCTGTTTATGCTCATGTTAATGATGGTAAACTAGAACTAAGGGCTCTGAAGTGCATATTTCTAGGATATTCAGTTGGAGTGAAAGGTTATCAACTATTGTGTGTAGAAGAAATAAAGACTCCAAAAATTATTATCAGTAGAGATGTTACCTTTGATATATATTTTATTTGCAACTAAAGAGGAGAAAGTTCAACTGTTGCAAGGAAATAAGATTATGGTGCTACTTAGAAGGCGAAATTTGTAAGACAAACCCTAGTTAGAGTTCGATAAATGATGAATAACAATCCAAAAATGAATAGCCTAGATAATATGAATCTTAAAAAGAACCTAGAGAATAACAATCTAGAGAGGCTCTAAGAGTATAAGAAAATGAGGCAGAAAGTACAGCAAAAAGAAGGTAAAAAAGGAACATTCAAAAACATGCTACATATTTTGGATGTGTCAATACTTGTGAGTGGTGATGTTGGTTTTGTAGCATATGCACTAGCGATTGGAGAAGACATCGAGACAGACAAGCCTCATCCATACAAAGAGGTTATAACTAAAGAAGCAACAAACTCCTTAGGGGGGCGGAGTAATGCTCGGGCTCGAAGCTAGATCGGAATGGGATGGGGGCGGTACCGCCGGTACCTCCGGTACCGCTGCCCCTCCTCCTTGCGGGTTCGGCGGTTTCGGCAATGTGGCGGGTGAGGGATGATGGTGAACCCGATGATCCCATCCATTTTTATAAAATTTTTTTTTTTTTAATCCCTCAAAAATTACATTCCCCTCATCCCTATAAATACCACATCTCCACTCCTTCACAAATCACACCTTCACCCTTCTTTCTTTACTCTCATTTTCTCTCAAAAACTCTTTGCCCTCTATTTTATAAAAAACTCTTTTTTTATAAAATGGATTCAAATCGTGGTAAATCCAAACGTCGCAGTTCCTCACAAAGCAGGAGCCGTGAAGTTCCCCCAACCCCATCCCCACACATTTACAGTTACACACAATACACCCACCGAGTAAAACGCAGAATTTGGGAGGAGAGGGAGGAGATCGCCTTGGCGAAGGCATACATTAGTTGTTCTGAGGACCAAGAACGCGGAAACACCCAACGGTCCGACTCTTTCTGGCAGAATGTTTTGGAACATTTCCAGGCGCAAATTCCAGGTACCGATCGGACCAAGCATCAAATCAACTCCAAGTACAAAGATATGCTAAATAAGGTAAATAAGTTCAATTGTATTTACAACAATAAAATGAACATGCGTGCCAGTGGGAGGGGGGATGCGGATGTTTTACAGGCTACCCATTCAGAGTACCGGAAATTGTACCGGTCCAGTTTCTCACATACAGGGGCATGGGAAATACTCAAAGAGCATGCCAAATGGGAAACGGTCAAAGAAATGGGGATGCATTCCCCACATCATTCCGCCAAACGAAGTAAGACATCCGGCTCCAACCAATTCACCAACTCTCCTTCTGATGCACACTTTTCGCCTCAACCAATCGATCTTGATGAAGCTTCCCCACAACCATCATCACATTCCCGGCAAAGAAAAGGGAAAAATGTGGCTGGATCTTCATCAATGCCAGATGGTTATCAGACCATCGTCGATAAGATATCCGCACTGGCGAATATTAATGAGGCAGAAGCGCAGAAGAAGGAAACCCTCCGTGCAAAGAAAATGGCTGTTTTGGAGAAACAGGAGGAAGAATTGACGAGGAAATCGGCCCTCCTTGAGCAAGAGATCGAAGCGCTCAAAAGGTCTCGTGAACAAAAAGATTTAAAATTCTTCCTTAAATCACATGATCATTTGACCGGATCAAAATTGGCATTGGTTCTTGGGAAGAAACAGGAAATTGCAGAAATGTATGGGTGGGAACTTTAGGATTTTTATTTCCGTTTTTAAGATTTTTATTTCCGTATTTAGGCTTTTTTTTCTTGTACCGGTGTGTTTTTTAATTAAATGTAATTTGAATTTTCTTTAAATTTTGTGCATTTTATTATTATTTCTAATATTAAATTAAGTGTTAAAATTAATTTATTCATTTAATTAAAACATTTAAATATCAAATATATGATGTGGCATTGTGGGTTCAGTGGGTTCAGTGGGTACTGGTTCCATGGGTGAAAGATTGGTGAAAGATTGGTGAAAGATGGGGAAAATGGAAGTGAGAGGAGAGAGAAAAGCTGACGTGGCGCGTGGGTTCAGTGGGATGGGAGGGATCTACTCCCCCCACCCTTATGAAAACGAATGAAGTAATGCAATTGATTGAAAAGAATAAAACTTGGGATCTTGTTCCATTACCAAAAGGAGCAAAATCGTTAGGTTCAAAGCACAGTTGGAAGCAAAAAAGTTCTCACAGAAAGAAGGAATCGACTATCATGATGTTTTCTCACTTGTTGTGAAGCACAAGAAGATTCATGTTTTATTAGCCATGGTGAGTGCACTTAATTTGGATCTTGAACAACTAGATGTAAAAACTGCATTTATTCATGGTAGTCTAGATTAGAATATCTACATGTCCTAGCTAGAAGGGTTCAGATCTTGTTTGTTCTCCAAAGAAATCTCTATAAGGATGATATGATATAGAAATATCAGAGATAAGGGTAGGGTACAATAGATTTAATTATTTTATGACTTCACATGTCTAAATTTGATATTTTTTACTAATTGTGTTTACTCAAAGGATTTTTATGCTGATTCCTATTTATACTTGTTGTTGTGTGTGGATGATATGATCAGTACAAGAAAGAATATGGCTGGAGTTAATGACTTCAAGGTGCTATGGGAAAGTGAGTTTGAGATAAAGGATTGGTGCAACAACACAAATATTGGGGATGGTGATTAAGAGGGATAGAAGAGTGGGACTGTTATATATTTCTCTTATATAGCTACATTGAAAAAGCCATACGATCGTTCCATATTGATAAGTCCAAACCAGTTGGAACTCCTTTGACAGCATATTGTAAGCTTGATCGAAGTACTATACCGACTATAGATGAGGAAAGGGATTACATGAGAAAGGTTCCATAATTGAGTGTTGTTGAAAGTCTCATGTATGATATGGTATGTATTAGACCTGATCAGGCTCATGCAGTTAGTGTGGTAAACAGGTGTTTGTGTAATCCGGGAAAAGCTCATTAAGAAGGGGTCAATTAGATTATGAGATACTTAAAGGAAATGACTAATATTTGTCTAGTTTATGGTGTTAACACACAAAATAATGATTTGGTTGCTTATCAGACTCGGACCAATATGGTGATCTGGTGAAAAGAATATCACTTTATGTCTTTCTATTATTCAGATGTGCTATAAGTTGGAAGTCAACATTACAACCTATTATTTCCTTGTTTACAACTGAAGCAGAGAACATGTGAACGACTAAAGAAATATAGGAGTGCATATGGTTACACAGACTCATTTGGAGTCTTGGTTTGAACTTTGAAGGTGGAGAAGCCTATCCAATTTTGTGACAGTCAGAGTGTTTTGTGTCTTACAAAGAATCCGATCTATCATGAGAACACAAAAATATTGATGTATGATTGAATTTCATCATACATGTTTTGGAAGAAGAAAGGTTCTCTATATACAATATTAGGGCTATAAATGAACCGAACGTTTAGCGAATCGGTCGTGAAATATTCGTTGGGAACTTCATTTATGTGTGTTTATTTAATAAATGAACGAACATGAACACAAGTTCTCCTTCATTTAGTTAAACGAACAAGCATGCATAATGGTATCATCCGGTCAATTATATTCAGGAACATTCGTTTATGTTGTCAGTTTACATTCGTTTATGTTTGTTCATTTAAGTTCATTTTATATTCATATATGTTCAATTATGTTTGATTACATTACAATATAATATGTTTGTTTTATGTTCAATTTGTGTTTGTTTATCTCTGTTTGTTTACGTTTGTTCATTTATATTCATTTGTTTATGTTCGTTTAACATGCTCACGAACATAAACGAACGACCATGAACAATATAATTTGTTAACGAACAAACATGTACAAGAAAAATCATTCGTTTATCCGTTCATGTTTGTTTGTTTGTTCAAATAACTTAAATGAACGAACATGAATATGCCCTCATTCATGTTCGTTCGGTTTGTTTACAGCCTTACAGAAGATTGATATCAAGGAGATCCCGACTCATATGTTTACAAAGTCGTTGCCCATAGAGAATTTCAAGCATTGCTTGAACTTGGTTGATGTTGTGGGAAGTAAGTCCCTACGAGGTGAGATGGCAGGAGAGAGTATGAAGTTCTTAGTTTCTAGAGTTCCGAGCATACTCAACTCAAGGTGGAGATTGTTAAATGTGACTTGGATATGAAGACCTGACCGTTTCGCATGAGGTGGAGAAACGCGATACCCAAATTTCAATGAGATAAGTATTTGGGGTAGGTTAAAGGCCATTAGGCCCAAAGCCGTTAACTTGTGTTGATATTTATATCTCGGTCGGACCAAATTACTAGTTAGAGTTTGCACTGTTTGATACCTAGATAATAACAGCTGCTAGCTAGGGTTTCAAGTGTATTGAAAATCGTTTTTCATGATTGTGAATAAAAGTACTCCGTTCTATGTTGTGGATGTATGTTATATTGATCAAACCACGCTAGATATTATGTCTTTGTGTGTATACTTTATTCTCGTTTATTTTTTAGTATGATGTTTAAAAACCATAACTTGAAAAATCCAACAATTGTATATAACTTTAACATAAACGATTAATGGTCCTTTTAAAAAGAAAAAAAAAAAAGACAGAGTATATTGGTTCTGAAAGTAATCAATCTTCTTAAATATTATTGGATTACAAATGGTTATTCTAACATTGATTTAATATGATATTAGTTGTTAGTCTCTAGTTACATATTCTTACGTTTCCAGTTCCCATGGTGTTACAATCCAAATTATTTTGTGGGTCCATATTTTACTTAACCCAAAAGGAAATATGTGTTTTATTTTCCCATAATGTCTCGTTGTGATTTTATAACCAACGATGGTTATCTACGTGTGATGACATGATAAGTTTGTATGTAGATTCGATACACTTAAAATCATTACTATATAAACAAATAGAAGCAAGTTTCTAGAAGGTTTTGCTGGGTAGGGGCGTTTTTCAGGTTTTAAGGGGGGTGCTATTCCTTTGCATATCTGCTTTCGCCACCTGTATGGGTGACACGATTCTTCTCATAACGACACATATTTGCTTGGTTATACTGCCCTCGCCACCTCCTGCTTCATTATTCAAGGAATTGAATAGAAAATGACAGGTTCCTTCTTTATCCCATTGTTAATTCACTCGTGAATCCAGGTCAGAATAATTTATTCTCAGTGAAAACCCACCCTCCTACAGATGGATATGGAAAGATCGCATTCACTCGACCATCGTACAAACCCACCATCCCCACCGCCTCATCGTTCTCACTGAAGTCGAATCCAGGTACCACATCCTGTCTGCTTCCCCATGCGACCCGCCATCTCTTTCTTTACCCAGCCGCCACCTCCTGCTTTCCCTAACACCTTTCCCTTCCGCCGCTTGAGGAACCATGGTTTTGGCCGACTACACGGAGTTCACCCAATTTAGTTTGAAGGTTTGTCCCGATTTCCGTTTAACGTATCCAGGTTTGATTCCCGTTTAATACGGGAATTCAGGAATTCAGGTCTGATAAATGGTTGTTTCAAATTCTCAATGACCGATTCATTTGTTCCGTCACGTCAATGGCGAGTCGTTGGAATTCTAGGGTTTCTATTATTTTTTTCTGTCTTCCAGGTAAATCAATCTCCATGATAACAGATTGTTGTACTTAAGAGCTCATTATCAGATTGAAATATTTCATGAATTTTACCGAATTTTGAGAATATCAGCTGTAGCTGTTGATGATCCTCTATTTGAATAAGGTGATGAGTATCTAATTGGTTATTCACCGTATGTCTATGGGGAATTGAGCTTCGGATTCTAATTGTAAATTACATAACGAAATGAAATCTTGGTTCAAATCTTTACCAATAAAACGATCATAGCTCCTTCATTTTTGTCTCTTTGTCGGTTATATGATTTTCCTTTTCTGTTTGCAGAACTGTTATTATCAGCAGTTGTTACACTCGATTTTATTGAAATATATACAACCCATGAATGGTTATCATCAACACCCACAGTTTATTTTTGATGTAGCGGGGAGAAAAAGACAGTTCTTCCAGATGTGAAGAAGACACACACTATGTATCTTTCCAGGTATGTAACAATCATATCTTTTGTTTTTGCTAAACAACCTCCCTTGATAATTTTACTTAATATTTTCAGCCTCTTACTGATTTCTCAAGCAAAAAACGCAAGCGGTGTGGGTTCTATGAGAAAGATCATATTAAATTTAATGATGTTTTGATGAGTGGGAATTCTGTCCTTCTGATTTTACACCTTATGGTCGATACACTCACACCAAAGACGAGGAATTCAATGCCACATTCTTGTGTGATGACTGCATAAAAAAGGTATGTTCACTTTAGCTTAAATCAATTAATCTTGCAAGAAATCACCTATTTATTAAAATAATAAGATTTTATCTAACGATATCTTGATCATTGAGATAACATAGATACTGATTCAAATCATCATAAGAAAGGACATGGAATGCAATGGTACATAGTGATTATACATACTTGTAAGTGTTGTGGCTTCAATTTTAATCATTATGGGACTATTTGTGGCATATAAGTATTGGTTGAAGAGAAAAAGACAGCAACAATAGACGCGGTTTTTGAAACTGTTTGAAGATACAGATGATATAGAAGATGATTTAGGTATTGGTCCTCTTAGTGATTCAATCTAACAAATGTTTTTCTGATTTTTTTTTCTTGTGCTGGATTTTACATGTATATGAAAGCAGTCGAGAATTT
The DNA here is from genome assembly GCA_023525715.1 of Cichorium intybus. NCBI lineage: Eukaryota > Viridiplantae > Streptophyta > Magnoliopsida > Asterales > Asteraceae > Cichorium > Cichorium intybus. Next base: position 7,535,559 of record CM042014.1, on the reverse strand, counting down.
TTGTGTTGAAAGAGTAAGTATACAGTGTGATGTGGTGAACATTATTTTCTTTAGACTGCAAAAAGGGCCAAGTACATTGAGAAGATGCCCGAATTACCTAATTTTGAATCTGATTGCCAGATTGCTATCATAATTTTGGTGTTAAATTAGATACTTTGTTATTATAAATTTGTTTACTTAGGTAATTTCTTCCCCCTTTTTGTTTTTTACTTTTTTTGTGGTTGCTAATTTCCCAATGGTTATCAGGATGAAGCTTCCGCTTTGAATGGAAGCAAACAACCACTTGGTTTTGATGGAATAACAGATGTTAAAGTAGAAAGAAGGTTAAAGGTAACTACTAACTATTATTTTTCAAAATGCTATTCTTTATATGATTATATGACATATTTATATGCATTAACATTGACGTTTGACGGTCTAAACTTCAAAAGATCCAAAAATTATAACCGGCCCATCACCGACTACACCAATTAATTACAAAAGAACTCTAACATTACATCTCAAGCATCTGATTTCTGTTCCAAGCAACTGAAAACATTAGAAAAAGAAAATGATTGGAGTCGTACTAAAGTCACTGCATTTAAGATAGTTTTATCATTATTCATTTAAAGGTTCTTTCTTTCGTCGGAGTTGGTAAAAGACGGTCAATTAACATTTACTTGTACTTATTGCAAATCTATGTCCTAAACCACTTTTATTCGGTCAAAGTCAAACTACAAACCCGTCTCACCGTTGCATTTTTCTTGATATTGAAGGGACCACCATGCCTATATCTTTTCTCACAGATGTTCTTTTTCCATATGCACGTGACAATGTCAGAAAGCACTTGGAGGAAACATATAACACTCATGATACACAAGATGATATTAAGTTGTTACGCTCTCACGTAAGCTTATATATATATATATATATATATATATATATATATATATATATATATATATATATATATATATATATATATATATATATATATATATATATATATTTTTTTTTTTTCTTTTCTTTTTAGTAAGTTGTAGGCATAATTCTTGAATTATTTTTATAGGTACAAGGTGATTTACAAAATGGAGTTGCAAATGCTGTTCCTGTTTCATCTGATGAGGTGGGAAAACAGGAGGTGATTGCTGCTTTGGTTGCTAATGTTGAAGGTATGATAAAATTTGACCGAAAAATTACTTCTTTAAAACAGTTACAGGGAAGCGTGTTTATTATTTAATTGTCACGAAAATCTTTTTTAATTTATGAAAAATTGCTGAATCTTGATTTTTACAATGTAGGGTCACATATGGCGGACTGGATTTGAAAAAAATGAACTCAAAGGAGTTGTTTTTATGATGTTCCTGGCTCTCTTCAAAAATGGCATTCTTCTGGTATAAAAGTACGTTACCATTTTCAGTAATGGACTTTAGAGTTCCGATAAATTCATATATTTTGATTTGAAATTTTTTTATACTTTTGCAGTTTTGGTCCTTATAGCTGATTTTTACCGTTTTGGTCCCAATAATATAGTCATTTAATTTGATCATGGAGTAAGAACGTTACAAAAACCTCAGATAAGGACCAAATTTGGGACCAAAATTGAAAAAGGTTACTAAAATCAGGGACCAAAAGTGTAATTCACTATATCTGCAAGATGTTTACAATCAGGTGTATATATATTCAAGTGGTAGCAGATTGGCGCAAAGGCTTTTATTTGGGTATTTAAATCACGGGGACCTGAGAAGGTATTTGAGTGGATTTTTTGACACAACAGTGGGGTAATTTGGTCATTTTGCATATGTTTAGAGCATTTGATATTGACATTCATGAGTTAATCTTTAACTTATATTATTAATTTCAGGAACAAGAAGGAAACAAAAAGTTATGTCGGAATTTCAGAATCACTTGGAGTTCATAAGCTATCAGATGTCTTATTTGTAACAAAATCACTTTCAGTAAATATATCATTTAATTCAATTACATTTTAATTTATATTATTAATTTCAGGAACTATTTGAATGTTTGTGCATTAAAGATTTTTATCTCACTTTTAAGTATTTAATGATTTGTATTTGATGTTTATACTTTTATCTTTGACATCTAATTTAATTTTTTATCTCCATTGAAGGTTACTTAAACCTTTTTGGTCAGCAGAGAATTAAGTGATGAATCTTTGTGAGGTAGGTTCTCTTATCAATCGACTAGCTCAGTATTCATACATCTACATGTTGTTTGAAAAATATATGAGAAAAAAAAACAAATGAGGACAAATTTGTGAAAATATAACACTTATCCCTGAGTTTCATTATCGACTCGAGTCATTAATTTGAAACCAAGTCAGAGAGAAATACTCAAATATAGCTTAACAAATTAAATCTGCTTACTTAAATAGAAACAACACCTTTGTATTAATCCAAGATAAACAAATCAAATGAAAATTGTCCCATAAAAGATACACTTTGAGTGGTAGAGAAAGACTGTAAATATTAAGCAACCTTAAAATCTTTTAACAACTTAGAAAAAAATATAAGAAAAGAAGATTCAAATTCTTTAAAGAATTAATACGAATAGCCTTTGAATCGTAGACAAAAATTGTGAATACAAAGCAACCTTCAAATATTTCAAAAACAAAATAACAGTCAAAATCTTTAAAGAATTAAAACCCGTATAACCTACTTACTACGTTTTGATCCAACCCGTGCGAAGCACGCGCTTAACCTAGTTCGAAGTAAGTTGAAACATGAGAAATGTAATTTCTAACGATGTAAATAATATATTTAATAATGATTATAATATAATGTTTATTATTTGTTGAAGTAAAAAAGTTTATCTCATTAGATAGATAAAAGTGACAAGATCATAACAACATATTTATACTTAGTATTAACACCATGATCATTGAAAATTAAAATAATTAATTTGGATTAATTATAAAAATAAAAATAATAAAAAATAATACATTTACTATTTATCCAACTATAAAAGCATCTATAAAAACAAATATTTAAAAAGTTATAAAATAATAATTTTATAAAAACAAAGTTGTAAAAACAATTAAAAAAAAGTTTTAAAGTTATAAATGTGGTGTATCACTAGCAGACATAACAGAATCGGGAAAAGTCAGCGATAACGAAGCATATGATGACAAATATGGTGATATATGTTAAGATGCACCAGCATCCAATATCCACAAGGATGAAAGAATACCTGAAGTACTGGATGAGGACAGACCTAAGTGAGAGATAAAGGCTAACACGACAGTAGGATTAGACGCAAGAAACTGCCTGAACTACTCAAAAACTTGAGGAACCAAAGCTGATGGTGGATTGATCATCGTATCAGCCTCTATAGAAGGTGCAGCAGCAGTGAACCGTGGAGGACGAAAAGGTGGAAATAAGGGGCGACACTGAAACTGTCCAGAAGTCCTATTTTGCTGTAGGGGATGAAACTTTCCAAGGTTTTTGTTTTGTTGTTGTTAATTTCCTTTAGCAAACAACATAGGGCACTAAGACTGCCTATGATTCTTCTTTTTACAAAAACCACACTCGTCGAATGCCACTTTCGGTCGAGACTGTGGGGTCGTTGTGCAACAGCAAAAACAGTGGGAGTTGCGGCTATTTTAGACCCTTTGTTAGTTTGAGATTTTATTCGAGTTTCTTCAGCAATCAACTCATGAGCCACTGCATCGACTGCGGGAAAAAGAATGTGGTGAAGAATTGTATCGCGTAAGCCTTTAAAATCTAATTTTAACGCCATCAAAAACTGAACCAACTACTGCTCTTCCCTTCTGGCAATGTAAGGCTTGAAGGCCTTCAAGTCAGCAAATTCTGTGAGAGCTAATTGATCCCACAGATCAGACATAAAGCATAGAAACCCTGAATACTCAGAATGTTCTATTGGAGGACCCGAATATCACATTCTAATTGATATTGTTTTCAAAATTAGACTAGGTGTTCTGCCTATCGAAGTGATCCCAAACTTCCTTTGTCGCGTCATATTTTGCCAACTAAGTACCAATTGACTAAATTACAGAATTGTTAATCTAAGTGATAATCTTGGAATTATTAGTCTCCCATGAATCCAATAAGGTCGCATAATTTGCAGCCTTCTCATCCATTGGTTTACCTTTCACGCCTATAACAATCCCTACATATTCTTGCCTCGCAAGAAATTCTTCATTACATAACTCTAATGGGCATAGTTTTTGCTATCGAGTTGGGTACTAATAGACCAAATAGAATCATCTATTGGAGCCATATTGCAAATAGAAAATGAAACAATAACCCAACACCAATAGTAGATACGATAAAATAAGAACCATCAAAACCCTCGAAATCGAGCAACCTAGAAACAACGAATACGGATGAAACCCTCGAAATCAAACAAATTAAATTAAAGCATACCCAAAAATTTTCAAAATCGTCGAAAACATGCCTGCTATAAGTCGCCTCAACAATCATAAAGGAATGATCGAATAGAGCTTTAATACCATGTGAACTAATAAACCATAGAGACAAAGACGGTTACGGTTTCATTATTCAGATAAAAAATATGAATACAAAGAAATGAAAAAGACTACTATAAATAAGGAAAGCTATCTATGGTTTCCCTAGCTAAGAGGCCATCTAAAAAGCCGAAACAATATTAGCCCAATAAGTTGATTAGGCTAACACCGATATCCTTTCTGTCCAATACCATATCCCAAGAATACACATAGATATGATTTTGGAGACAACTTGTCCTCACACAATACACTTCAATAATCATACACATAGAGCCTAGTTGTGTATATGATTCAAATTTAATCTATAGTTAAAAGTTACCAATATATTGTTCATGTTGGTTCAATCGATCGTCTTAGTTCCTAAATTATATGAACTCAGAACGATTAGTGAATTAACAATATGCTATCTTAGTGCAAAATCGAACACATTCAAAAACCCAACTTCAATAATCATGACTAAAAACATAACTTTAAGAAAAAATGACAACTAAAATTAATGGGAACAAAAGTAATGATCAAAACATATTCATTAAACCATCCTAAACATTATCGGAAGTACCCTAATGGTTTAGCCTTCCATAACAATTGAAAAACAGAATATATTCTTCAACTAAAAGAATTCATAATCAAATCTGTATACAAACTAGAAACCACAAACAAACGAAGTTTAATGATCGATAAAGTGTAGAAGGATGTAACTTTAATGTCTAGCAGTCAGATCTGGAAAATGATACTGATCCGTTGGTTGAATGTTCTTCACGAGCCGAATGATTCCACACTGGATGATCTTTTGCCCTGGATGTGGAATGGAATACGAAAGATTGATGCTAAGAAGTACTCCCAAAAGCTATGGAATACTTAGAAACACCAAAAGAGCTATGGAAATCGACTGTAGGACGTGTTACATTTTTGTCTATTTGCAAATTATTGTTTATTGTCTATTTACAATATGACACGACGAGTCAAAAATTGTATGTCTCTCGATATGTTACATTTTTTGAGCATATTCCATTCTATACCATTCCTGTTCAGTCTCAAGATATGACTCGTTCAAAACTTCTAACTAGGGTTCCCTTAACATTGACAATGATGACACTCATCTGATACTCCGAATGCTCTCACAGCTCCTAATGTTCCCACAGCTCCAGAAAACCCTCCTGATGCTCTCGTAGCTCAAGACAACCCTCCTGATGCTATCTCAGCTACAGATAATCCTCTTGCTCCTGCTACGGTTTTGAATCCTCTGCCACCACAGCAGTCAACTCGACCTCGTAAGACCACCAAGCTCTCAAATTTTGCATATTTCTCTTACTTGCCAGCATTTCCATCATTTATTTCCAATATACACCGTCTCTCTAAACAATGTCCTATAAAGAGGAGGTGTCTGATCCTCTTTGGCAAAATGCTATAATTGAGGAACTTACAACTCTTTATCAGACACATACATGAGATTTGGTTCCGCTCCTACCCAAAAAGCATACAATTGGTTGTCGTTTGGTATACAAGATTAAAACCAAGTCGAATGGATCCGTTGAACTTTATTAGGCCAGACTTGTTACAAAATGATACTTGCAAAAGTATGGTATGGATTATGAGGAAATTTTTGCTTCAGTTGCAAAAATGACAATTGTCGCACTCTGATTGTTGTTTCTTCCGTTCGTCAATGGAAGATCTTCCATATTGATGTCAAGAATGCATTCTTGAACGGTGATCTTCATGATGAAGTGTACATGTCTCCTCCCCTATGTATTGCTCACCAGCAATGTGAAGTTTGTCGGCTTCAGAAAGCTTTGTATGGTCTCAAGCAAGCCCCTCGTGCTTGGGTTGAGAAATTCTCATCGGTAATTACTTCGTTTGGTTTCAGTCCTAGCTATCATGATTCAACTTTATTTGTTATGTGTATGAGTACATGTTGGATTCTCCTATCCTTATATGTCGATAACATGATTATTACCTGAGATGATCATGATGATATAAAGTCTTTGAAGCGTGATTTGGCTTATTGATTTGCTATGAGAGACTTGGTGTTTCTACGTTATTTCTTAGGGATTGAGGTTGCTCAATCTCCACAGGGTTATCTCTTGTCCCAAACAAAGTATATTTGTGATCTTTTTGAACGTGCATGTCTCTAACAACAGGACTGTTAATACACCTCCAACTGACGGGCCACCCTTTATCAGATCCGAGTCTATATCAAACCATTGTGGGAAGTTTGGTTTATCTCACTGTTACGCGGCCAGACATAGCTCATGTTGTTCATGTTGTTAGTCAATTTGTCACCGATCCTTCTATTGTTCATTGGGGAGTTGTTCTCGTATCTTGAGATATCTTCAGGCACTCAGTTCCGTAACCTTGTGTTTCCTTCCACTCCCTCTCTTGAGCTGCGTGCTTATAGCGATGCTGATTGGGATAGTGATACTCATGATCGGAATTCTACTACTGGCTTTTGCATTTTTCTTAGAGATTTGTTGATTTCATGGAAGAGTAAGAAACAAAATGTTGTATCACGCTCCTCTACCGAAGCCGAGTATCGAGCCATGATTCTCACTACTTGTGAGATTGTTTGGCTATGTTGGCTTCTTGCAGATATGGGTGTTGATATTTCTCAGCTGACCCCTTTGTATTGTGACAACAACAGTGATATATTAATTGCCAAGAATTCGGTTTTTCATGAGTGGACAAAACATATGGAGATTGATTGTTATATCAGTCGTCATCATCTTCAACATGAGACTCTCTCTACCACATATTTCATCCACCTTGTTGACTGCTCATATGTTTATGAAGGCCTTGTCTGTCCCCGATTTTATTTTTTATCTGACAAACTCTCAATTTTTAAATGTTTATTGTTGTTGTATTCTGAGTTTGAGGAAGGATGTTAGCCTAATAAACTTATTAGACTAATAATGTTTGGGCTTTTTAATTGACCTTTTAGCTAGGGAAACCCTAGATAGCTTTCCTATTTATAATTGTCTTCTTCTTTATTCGTATTCATACTTTTCATCTCAATAACTATGCAGTTATCTCGGCCATAAACCTTATAGCGGTCACCTAGCGAGATTCGATTTAACGTTTATCGCGGTGGTATAGCGGTGGTATAGCGGAGATTTTTTTTGTTACTTTTAGACTATTAATACTACGTAGAATTAATATCACAAAAAGTTGCATAAAAATGTCACATAAAACATATATATTATTCTAATATGAAAAGTGTCAACGTGTCAAACATAAATCTAATCGCAATCCACGTGTTCGGCATCCGATTCAACATCGTTTAATGCATTCACTTCTTCATGAAGCTCTTCCACTACATCTCCAATCTCATCATCATCATCATCTCTATAACGATCCCGCGCAATATCGCTATCTTGGGCTCCTAAATCTCGGCAAATCTTGGACATTACCGCTATCTCGGGCAAATCTCGAACAATATCGCTATCTTGGGCTCCTAAATCTCGGCAAATCTCGGACATTATCGGCGAGATTCTCGCTGGCGAGATTACTGACCGAGATTTTGATTTCTATCTCGGCCTAACCCCGCGAAACGTTATCTCGGCGAGATCTCGCGCGATTGACTGCATAGCTCAATAATGAAACTATTTTAACAAATATGAAGAGAGAATCTTTGATGTGCGTTGCATCTTTCAACCAAACCTTAATGGTTTCTTCTGGAAATGTTGGAATAGATCTCAAAATAAAAAGTTTATAAATTTTAGTAATGCAAACAATTTTCTTTAGGAGTTGACGCTCTTTTTTTTGGTTGGTTCATAGTCTACATGGGGTTCTGGTCCTTTTACTTTATGTTCTGAATAAAATTTATCCATCGATCAATTCGTAACTTGAAATCTCTTAAGGAAAGATGAAAATCATTTGGATTTGAGGCTAAAGCCTTTCCCGCCGGTTCTTATGCTCTAATCTCCGAAATCGAAGGACTTCATATATATGAGCTAGTTTATTAGTTCACATTAACAATTAATTGCCAACTGGACGTATATTATCACTCTTAAAATCAATATTATTTCCATTAGACGTGATATTATGTTATGAGAACGGTGACTTCAATTTTATTCCAAATCTTTTAGTTATGTCCTTTATAACGAACATTTACATCGATGAATAGTTGAACATTTTCACGGAATTATTCTATTAATTAAAAACCGTAATTTTTTTGTTTGTAACATGGTCATGTTTTTTTTTAGTGTCACGCGGATCTTCTCCACCGATTTCTTCTCTGTTTTTTTCCTTCTTTTCTTTTTCGGATCTTCTCCACCGCTTTCTTCTCTGTTTTCTTTTTCCTTCTTTTCTTTGTTCAGACGGTGCATCTCCACTGTGTGGATTTTGCGTCTGTTACCCACCAAATCCCGTCGATTGCACCCTTAATACTGATAATCGATTGGCGGTGCATCTCCACTGTGTGGATTTTGCGTCCGTTATCCACCAAATCCCGTCGATTGCGCCCTTAATACTCATCATCGATTGGCGGTTCAAACATTGAGTTGGTGCTCTGCATGTGTTCGGTTCCGGGTTCTTGAGGATATTCTTGCTTCTCTTTCTTCTTGCTGAAGGTATTTTTTCGTATGTAATCGTTTATCAATTGCTCAATCGAAAGAAGTTTGCCTCGCTTCAGCCTCCCACGTAGTCGATGATCACAACCCACAGATAAGGAAGATCAAATTTCAAGTATTACGAGCCCTAACCGGTAATCTCTTTCACTTTCGGTTTATCTTTTAACCCATCGATAGAAATGTTCAATATTTCGTTTGTGGAGTTTGAAGGAACTAACAAGTTGTCGATTGGAGTTTTAAAGAACTACGAAATTGATAATCTCGACTTGTAGGGTGTTGCTGTGAAGTGGGCTGCTCATCACAGTTGAATTCATCAATTGTAATGATTCAAAAGAACTACGAAATTGATAATCTCGACTTGTAGGGTGCAGCTGTGAAGTGGGCTGCTCATCACAGTTGAATTCATCAATTGTAATGATTCAAAGGCGATGCGTAATGTAAAGATGGGCCTTTTTTGGTCGATTCTTGGGTGTTCTACGGTAATCCAGGGGTTTGTGGGTCAAACTTCATCAATGTGATTTTTAATTTTGACCTCTCCATGGTTGAGTTTTTGATAATTGAGATTATTGTTCAATTAAACTGTGATTCTATTAAAATTCTTTATGTTATTCAGAAATGAAACTAAATAGTTTAGGTTATTCAAAAATGAAACTAAAGATTGAAACTGTGATTCTATTAGAATTCTTGGTACAGTGTTGGTTGAAGAAACAAAAGGATGCTTGGACTTGTGGCCTTATGTTTGGAAAAGGCGAGGTAATGTAGCACTTTTGTATATACAATGCGTTCTCAAAAGGGTAAATCCGTCATTTGTTAGCTTCCCCTTCTTTGCTTTGTGATTTGCCTTCCCATGTTGGCCATGACCTAGTTACATATTAAATCCCGCGTTAGTTTTGGAATAGACAGAGCTGTAATAAGAAGCTTACAACTCTCTTTGAGACGTATTTTCTTTCTATAACTAACTATTGCTATTCCATGTACAAACTGACACCAGATAACGTTCGTTTTTGGATTCAGGTTTATGCGTGTCTTGTTTAATGATTAAATAACTAAAATATATATTATTTAATAACGATTAATGATTAATTAACTAAAATATATATTGTTTAATAATGATAAAAATATGAACAGTCGTAAAACGAAACCTGGTATCAATATGCTTTCATAACAAAATACTCCGTATCAAATATGTACACACTATTCGATACAGATAGTAGAATTTATAAAGAAAAAGAAATTTGAAGAACGTCAAAAGAACATCAAAGGAAGAGAGGCAGATGTTAAATAACATCTCTAAATTCAAATTAAGTAATTGATTAATTAATAAATAAACAAGCTCACTTGAAAAATAGTCGGCTTACCTGTTCAACCAATGAGACGAAATATATGAAACCTTCACTGTCAAGATCACATAAACCCTAACTCTTTGATCATCATAATTATCTGCTCATAACATAAAATCAGAAGTCCCCAGATTCAATTAATGCAATTTAAACCATATTCTACGTCTTCAAAAATCAAATGACGGATCTCCGTAGTCCCATATACTGGGTGGTGGGTACTCATCGTCATTTGTCAATGACCACAAAGAAGGCGATGATGGATTGCCGCCAGTCACTATAGTCGGATCCGAAACCGAATCTCCCACCATCGTTGTCAGCGGCGAATTAGACATGAGTGAAAGGCTTGACCCTACCGAACCCACCAACGAATTGATGTCCTCTTTCATGGGGGGATGATTTTGATATTGTTGTACCGGTTGTAATTGTTCCCGTTGGCAATCCTTGTTTCTAGGGTTAGGGTTTGCGTTTGCGTTCGGATGATACGAGGTTGGAGTTGCCGTTCTCAAAGTGGGGTCCTCTCCGGAGTAAGGTAAATACTGATGTGGTTGTGCAAGTTGCATTGCATATTGTATTATATTACCACCAGAATTTGTACTATGTTGTACGGTAGGGTAAAACGGGTAAGGTACATAATTAGCCAAAATTGGCACCGCGGATGGCATTGTTTGAGATGGCGAAAATGTGAGATTGAAAGCAGCAGGACGCGGGAGTATCGGTCGGAGGGTCTGCGTCGTAGATGAAGAAGAAGAACTACCACTGCCACTGCCGGCGCCTCGGGGGGAGGAGGAAGTAGACGTGGTCGCTGCGGTTGTGGCGATGCTGTTACCGTCTCCAGACGGTTGCTGGAGGTTGAGTTGAGCTCTGGAACCATAGAGAATAAGCGCGGCACGGTCGTAGGCCCGTGCAGCATCTTCAGCAGTTGCAAATGTACCAAGCCATCGGCGGGTGCGTTTACGTGGTTCACGGATCTCCGCGACCCATTTCCCCCAGCTACGCTGCCTAACACCTCTGTATTTAAACTTGCTATTATCAGGTCCTCCTTTGCCTTTAGACTTTCTATTGTTGTTACGCGGCGGACTCCCACTGGCTGTGCCGCCGCTTGCGGTGGTGGTAGGAGGAGGAGAAGAAGTGGTAGGGAGGCATGAATCGTTGTCTGCGTCCATTATTACTTTAAAGAGAGAGATAAAGAAGAGTTGGCGATAAGTCCTACGCTGGAGGAAAGTGAGAGGTGGATAATGACGGTTGGTGATGGTAAATGGTGGAGGGGGGCGGTGGTGTTATATAGCAATAGAGTGTTGGTCAAATTTAGTTGGTGGAGAAGGATTGTTGTTGGATTGCTAAGAAACATAGATTTAAATATTGTGCATTTACTTACGTCTGGATCGTATCATACAATGTTAAAAGTCGTCTTACGATTTGTCTAAAGATTTTTCTTATCTGAAACATCTTAAATAAGTAGGAAAATACAAAAACAGTCATTTGAGTAATAAAAAATATTTGCTGTTCCAACAAAAACAATCACATGTAAAGAATTAGATTAATCAAAAATGACATTCTATTTTCTAAATAGGTTTACTGCACTTTATGGTTATGCATCTTTATGGTTATGCATCTTTTGGTTTTGGCCCTTCTCTTTACTTTTTGGTGTTTACCATTCTTCAAGAATGATATAGACTATAACTCCTTTTTATCATAATAGTTAGTTATATTTATATTATTACTTTTGGTGTTTACCATTCTTTAAGAATGATATAGACTATAACTCATTTTTTCATAACAATCAATCATTCTCAGAGAATGAACATCTTATACAAAGTATCAACTAACTGAGTTCATTCTCTTAGAATGGCAATAAACAACTAAAACTATCAACCATTCTCAGAGAATAACATTCTTTATACGAACGACATGAACATACGCTGTAGAAAACAATTGTTAAACTCATATACTTCGCACATCCAAATTAGCATTAAAAAAACATTTAAAACATAATAGATTATACTATATACCTGGATACAATTCTGATAAGATCGATACGAACAGTTACTCTGCATCCCCAAAAAAACAATTCTTCAAAAATTAACGCACTATCGCTTAAAATTGGAATTGAATAAGGAACAATTCTTCAAAATCGGAATTGACATGAACAAAATTAGGATTTAAGAACGACTTATTGATTAAGAAATCAAATTCGAACTCACGATAATACAGTTGTCGGTTACGATTATAAATTGTAAATCTTAATTAGTCGTAAAAAGATTTTATTTTCAAATTCGGAAATCTACTGGAAATACCGATCGTATCCTTATTACATAAATGGACGTGATTGAGTCCTACGTTCGCACGATACTTACAATCCGTATTCGAACCTATATATATATATATATATATATATATATATATATATATATATATATATATATATATATATATATATATATATATATATATATATATATATATATATATATATATATATATATATATATATATATATATATATATATATAAAGAGAGAGAGAGATAGAGAGAGAAAGATAGAGAGAGAAATTAAAATGAGAACTCCTAAGGGTGGGGGGAGTAATACCCACTGAACCTACTGAACCCACACGTCACGTCAGTTTTTCTCTCTCCTCTCAATTCCATCTTTCTCCATCTTTCACCAATCTTTCATCCATGGAACCGGTACTCACTGAACCCACGATGTCACATCATGTTTTTAATATTAAAATTAGATAAATAATACCCAAAATAATAATTTAGTATATATATATATATATATATATATATATATATATATATATATATATATATATATATATATATATATATATATATATATATATATATATATATATATATATATATATATATATATATATATATATATATATATATATATATATATATATATATATATATATATATATATATATATATATATATATATATGTTTGTGTGTGTATGTATATATATTTGCAGCGGTTTCACAGGGTTCAGCATCCCAAACACCAACCCGCCAAGCTCCAAACCGTCGAACCCGAAGATGAGGGGGCAGCGGTACCGACGGTACCGCACCATTTTTGAGCTCGAGCCCGCTGATCCCATCGACTACACCGTGCACCCTAATAAGTTAAGAATGCGAAAACATTTCTGAATCAATCAATATAATGATATAGTAATAATTATGTATTTTAATACATTATAACAAAATAGAATTAGATAATTCTTTCTTAAATTTGATTAATAGCTACCTAAAAAAATTTAACTATTTTTTTATTTTTATCTTTTAATTAATCGATTTCTAATATGTTTGTAATTATGAATGAATATATAGAAAGTATATATAAAAAATAACTTTTTGTTGCATTCACCAATGAATGATATATATATATATATATATATATATATATATATATATATATATATATATATATATATATATATATATATATATATATATATATATATATATATATATATATATATATATATATATATATATATATATATATATATATATATATATAATTGGGATCCTGTAAGAAGTAAATTTTTGGTAGGAAGGTAAGAAGTTTTTTATTTACATATTTTTTCGGCAAAACAAAAAAAAATAAATCAATAGATGATGCAAAAATAACATGATTCACAAAAAAAAAATTCTTGAAAAAACAACTTGATGATTCATTTTTACGATGATTTTATTGTTATTCACTAAAATTGTCCGTAACGTGAATAAAAGCTTGATTTACTAAAAAATGATTCATCAATATGTTTTTTAGGAATTTTTTTCAATGAATTATGTTATTTTTTATTCATCTAGTGATTCGTTTTGGTGATTCGTCAAAAAACCAAGTAAATAAAAAAATTATTACCTTCTTACCATAAATTTACTTCTTATTTGATCCTTCTTCTATATATATATATATATATATATATATATATATATATATATATATATATATATATATATATATATATATATATATATATATATATATATATATATATATATATATATATATATATATATAATGATTTTTTAGGATTTTTTAGAATTTATTTAATTTGATTATTAATTCATGTGTGCAATGATGGTTATAATCATGTTTGACTCGTTATCCAATTTAAAATTCTTGATCATAACCCAATTTCACCATCCATCCCGTAACTTGTGGCGTACATATAAATCATATGCAACAATCTAGATGTAATCATAAACGAATAAATCAATGAAAAATAAACAAAAAAAAAAAAAATTAAACTCTAACGTCATCATTATAATTTAACTAAAACTGAGACAATCTATATCTATATCTATATCTATATAACTCTTATAATTGAGGCCATCCAAATGAATATGGTTCAAGATATGTCTCATTCTTGCACCATATTCATTTGAAACTTCCACCTTTTCAACTTCTTCCAATTAATTGCTTAGTTAATGAAATATTTTTCCCTATATAAGAACATTATTTTCATGGTTTGTTGCATGTGTTTTCTTCTCATATTTTTGTTATTGTTATCTAAAGTGTATGAAGATGGAAAAGAAGATGCAAGAGATCTATAGTCATCTAATATCTAAAAGAAAGAGTTGTGTATTGGGAAGAACTAAAGACGGGTACGACAATCAAGATTTTAAAATACTATCAGTTATTTTAGTTATTTTGTTGTTTAATTTGTATTCACTTCTTTTTCCCTTCTACTTTCTTTAGATTTCAATAAATGTTTATGTTATACATTTAGATCCAAAAGAAAAAAAATGATTTTATTTCAATTTATTTATTACAATATGTCGACGATGTATGTTTTTATTTTATACTATCGTATATAATTGTTTGATTGGATTTCGTTGTCGGGTGTATAACTAATATAATTAGAAAAGTATAATTATTTTATTGATGAATATTTCATTAAAATGTTTATGTTATACATTTAGATCCAAGAGAAAAAATGATTATATTTCAATTTATTTGGTATAATATGTTGAAGACGTATGTTCTTATTTTGTAATATCGTATATAATTGTTTGATTGGCTTTTATCATCGTTTGTGTAACTAATATAATTAGAAAAGTATAATTATTTTATTAATAAATATTTTACTCACACACATACATACACACACACACACACATATATATATATATATATATATATATATATATATATATATATATATATATATATATATATATATATATATATATATATATATATATATATATATATATGTATATATATATGTATATATATATATATATATATATATATATATATATATATATATATATATATATATATATATATATATATATATATATATATTGTAATAATATAAAAAAACATGAAAAGATGTCCAATTTCAATATAATATAAAAATATAGAAAAATGAAAATATATTGTAATTATTAAATCATAATTATTAGTTTGTGATTTTTTCTATTACATTTGTTGATAATGAATACATCTCATATGTATATATGTTACACGAGCTTAAACTTAAAAATAGTGTGCAACAATATAAAACAATGAATGTATATGTATAATAACCTATAATCGTGAAATGGTAATAACTAGAGAATAATTTATTTGTGTTTCTCAAGTATTTTAACTCATAAAAATGTCAAGTCTTCATGAATACGTTAATATAAATCAATAAACAAATACATGTACACTTATAAATATTATAATTAAGTTTATAATAATGAGTTTGTATGGTTTGAAACTTTACTTTGAAACAATTATACAAAAATAATCTATAATAAAAAATTTCAAAAAGGTAGAACTAACATATTATTAGTTTGATTGGCGTTAGAAATATTCAAATGTAAATGTTCAAATATAACATATAATATACATTAGATTTCTATATTTTTTATTTATTTTAACCAACACAATTTAAATGTTTCAATCATCTTTAATTAAGTACCATAAGTATCAATTAAACACCATAAGTAGAAAAAACATCTTTATTATACTATTTTAATGTTAAATAACTCTTATTTGGAATTTAAAGGGTTGTAATATTAATAAAAATTCAATGCATTTAACTAACAATTAATTGAAGATGTATACTATTATTTTAAAATATCATGTATGATTGTTTGATTGAGTTTCATCCTGGATGTAACTAATCATTTATTAAAGATGTATACAAAATTGATTTGAAACATACACAACTTTTTAATTGTTCTTTTAGTAATGATTGAGTTTCATCATTGTGGATGTAACTAATCATTTAATAAGTGATTTTTAAATGTCTTCTATAACAACTTAATAATAATAACCGAATTTAAACTTAATTGATAATAATATATAGTAACATAAACTATAATTTATATTACATTACCTTAAAGAATGGTTGTTATTTTAAATAATTATTATGATAGAAATAAAAAAGATGGTCAAACAAGTAATATTTAAATTAGTTAATAATCACAATAAAAAAGTAACATTAAATTGAGAATTATATTTAACTTTATTTAAGCGCAGATTGCGGGTAACGACTATTGGGTATTGTGATTGTAATAGATATTTATTGTTCAAAGTGGTTACAAGTTTATATATCAACTTTGTAAAAGAATTATTATTTCATAGATAATGTTAGTGACGACGTTTTTCATACATTACTTTAACCTGCGCAACGCGCAGGATTTCGTCTAGTTATTAATATTAGAAGAAAAACATATCTGAATTGATTAGGCTGATTTGTAGTCGATAGCAAATGCAAATTAACTGTGATGAATTTCAATTAAGAAAAAACACACATAATTTCTTGAAGATATAAATGTGTAATAGACATTATGTTCTAATCATATATGTAATTTATAGTTACAAGTATAAATGATTATAACAAGTGTTCTAATATTTTATGTAGTCGTTGTCGTAATCATAAATGATTATCATTAAGACAATTTATTCGATACTATATTTAATCATGAATTAATACAATTGTCCACAGGAGTAGAAAAATGGCTTTTCATGACAGACAATGTCTATCGTAAATGGCCACGGATGACAAACAAATGTCTGTCATTGAAAGTCTAGTCATAAATCAAAGATGACATATATTTGTCTATCATAAATTTATGACAGACATTTATGACATACATTTATGATGGATAATGTCTATCGTAAATTTATGACAGACCTTTATGACACACAATTATGACATATATTTGATATATCAATAATACAAAATAAGATATTAATATACAAAAAGCTACTTCACTGCTCAAATTATAATACGTCAAACACAAAGTATATTTCTAAGTTTATCCAAAAGTGATTGACGAATATACAAAATACCCTTCCAAGTTTATCCAAAAGTAGTTGACAAATACAATATCACTAATAATAAAGGTCGTGACATACGTAACCGAGTCTTCACGCACATCTCCAAGCTCAGCGTTTGTATATTAATTCTTCCCCCAAAACTAAGAAATACATTGATATATTAGCCATAAAAAACAACTTTAAACAATTATATGAAATTGGCCAATGTTAAAGAACTTTACTTACGTTGTTATTCAACACTTGAAGTCCTTCATCAACAACCGCTTTCATTAACTTTAAAACATAATAGCCACATTCCGTGCCATCTGGCTGAAGTGGACACTATACATACATAATAAATGATTAGCCAAGAAATAAAATATAGTTAAAGTTAAAGCTACAATTTGTGCTCACCAAGACATTTATCCACTTGATATTAACCCTTTTCTTGGATCCGCTTTGTATTGCATATAAAGACAACACTCTATAACAAATGGACGAAATATATATCAAATAAAATAAAATAATTTTTGATAATTTATATAACTTACGCTTCAATCATATGCTTCAAATCTGCATTCACATTGGTAGGCCTTAAAGAATCAACGTAATAGCAAGTTGTTGTTTGCATGTCTAATACTGCTAGCACCCAATGACCACCGTAAAACACAAAAACCAAATTAAAACACAAAAACCAAATTAAAAATTAAGGAAAATAACTAAAATAGATTGGTACTTTCATATTCACAGTCAAATAGAAAATGTACTCAGGATTGTAAGGCATTAAGATGAGGTTGTTGTCCTTTCTTGTGGACAATCGACATGCTATGTGCCTACTTGCATCATCGCCTTTAATGAACTCATATAGACGCCCATCATTAGAGATCGAACTCGGACTCACGAAACAGGTTCCATGATCTACTTTTCCTCCATTCTTGATTTCTTCATATAAGTGCCTATTAAGATACAAAAAAGTAAATTGGTTAAATACAAAAAATATAGTAATTTGGTCAAAATTAAGCACTTACATCATATAACTAGTTATTATAGAACCGATCATCTTATCCATCGTAAACACCACTTCAAAATCATCACAACATATATAAGTGTAACACTCAGAATCAGCAAACAGGTCGTCTTCACATCGAATTTTTGTTGATACTTCCTTTGAAAGTTGTGTATCAACCATACGTGAAGTCAAATTCAAAACACGACTGGTCTCGATTCTTATCCTTTGGTTTTTTTTGCCCTCTAGTTCTCCTCCTTGGCATAACCTCTTCTAATTGCTTATTTTTCTCCTTGTCATCCCTTTGGCGCTCCTTTACTCTCTTATCCTCTTTGTTAATTTCCTCTTCTACTTGCTTATTTTTCTCCTTCTCACCCCTTTGGCGCTTCTTTACTTTCTTCTCATCTTTGTTAATTTCTTTTTCATCCCCTTTTACAAGTTTTGGCACGGGTTTTGCTGTTGGTTTTGCTGCTGGTTTTGCTATCACTTTTTCCTACAAATAATAATTTAAATAGATGAAAAGTTCGGTCCATATAGGTAAAAAAAATTCAGCCAATATATATTATTAAGAAATAATATTACCAAATCAATGCATCGGATGACCAAGTATCGTGGCCAACTCAATATGTGGCCCACTGCATCTTTCACCTTCTAAATGAATTCTTCTTCTATTGGAATAGGTAGCAGCGCTTCATCATTTACACAAGTTTCCATTAAAACTTCATGATTTTCACTTGTTATATGGAATAAGTCAAGCGAAGTTCCGATTTTCCATCAAAAAAGTTAAATAAATACAAGCAAATATGTTTGTAATCCCTGAAATATTGTACTTTGTTATCGCTCCTTTTCCAACAATGTTTGACGCAATATCAACAATAAGATAACAAGAATTATCATGCAAATATTCAATGTTAGTTTAACTTTTCATGGATATTTTTCGACACAAATAGAACGGGAAGACTGAAATAGTTAAAATAATTGAAATAATAGGAATATAATTTTCGATCCATGTTTGATAGTGTACCGAAAGGAAGGGAATTTGATTATTAGGAATACTTACAAGTAAATCATCAACGGGGTCATTTTCAAAATCTTGATTGTTCGAAATATGACAACTGGCCCCTTCGGAAACATTACTGACACAATCCCTTTTAAGTGTCTCCACATCACTTTCAAGTTTCTCAAATCGTTGATTCCACTTCTTCTCCTCATTGTCTATATAATACTTGATTGTCTTCGGTAAATAAAAATACTGGTGTGGGGATACATATTTGCCCATCCCTCATACAGCTCCACGGTGTTCCTCGATACCAAGAGCCTGCGTCAGCACATCATTTGTTCCACAAATCACCTCTCCACAACTTTCAAATTTTTGCAACTTATCATGTACATATTAGAAGGTTTAAATGCAAAAAATAAGTAAATGCAAGAAATAGCAAAGTACATTGCTATTCCATGCACTTTGGGACAGAAAAGTTACTGGGAAAAAAGAACAAGTGAAGTCGGTTTCTATTTCTTGCATTTGAACCAAAAATTGCCTAAATGCAAGAAATAGCAACTTTCGTCTACTTTTTTGTTACAAAAGAACCCTAAATGCAAGAAATAGCAAAGTACATTGCTATTCCATGCACTTTGGGACAGAAAAGTTACTTGGAAAAAAGAACAAGTGAAGTCGGTTTCTATTTCTTGCATTTGAACCAAAAATTGCCTAAATGCAAGAAATAGCAACTTCCGTCTACTTTTTTGTTGCAAAAAAACCCTAAATGCAAGAAATAGCAAGGTACACTGCTATTCCATGCACTTTGGGACAGAAAAGTTTCTGGGAAAAAAGAACAAGTGAAGTTGGTTTGTATTTCTTGCATTTGAACCAAAAATTGCCTAAATGCAAGAAATAGCAACTTCCATCTACTTTTTGTTGCAAAAGAACACTAAATGCAAGAAATAGCAAAGTACATTACTATTCCATGCAATTTGGGACAAAAAAGTTACTGAAAAAAAAAAGAGAACAAATGAAATAACTACATACAATTTTATCAACGATCATCTGCATATTTGGTTTGTAACATCCTTTTTTCATTTCTCTTGATTTTTTCCAAGAAAAACAAGAGATATAACATAATTAAATCATACTAAGATGTTACGGTTATACGCATGGATTTCATGGTAAGCAGCCAAGAAGAGGCCAATTGGCCCCACCATCTTACAAAGAAAAGAAAAACTTTGTTTTCTTAAATAGCTTGATGACTGATAACTCCCACAATCAAACACTTCATACTCATAATGCCCCTGTGCAACATGTTTTCTAAACTCACATATATATGAAGCAATTTCTTAAAGCTAACTCTTATCATTTTAGCATGTAGAAGAAACTAATCTCAAGGATGTACAGAAATCATCGGATGTACATCATTTGATACTAAATAAAGGTCCCACTAATGATTTGTAGTCTAAAGCTAGGTAAAATCACCAAATATTGTGTATGTGGTAGGTTGAATCTGCATACTTTGTTACATATAGTTGTTTTTCTTTTCTTTCGAGACACAATAAGAAGAAAATAATTGATAAAGCTGAGATTTCAGATTATGAAGGGGAGGTGGCTCGTTGCTTTGATGTACACAATACAAATTCAGGTATCTCTTTTATGAATTATAGGCATAACTATGAGATAAAATCAAAACCAAAAAACAAGTAAGTAAAAGAAAACAAAACCCTAAAAAATATGTATTATAATCCATTGAAACAAAATTTTCGATACTCATTTCATTGTTTAGACTTCATCTCAATGGAAAATCAAAGTTTATTGGATTTTGGGGGAAATAGAGGAGTGACTGCCCGTGGGGTTCAGTTGAGTGCCCGTAAAATCTTATATATATTTTGTGGTGGAATACTTGTTATTATTGTCCATGTATATTGTAATAGTTGGATTTAGGCTTTTATAACTGACAACGCCTAGTGATATCAAGTATTTTAGGCGTTGTTGAGCCCTGTTCTTGATTAAATTATATCAAATATGTCTGGGTATTCTCACTTTTCGTGCCAGGACTTGTTTGGAGAAAAAGGATAGAAACAGGGACTAAAAGTGTACAAAAGGAAAAAGTATGGAAAGAATGAAAAATCAAGAGAACTCGTACGCGCGCCGCGGGAATAAACTATGCGCGACGCGGGCTTAAGGCGGTGGAACACATTTAAATTCAAAAGAAACGAGGAAAGATAAGTACGCGCGCCGCGGATCTCATTTCTGCGCGGCGCGGTTGCGGGAAATTTGCAAGTATAAATAGACGCATTTCCAGCCGAAAACCCTAGCAAAGACCGGGTGTAAACAGCGACCTTGAAGCTCTTTGACTCCAGGATTTCATTTCAGCAAGCTCATAATTGGTATTTTATGTTTTTGGCTTTAATTTCATTTTAGTAGAAAGTAGTTTTGTAGCTAAAGTCTTTGGGAGTGACAACCACTGACTTTGAGCACTTAGGTTTCTGTTTTAGAAACATTTTGGTTACTGTTTTTGTGATTGGAATTCAGTGTGGTGAATGAAAAGCATTTGGTTACATTTAATTTTAGCTTTTCGGTGTTGGATGTTTGTGTTTGGTTATTGTTTGATTGATTGTGTTTTGGATTGTGTTTTGGACCTTGTTAGGACTGTTTTTCTTAGCTGAAATTAGTAGCTAATTAGGTTATTTAGTAAGCATTGAACCTTGGCTAGTAACTGTTCCATAGGACTTTAACTAGTGGTAGTTTATGCTTTGCTTGGTTTGGCTAGTTTGGATGCCTTTGATTGCTTCTGAGTCAGAGATGTACTTCTGATTTCAGATAGTGACTAGGTCATTTGGACATAGCTTAGCTTAGCTTGAGTGTTGAGCATTGTCTCATTTGCTAGTGATAGGAAAATAGAAATCAGATCCTCCGACTATAGCTGTGACACTATTAGTTGGTAATCTCTCATCTAGTCTAACCACGAAGCTCCTGTGGATCGACCCTAACTACCGCTATACTAGTGTGTGTGTTAGGTTTTCTCTTATTTTTGACCGCACGACGACCTAGGCGTCTCAAATTTTGGCGCCGTTGTCGGGGAGCGGTGAGCTTAGGTTAGGTGAGTAGTAGGAACTGTTTCTTGTTTTTTTTTGAAACTTCATTTTGGTTTTTGATTTTTGATTTTTGTGGGCGTGTTGCATTAGTGCATGCGTACCCGCAGGGGAAAGCAATTATCCCCATTGCAGTTTGATTCTGAAATTGAGCGTACTGCGCGCAAACTTCGTGCCCGTAGGCGTTTAAGCATCATGAATTATAGTCAAGTCAGCAGTAGTCCGGTTAGTGTTGCCCAGGATCCGTCAGGAGAGGCAACGGGGATGTTCTCTATTTCCCCATTATCAGAATTTCAATTTGGGAGCATGAGTGCTTCTGGTGGTGCAGTTTCAGCCCCTGCACCCATACCATCATGCACTCCACCATCTATCCCACCATTTACACCCGCTTCTCAACCACAATCCACCAATCCATTTACTTCTGCTATGACTTGGGGAGAGCCGACCCGAGATGGCACCCCAGCTCCTAGACAGCATACACCAACATCCCAACCACAACCAGCCCCCTTTAAACCTCAACCCACATACCAAACAACACAACCTATACACTTTCAACCACCGCCTCAGCCGCGATACCATCACCCAGAGACGGAGGAAGCGTATGACGAGGAAGATGAAGGATGGGTGCCACCGGCACCAGAACCACAATGGAACCGAGGTCGGGGACCTCTGAGAAGAACGCCACAATATCCACCACCAGGTCAGCGGGAGTACAATGATCATCTTTACGGTAACCCCGCTCAACCTTTGCATTTTGCACAACCGAGACGGCAATCGGTTGCATCATATTTCCAACCGCGGGAATATGATGACTCATCGCCGATCTATATTCCTGATAACATAGATTCGCAAGTAGAAATTAGACCTCAGTTATTAGGAATATTACCAGAATTCAGAGGGTATAAGCAGGATGATCCCTATAATCATTTATATGAATTCTTAGCGATAGCTAATGCTAACAACCCCAGAAACACAAATAGAAATATTTTTAGGCTTAGACTGTTTCCGTTCACTCTTAAGGATAAAGCCAAATATTGGTTCACATCGTTGCCATCAAACAGTATCACTACGTGGGATCAGCTCAAGGCAAAGTTCCTTCAGGAATTTTATCCAGCAAGCAAAACAACTGAAATCAGAAGAGTTATCCAGGATTTCCAGCAGAAGCCTGGAGAGGCTTTTCATGAAGCCTTTGACAGACTGAAGGAGTTGTTGCGATCTTGTCCACATCATGAGATTCCCAGGTGGCAGTTGGTCAAGCTGTTCTTCGAAGGAGTCAGCGTGACACACCAGGCCATGATAAATGCCTCATCCAGTGGGACATTTATGTGGCAGGACCCAGAAGAAGCCTGGAAATTTTTGGAGCAGTTGAGCAATGGCTCCAAAGCAAACTTTTCCACCAGGAAAACTGTAAGTACGGCGGCAGCAGTAGGAGTCGATGCTGATTGGAAAAAGGAAGTGAAAAAGTAAATCAGTGAACTAAACAAGAAGTTTGACAGACTTATGTCAACATTACAGAATGGACCGCCAAGTGCATCGCAAGCAGGTCAAGGAGGACCTAAGACTCACGAGGCAAATCAAGTTTATGGCCAGGGTCAAGGCCAGTACAACAATGGACGACCCTACATGCCATACAACCAGGGACAGCAACAAAACTTTAGGCAAAACAATTATCAGGGTCAGTCGACTAGCCAGCCTAGAAACAATCAGCCTGCAAACAATGGAAATGGAAATAACAACAACAACAGGAGTCCCAATAATGCCAGTAATAATGCTCCATGGACCCAAGAAGAGATGATAGCAAAGATGTATGATATGGTCACAGCGACACAACAACAATCTCAAGCGAACGCAAAAGCCATCGCAAATATGGAGAGACAAATAGGTCAAATGGCTACAGACCAGCAAAAGAGAGATAGTGGCAAGTTGCCAAGTGCTACTGAAGTCAATCCTACGCATAATCAGCGTCCAGGAAAGGAACAAGTCAACACGGTTGAATCAGGATGGCGAAAGGTCACTCTGGAGGACTTGTTCGAAGTTGGGAGTGAAATGAGACCAGGGGAAGAAGGAAAGGCTTTAGAAAGCGAGGAAAGCAAAGAAGGAGGAGTTCCGGTTGAGAATGGCACTCAACCAGAAATAGTTAAAGAAGTCCAAAAGGAAGAACAACCAACAATAGCAGGGATCAACCAGAAGAAAAAAGAATAAGAAAGAAAAGAAGAAGCAGGAAGCAACCATATCAACAGGACCCTTAATGAATCAGCCCCTATGGGACGAGCTTAAGGATGCCCCTGAAGACACCAGGATTCTGCAAAAGATGTGTGAACAAAATGGGAAGAACAAGGCACCTACACCAAAAACGGTGAGATTGACTGTGAGAGCCAGCGAGGCATTATTGGGAACATTACCCAAAAAGGAAAAGGATCCCGGATCACCATTGATCACTACAACTGTAGGGGACGTGGTTATTCGGAACACCCTATTAGATTTGGGAGCAAGTGTTAACATCTTGCCAGGATACCTGTACGACAAGTACAAAAACGAAGAAATTGAGCCAGCAGAGGTTGTACTGCAGCTGGCTGACCAATCAACTAAGGTATCTAGGGGAAAGTTAACAAACGTCATAGTCAAAATAGGGGACTTTTTCTATCCCGTAGATTTTCTAGTCATGGAATATGAGAGTCCGGACGATGCGCCTGCGCTCATTTTAGGGCGTCCATTTTTAGCTACTGCTGGGTCAGTGATCGATTGCAAGACTGGAGATATGGATATTTTCTTCTGGACTAGGAAAAGAAGATTGAATATGTTTGGGAACCCGATATCACTACCTTCAGAGGAAAATGGCAAACCGGCAGACAGGAAAGCATTAATGGAGCCAGGAATCAGGAGCAAAGAAAAGATATGGACACGTACGGGAGAGGGAGGAAAAGAGGAAATCTTAAAGGAAACCAAGGACCACCCATTGTCCGCCATCGACAAGGAACAATTGTTGGACATGCTAGAAATGATGGAAGCAAGGCATCAGCAATATGAAAGAGAATCTAGAAAACGAGAGGCAAATGTCTTCGAGCTATTGAAATCTCAACAATAATGGATCAGTGGTGTGAGTGATCGGATGACCCAACTCCCATCCCTTATGACAATGATGGCCAATAATTTCATGCCAGAATACCAGCAAATGCCATCAAGAGGTCAAGAAGAAGAAGAAGGGTCAGTTTAGGAGCAGAACGTCTGGCTGAAGACGTTAAACTTAGTGCTTGTTGGGAGGCAACCCATCGTGTCATAAGTTAGGATATATTTCTTAAAAATAAAATACAAAAAATACATTAAACCTTCTGCAGGTACTAGTAGTTTGAAATAAGTGTGGGGTCAGTTGAGAAGTTTTGAAAAATTTTGAAGTCCGCACCGCGGGTATTTGAATTACGCGACGCGGGATCGTAAACCAACCCGATGCGCAGGGGTTGATTTGGTGACACGCGCGACGCGCAAAGTGCAAACCCGCGACGCGGTAAACGATCAGTCGGTTTCCTCCTTTAAAGGGTGAATCGCGGCTCACATGACCCACACGCGACTCGGAGCTCTGGTGATTGAAAATTTCTTGCAATTTTTCTTCCTCATTTTGTTCCCACTACCAAGGTATGCCATTCTAACTATCTATTACTCGTTAAAACTAGCGATTAGGCATTTAATTTTAGTGATTTGCCCTAAATAGTTCAAAACTTAGAATCACTAATGCTAGCTTATAGGGTGTTTGTTTTGTCGAATGGAGACCCTAGATGAGCTAGTCGGTACCTAGGCTACCTTGTGGTATGATTAAATTGAGATTTAGCAGTTTAAAATGAGGATTTGATTTGGGGTTTTGAAACAGCCGCACGCCGCGCCGCGCCCTTGCTCTTGGGCCGCGCCGCGGTGCGGCTGGGAAGACAAGGACTGATTTTGCAAAATTTTTGTTTTGTGGATATATTTTCTTTTTGTAGATGATGTTCAGAATGGAGCACGCTTTCCTCCAGTTCCCCGCGGAGCTGGCCAGTTCTGTTGAGTATACCTCGCAGAGGGATGCTTTGAGGAGTCGCCGGGTGTTAGAGGCGACGGTCATTGATCGAGATATTCTTAGAGACGCAGGGCTCTGGGTGCGATCGAGCCGTTCTTACATCGCACCTGGACCCACGAGGAGGCGTCATTCACGTGCAGAGGTTGGGACCGGATGTGGTCTACACGGAGCTTCTCCTGGAGTTCCTGTCTACGGTCCATTTTTCTCCAAGGGCGGGAGACCCGCGTTCCAGGCTCGTACGTTTTCGTTTGGGAGGTGAGCACAGGGAGTGCAACCTCCGGGAGTTTGGGAAGCGCACAGGCATCTACACTGCCGCGGACCTCCAGCACCGATATTTCACCCGGTTCTTCGGGTCCTGCATTCAGGGGGAGCCGGAAAGGGCTCCCAATATGGAGGTTTGGCCACCACTGTCCAATGTCAGGTACGAGGCAGGGACCTCGAGGGAGAGTCACCTACGCGATCCACTCCACCGCCTCATGCACCAGATCGTCTCCACCTCCATCATGCAGCGGGAGGGAGGCGAGAAGGTGTCGGGGGACGACGTGACATTTTTATGGGTTCTCCTCGACCCGTCCCGGTTCCTCCACCTCCCTTTCGCCCTTGCGACCGCTCTCTCCACCCACTCTACCGGCGCTTCCACCAGCAGTCCACTAGCCAGGGGGTATTTTATTACCCGCCTGGCCCGTTCCTATGGCATCCTTACTGCCCCCGTGGCAGCTTCTTTGACTGCTCTGCCTCCATCGCGCACTACAGCACGCACGTTGGAGAGGATGCGGTTCATTGAGCTGCAGCGCCCGGGGCAGTACATCCGGGCCCCGATCGAGCCTCCTGAGGCACCTCAGCCCGCGTATGCCCAGCCTGGCAGGAGACGCAGGAGGCCAGAGCTAGTGCCAGAGCCCGCAGCCCCGACAGAGCCACATCAGGAGGACCTGGCAGCCCGAGTTGCCAGGATTGAGGACCAGTTGGCATGGATCGGGGAGGTACTTTTGGAGTTGGCCACTCAGCAGGGCCACCGTCCCCGACCATTCCCAGCCCGGTCCCACGATCATGAGGCCGGACCCTCCAGGCCGCCTGGCAGTGATTGATGTACCTTTTTCTTTTCTTTTCTTTTTATTCTTTTTGGGATATATGTACAAACTTATGACACATCTTTCTGTATATTTTTATGTTTATATTTCTATCATATGTGTTTTTAATTTATTTGTTGAGTTATGCATGATATACCAAATTGAGAAGGAGTTGTCACAGACAATGTCTCGACCACCGGCGTGTTCACTGTAGCGCTACAACTCCAGAATATGAAATCAAGGATCCATTTGTACGCATTATACCTGTGATATTGAGCACCAAGCAGTCTATCGTCCAAAAAGGGGTAACTCTTTCTCCCTTGTTTTGAAATAATTCTTGTACAACGGGGACGTTGTACGATTTTAAGTGTGGGGTGTGGATGGTCGAAAGAGATTTTTTTGAAATTTTTGCAGAAATGATCAATTTTTCAAATTTTTAGCAAACTTTTTCAAAATTTTTAATAAATTGCAATTTTGAAATGAATGGTTTGTGATTGTGATAGCATTGGTATTTTTCAAGAAATACTGCTTATTTGTGATCATGCTATTAGTTAGTCAAATAAGTTGAGTTTTATGAGTTAGAAGATTGAGCTGTTTTAGGATTGGAAATTAGGAAGGAAAAGTCAATCTGTGGCCTTTGTTGTTCGAGCCGGTAGGTCTAAAATGGGTGGGCCTTATGCACCTTACCACCTAAGATCGTCTGGTCTGGGATGGTATTTCTGAAAGCTCGTTACACGGACAACATCGAAAGTCATGGACAATTCCTTAATGGCCTTTAGAATCTGAACGAGTAAGTACACTTCATTGTGGACAGAAAGTTTGTAATCAAGGGTTCTCTAGAAAGCCATGAATTCCAAAGAACAAGTCAATTATGTTTTTGCGAACTATTCCATTCTAACTCAAAGAGCAATAAACTTTGAAACTGAACACAGTCAGAAATTGTTTGATTCTCTATTATAATTTGTTAAAAACTCTCTTGCTTGGGGACAAACAAGGCACAAGTGTGGGGTGTTTGACAACTCCTAGTGATATCAAGTATTTTAGGCGTTGTTGAGCCCTGTTCTTGATTAAATTATATCAAATATGTTTGGGTATTCTCACTTTTCGTGCCAGGACTTGTTTGGAGAAAAAGGATAGAAACAGGGACTAAAAGTGTACAAAAGGAAAAAGTAAGGAAAGAATGAAAAATCAAGAGAGCTCGTACGTGCGCCGCGGGAATAAACTATGCGCGACGCGGTCTTAAGGCGGTGGAACACATTTAAATTCCAAAGAAACGGGGAAAGATAAGTACGCGCGCCGCGGATCTCATTTCTGCGCGGCGCGGTTGCGGGAAATTTGCAAGTATAAATAGACGCATTTCCAGCCGAAAACCCTAGCAAAGACCGGGTGTAAACAACGACCTTGAAGCTCTTTGACTCCAGGATTTCATTTCAGCAAGCTCATAATTGGTATTTTATGTTTTTGGCTTTAATTTCATTTTAGTAGAAAGTAGTTTTGTAGCTAAAGTCTTTGGGAGTGACAACCACTGACTTTGAGCACTTAGGTTTCTGTTTTAGAAACATTTTGGTTACTGTTTTTGTGATTGGAATTTAGTGTGGTGAATGAAAAGCATTTGGTTACATTTAATTTTAGCTTTTCGGTGTTGGATGTTTGTGTTTGGTTATTGTTTGATTGATTGTGTTTTGGATTGTGTTTTGGACCTTGTTAGGACTGTTTTTCTTAGCTGAAATCAGTAGCTAATTAGGTTATTTAGTAAGCATTGAACCTTGGCTAGTAACTGTTCCATAGGACTTTAACTAGTGGTAGTTTATGCTTTGCTTGGTTTTGGCTAGTTTGGATGCCTTTGATTGCTTCTGAGTCAGATATGTACTTCTGATTTAAGATAGTGACTAGGTCATTTGGACATAGCTTAGCTTAGCTTGAGTGTTGAGCATTGTCTCATTTGCTAGTGATAGGAAAATAGAAATCAGATCCTCCGACTATAGCTGTGACACTATTAGTTGGTAATCTCTCATCTAGTCTAACCATGAAGCTCCTGTGGATCGACCCTGACTACCGCTATACTAGTGTGTGTGTTAGGTTTTCTCTTATTTTTGACCGCACGACGACCTAGGCGTGTCAATAACCACGTAACTTACTTAGAAGTCATAAACGTTCGTTGATTTCGTGACCGGTGGCATCAACTGCGAGGCGGCAACTGCTATTTGCAGAATGTTGGTGCAGTAGCCCTAAACCATCAGTGGAGTAACAGAGCAGTAGCCATAAATTGTCGGTGGAGGAGCACTAGTAAACCTAATCGATGGTGGTAGAGCATTGTTATACTTCAGCGTTCAGCGTGCTAATTGACAACAAAGGGATGTATCGCGAGGGATGGGGGAAATAGATGGAGAGAGGAAAAAAATAAAACAACGTAAAATTTTTTAAGATGACAGACATTTTTAAAATGTACCCCGTGTTTTTGCTTATGTTGATTTCATGACATGAAAATATGACATACAAATATGCATGTCATGAATTTTGATAAATGATGACTTAATTTATTATGACAGCCATTTTTGTCTATCGTAAATGTTTAAATTTTTACACAAAGATGACATACTTTTATGATATACTTTTTTTCCTGTCATAAAACAATGTCTGTCATTGTTCGTCTGTCATGGAAAGTCATTTTTCTACTAGTGCCATATAATTATCAGCAAATAAAGATCATATAATAACTAATGAATAACACATTTAATCGTCAATGAAAATAAATCAACATAATACAACTATCCATATAATCATAAATGAATAAAAATGTCTAATTGTAAAATAATATATACGTCCATTCATTAATGATTAAGTTATAATCCTATATGAATTTGTGATCTTCAATTATCTTTTTTACTTGTTCTATTTAATAACTAGGTGAATTTCCACGCGTTGCATTGATTAACATTGTGTAATTTCTACAAAAATATGTTATTGAAATTATCATTCACATTAACTACAAAATAAAAGTTATTACAATAAAAAGATATATCAAATTATAACTATTTTTAAATTATATATATATATATATATATATATATATATATATATATATATATATATATATATATATATATATATATATATATATATATATATATATATATATATATATATATATATATATATAAGGAGGATCGTGTAGGAACCCAAAATCCGGTAAGAAATGTAAGGACAAATCTGGACCTTTAATCATGAAAAATGGGTGGATAAGATTCAATGTGAATAAAATGTCACATCTTAAAAGCTTGGGGGGCTACTTGTATAAAAATCAAAACAATTGGGTGGATAATACAAATTAATAAGGGTAATATGGTAATTGCAACGAGACCCCCACCAGATTGCGACACTTGTCGCTACATGGTTTGCTGAGTTTTTTTATTCCCCCCGCTTAGTTTTTGGGTCATAACTTTTTTTTTCTTTGTAAAAAAAAATTCTAAAAAAACCAAAGTTCTTAAAATTTAATTCTCTACAAAACAAGCACAATCATGAAAATTTGAAAAAAAAAATTATTTTTTATTATAATAAAAAATTAAAAATTAAAAAAATTCCAAAAATTATGAAAATTTAATGGATAATTGTAGATATTATATTAGTAAGTTTGCATAAAAAATTTGAGAAAAAAGGTTTTTTCGTGTTCATTTTTATATTTTAAGTAAAAAAACACATCAAAATAGCAAAATATGTTTTATGATTCAAAACTTATGATCAAAGATGCAATATTCGTTATGATTCAAGATTCAAAAGTCGTTATGATCCAAAACGAGTTAAAAAAAACATATAACGACAAAATAATTCAAAACTTATGATCCAAGATGCAAAAAAACTATGATCCAAAATGTTATGATCCAAAAATACATGATTCAAAACATTATGATTAAAAATATCATGATCCAAAATGATTAGATTAAATATACGAAAAAAAACGTTAAAATTAAGATTAAAAAATATTAAAAATTAAAAAATATACATAAAAAATGAAAAAAAACAAAAAATTAAAAATTAAAAATCGAGTACTGTAGCATTAAAAAAATAAAAATAATAAAAAAGTAAAAATAATAAAAAAATAAAAATCTAAAAACCGAGTATAATCGAAAATAAAAAAATTAAAAAAAATAATTTTAAAAAAATAATAAATAAACAAAATAAATAATTAAATAAATAACGAAAAAAACGAAAAAGGAAAAAAAACGAAAAAGGAAAAAGAAAACGAGAAAAAAAAACTCACTTAAATCACCTTGAAAAAAAAACTCACTTAAATACTCGAGTTCGTATTTCGTTCCGTGGACGTGCGTCGCACGTGATTGCGTCACGTCGAAGGAAGACGTTTTGAGGTTATTGCCCTAATAAGAATGATTGGACGAGAAGAGTCCTTGCAGTTTCTACCGGATTTTGGGTTCCTACCGGATAGTGAATCCATTTAGAAATGTTATACCAACTAAATATAGGAATAATTTCATATATATACCCCAAATAAAGAGGTAAATATTATATTTGCCATAACTATAACTTAAATATCATATTATCCCCAAATAAATATCCAAAATATCATATATATATATATATATATATATATATATATATATATATATATATATATATATATATATATATATATATATATATATATATATATATATATATATATATATATATATATATATATATATATATATATATATATATATATATATATATATACCCAAAAACTATTTTTTATATATTTTATAAACATTTAAATCATATTTTAAAGCTATTCTAAATAATTAAAAACATTTTAATTAAAAAAACAACCAAGTTGGAACATAAATTAGGAGATAAATACAGGATTCCTTTTTTAAAATTTGATTAATATACTAAAATACCAGTTTTAGGGGTTAAATTGTAAAATTTGATTAATTAATTGTTATAAATTTATAATTAGGCTCTTGAATCTAACACTGTTGATCATTCCGATCGGACGATCCATATTTGGTCCTACATTTACACAATAATTGTTAAAATGTATTTGATCCTAACCTTATATATATATATATATATATATATATATATATATATATATATATATATATATATATATATATATATATATATATATATATATATATATATATATATATATATATATAGTGTGTGTGTGTGATCAACATAGAACCAAAATTATAAACAGAATCAAAGACCCACATTCTTGACCTTTCAATCAAATTAGGCTGTTGAGGGTAAGATGATAAAATATAACATATTATTTAATTATAAAAATAATAATAACTTATTAAATCTTATAATAATCAGGATTTATTAAATCTAATTAATATCTTTCCAAAAATATCATAATCTTATCCAATCAATACAAATCAAATCTCAAAAATGATATCAGTTTCCTAAATTACTACACATAAATGTTTAATAATTAGTGTTTGTATATGTTCATTGACGAATAATGCTCATAAATGAACATTGTGAAATATAAAAAAATTCATACATGTTCAGTACTGAACATGTATCAACATCATAACAAATTATTGTTCATAATTGAACATTGACGATTAATGTTCATAGATGAACATTTAGAAATATATGAGCATTTATTATAGATTATTATTCAAGAAATTAGTCAGGTTCATAAATAAATATGTATTTCATAACTGAACATGGATGAACATTTATACAAAAAACTCAAATGTTTATAAGTTATAAATGAACATGGATGGAGATTTTTACAAAAACTCGAAAATTGGTCACGTGTAAACATATGTTCGTAATTGAACATAGATGAACATTTAAACAAAAGCTCAAATGTTCATAACTGAACATGGATGAACATTTAGACTTTTATACAAAAACTCAAATGTTCATAACTAAACATTTATACATTTATACAATAACTCAAATGTTCATAATTGAACATTGATGAAAAATTAAACAAAATGTCAAATGTTTATAACAGGACATAGATGGACATTTATACATTTATACGAAAACTCAAATGTTTATAACTAACATTTATACATTTATACAAAAACACAAATATTCATAAGTGAACATAGATGAATGTTTATACATTTATCAAGGTTGTAAAAAGCGCTTGACGTTAGCTTGGCGGTTGAGTTGGGTTAAGGGATTAATCAGATTAATTGGGGATTTGTCGGCGATTAACCGGTGACCCTAAATTATAAAGGAATTCATTTAAAATATATAAAGATAACAAAATAGAAAAGTTTTATTCATTTTATTCCAAGATACACATAAAAAATTATACATTTGTTTATTTTTATTTTTTAATATTGTTTTCTTCAATTTTATTCAGTTATTAGAGAGTGTTTGTGTCATCATTTAAAAATTAAAAAATAAATAATAAATTTAAAAATTGGAAAAATGACCGCCAAGACCGATTAATTGGCCGCCAAGACCGATATTTGACCGATTTTTGCAGTAAACCGTCAAGGTGACCGATTAGGCCTAATCGTAATCGATTGAAGATCGCCAAGCGATTAATCACCGATTAATCGGTCGTCAAGGCTGATTTCTGCAACACTGACATTTATACAAAAACTCAAATGTCCATAACTGAACATGGATGACTACTTATACTAACTCAAATGTTCATAACTGAACATATATAAACATTTAGACAAAAACTAAAAATTTGTCAATTGTAAACACTGTAAGACCCGTTCCGCCGAGTCGCGGCCCGAAGGAATCCGCAATGCGGCTTTAGGAAGAATCTAGAATCGTGAAGGATTCGTACGCGCGGCACGGTTTTAAAGATCCCGCGACGCGGTGCGCCTCTAAAGTGAAAAACCCTAATTCGGATTTAAACGTCTATATAAAGGGACCCAGCCCTAGGGTTCGTGTTTTTGGGAGTTTTCTGGAGCAGAGGCGTCTGGTTTCGGCAGATACTCTTTGGTCCCGAGGCTTTGAAGGCTTTGGGAGATTAGAAGAAGGAGATCCAACGCGGGGAAAAGATTCGGGACGGATCGTGGGTATCACACCGTCCTTCAGGAGTAAGGTAGGAAGATTTACTCTTCTGACTTTCTTTTTATCCCGTCATATGGTGTTATCAGTTGGTTTGTAGCTTTAGACGATTTGTAGCACTTAGGGTTTGGGACCAGGGACATGCATGGACTTGCATGTCCGTAAGGAAGTGACCTTAGGGTAGTTTCTGATCCAAGGAAGGATGTAGAAAGGAACCCTAGCCGATTGATGTACTGTTAAACGCTAATAACATTTTGGAATATTACGAGCCGCGACGCGGACTGGCAATGTCAGCGGCGCGGACTCGGCTGAACCCCCGTAAATGTGCAATGGTAGCCGCGGCGCGTA
The DNA here is from genome assembly GCA_023525715.1 of Cichorium intybus. Taxonomy (NCBI): domain Eukaryota; kingdom Viridiplantae; phylum Streptophyta; class Magnoliopsida; order Asterales; family Asteraceae; genus Cichorium; species Cichorium intybus. The sequence continues at coordinate 7,500,340 of CM042014.1, read as the reverse complement.
GGGCGAGAAGCCACACTGCGGCGAGAGTCTGTTTGACCCTAAGGATTGGTTTTGACCCTGGTTTGGTGATAAACGTTGGGTCTGGCCTTTAGGCAAGTCTATAGAAGTTTAGTCAGTGCTTGACATGTTGTATATGTGGGATATAGGTGTGTGGACGAGCTAGTGGAGATCTTAAAGTATATCTGTGCGGTTTCGAACCAGGTGAGTATCCTCACCTTACTATATGATGTTGCATGTTAGGCATCTTGTGTGTTGTTTACAATTATATGATTTGCTCTATATCTGTGGTTATTTGTTGTTGGGCTCAGTACTGATGTGTGTCCCCTCGTAGCTGTTGTATGGCGAGTTGGACTATTGCCTTGTCCCATAGCTGTTGTATGATGGGCTGGGCCATAACCGGGAACCCATAGCTGTTGTATGATGGGTAGAACCTTCCCGTGTCCATAGCTGTTGTATGATGAACGCCCGTAGCTGTTGTATGGCGGGTAGGGTCGGGTCGTTCTCGAGGACGGGTTGTTTAATGTGTGGGCATGTATGGTAACTTGTGGACTCACTAAGCTTTAAGCTTACCCGTTGTTTTTATAATATTTCAGGTAATTTAAATGACAAAGGGAAGGGCAAGGCTTGACGGCAGCGCGTCGCATTCAAGAGATTGATGTCAATGAACTATATTAGTAATTTCAAATGTTTCCGCTGATAATTTAAGTATTATGTTGAACAGTTTTATGTTTTAGAATAAAGGTTTTATTGGAATCTTGGTAATAAATGATTTTTTTTTTAATTTTTGTAATTCAAATGACAAAGGGAAGGGCAAGGCTTGACGGCAGCGCGTCGCATTCAAGATATTGATGTCAATGAACTATATTAGTAATTTCAAATGTTTCCGCTGGTAATTTAAGTATTATGTTGAACAGATTTGTGTTTTGGAATAAAGGTTTTATTGGAATCTTGGTAATAAATGATTTTTTTTTAAATTTTTGAAATTGGGGCGTTACAAATTGGTATCAGAGCCTTGGTTTGAGGGATTTGGATGAACTGTATTGGGAATCCAAACTCAAACTTAGGACTGAGTGATTTTGTTAAGAAAATGTTTTGGAAGGTTAAATTAAAGTAAAAGAAGATGCGATGCGAACCGTCAACCGAGCTCAAGTAAGTTTTGTGATTCCCAATTACCCATGCCAAGTTTGTGTTATGTGATAAAATTTATTGTGCTAGAATGTAAAGTTGCCTAGATAATATACTCTGTAGACTGTTTTGTGCCATATGTGCTGCTTTGGAATTTTATGCTACTGTCGTTAGGTTGCTTAGTGAATGCTGGTAGGTTATATGCAATTAGGGTAAGATAGCCTGAGAATTTTTGGTTTGGCCTTACTGGCTGTTCCTTGTTTGGTTGTGACTCTAGGGTAGGATCAGTTATTCAAACGTCTATCTTATTCCCGATTGTATACGGCTGTGCGTCCGTGAGGCGACTCGACGACATTAGCAGTAGTTCTCTTAGGCACGTGTGAGATGGAGAGTTAGATCAAAAGATTAGGCACCACGGTGCCTGACCGCAGGAGTCATAGAAAATGGTTTAGTGCGTGTGACATTTTAGGAGGATAATTGACGAACTTGGAACAAGGGCGAATAGGTGTGGAAGGTAGTACCAGGCCAGTATTACCGAAAGCACAGGATTCACGCTTGAGTCAAGAGTAGTCAAACAAAGTCCTAGAAAGTCAAGTAGTTGGATAGATAGGAGTGACCCGAGTATTGATATTAGAAACTGTTGCGCATTTCAGAATGGCAGTCACTCAATGTAACGGTGGACCAGATGCGGGTGCCTCGAGTGGGGGAGGACCGACTGATGAAAATCTCCGTAACCTGATAGCGGAGGAGGTTTCGCGAGAAGTGTTGGCTGCGATACCTCAGTTCTTTGGTACGATTAAGGCTGAGCTATGGGCAATGCTCGAGGAGTGACTGGCTACTCAGGGCACATCACGTGCTAGGGATGCAAGTTACAAGGACTTTTCGACTTGTTCGCCTCCGATGTTCGATAGGGGCAGGGATCCGATTGTCAGTATGCGGTGGATTTCTGCGGTAGAAGGTGCCTTCCGCACCTGTTCGTGTCCTGAGAACTCCAAGGTAACATTTGCAGTGAATCTTCTAAGAGAGGGTGCAAAAGATTGGTGGGAAATACGAACGAAAGATCTCACTCCTGCTCAGTTGGATGCCATTACGTGGCCGCAGTTTAAGGAACAGTTCAAACTGGAGTATGTTCCACAGGTGGAAATGGAACGCTTGGCGCAGGAATACCTAAATTTGACCCAGACTACTGAGACGGTGACGGAGATCACCAAAAAAGTTTAATGAACGAGCACTCTTCTGTCCAGAGTTTGCGGCGACCGAGCGAATGAGGATGACACGATACTTGGCGATGCTTCGCACAGACATTCGGGAATTTGTGTCTGCTGCTAGGCACCAAACTCTTACTGATATGATAGCGGCCGCTCGGGCCCGAGAGTTGGAACTGGAAACCCAACAAAAGCAGAAGCGTCCGGCGCCTACTCAGACTCAGCAGGTGTCGAAGAAATTTCGAGGGTCAGATCAGGGAAAGCAAGGGAAAAGGAGCCATGGTAAATGTGGTAAATGTGGAAGGAATCATGAGGGGCGTTGCTGGGTGTTAATATGCCATAAGTGTGGAAAGGAGGGCCACTATGCTAAAGATTGTCGGCAAGAGGTCAAGATTTGTTTTAATTGTAATCAGGTAGGCCATTTCAAGGCCCAGTGTCCCCGTCTGACTCAGGGAGTGGTTCAGAATCCGGCACCCACTACACTCCGGATTACCGATGGTAGGCAGGGGAAAGGGGAAGCCCCTAAGACCAAGGGTCGAGCATTCGTCATGATCGCCGAGGAGGCACAGGATGCGCCCGACGTCGTCACGGGTACTCTTTCTTTACTTGCCTCGTGTTTGTGGTGTGTGTAATTAATGTGTCTATTATGCCTTGATTAGGAACGTTCTTAGTCAACTCTACGCCTACCTTTGTACTATTTGATTCGGGTGCTAGTCATTCTTTTGTGTCTGCCGCGTTGGGAAAGAGTTTCGGTATTGCTTTAGGAACTCTTCATCGGCCGTTAGAAGTAGAAATTGCGGATGATAAAACCGTGCAAGCGACTAGTGTTTATCGGGGATGTGAAGTAGTGATTCAAGGAATAAAGTTTCCAATCGACCTCATCCCTATACCGTTGAGTGACTCTCGAGTCATCATCGGTATGGATTGGTTGGGTCAGCATGAATCATGGATCGATTGTAAGAACAAGCGAGTGTGGATTCAAACCCCAAGTGGGGGAGAGCTGGTTGTGCAGGGCGAGAGAAAGAATCGAGGTGCAGTTTTCTGTTCAGCCGCTAGGGCACGCAGACATTTTCAGCATGGAGCTTCGGGATTTGTGGCTTATGTTTTAGACGCGCGAGAAAAGAAGCCACAACAGAAAGCAGGTGATATACCGGTGGTTCGGGATTTTCCTGATGTGTTTCCCGAGGACCTGCCTGGTCTACCGCCAGAGAGACAGGTGGAATTTAATATCGACTTAACTCCCGGTGCGGCTCCAATAGCTAAAGCACCGTATCGTCTTGCGCCTCCAGAGATGCTGGAGTTGTCTATTCAACTTCGGGAATTATTAGATAAGGGATTTATTCGACCTAGTTGCTCACCGTAGGGAGCGCCTATTTTGTTTGTTAAGAAGAAGGATGGTTCCAACAGGATGTGCATAGATTATCGTGAGCTGAATAAGCTTACGGTGAAGAATCGATATCCATTGTCTCACATCGACGACTTGTTTGACCAACTGCAGGGCGCTTCGTGGTTCTCGAAAATTGATTTGCGGTCAGGATATCATCAAATGCGGGTTCGGGAGGAAGACATCCCGAAAACGGCTTTTCGGACGAGGAACGGCCATTTCGAGTTTGTAGTGATGCCGTTCGGACTAACCAATGCCCCTGCAGCTTTTATGGACTTAATGAATCGGGTGTGTCGACCGATGTTGGATCGGTCGGTTATAGTTTTCATTGACGATATCTTAGTTTACTCTCGGAGCAGGGAGCAACATGAACAGCATTTAAGAGAGGTATTGGAGACCTTAAGGAAGGAGAAGCTTTATGCAAAATTATCCAAGTGTGACTTTTGGCTACGGGAGGTTCAGTTTTTGGGTCACATTGTCAACGAGCAAGGAATCATCGTAGACCCGGCTAAGGTGGAGGCCGTGATGCGGTGGGAGGTTCCGAAGACTCCCTCTGAAATTAGAAGTTTCTTGGGTCTGGCTGGTTATTATCGTCGTTTCATCCAAGACTTCTCAAAGGTTGCAGTACCTTTGACTCGGCTAACTAAGAAAAACGCTGCTTTTCGGTGGGGTAAGGAGCAGCAGCAGGCTTTTGAGACTTTGCGGCGAAATTGTGTGAAGCTCCGGTTTTGATTTTGCCTGAAGGCATGGAGGACATGGTAGTTTATTGTGACGCATCTATCTCGGGATTGGGGGCAGTCTTGATGCAACGAGGCAGGGTGATTGCTTACGCCTCGCGATAGTTGAAGCCCCATGAAGCTAACTACCCTACTCATGATTTGGAATTGGGAGCGGTGGTCTTCGCTCTCAAGATTTGGAGACACTATTTGTATGGAGTGAAGTGCACCATCTTCACGGACCACAAGAGTTTGAAGTACCTGATGGATCAGGAAAACCTCAATATGAGGCAGAGAAGATGGTTGGATGTATTGAAAGACTATGATCATGAGATACACTACCACCCTGGAAAGGCCAATGTGGTAGCGGATGCGTTAAGTCGTATGGCTTCGGGTGCACCCCTTCGGGGCGTTTGTCTAAGGATGACAATTGTGACACCATTGCTTGAGCTGATTAGGAAAGCCCAGGTGGAAGCAAGCAAGAGCAAAAATCAAAAAGGTGAAAGAATTGTGGGTCAGTTGGCAGCTATGGTCAAAGATAGTAGAGATTTGTTAACTTGCCATGAGAGAATTTGGGTACCGAAGCTGGGCGGGGTTCGTCAAACCCTATTGGAGGAGCCACATAAATCCAAGTTCTCTATTCACCCTGGAGCATGACCTGTCGTAGGGTCAAGGAAGAAGTTGGTGGCCAGGCATGAAGAGGGAAGTAGATTGGTTTGTCGAAAGATGCATGACCTGTCGTAGGGTCAAGGCCGAGCACCAACGGCCTCATGGTAGATTGCAGCCTCTTGAGATCCCAGAATGGAAATGGGAGCATATCACAATGGATTTCATCACGAAGTTGCCAAGAACCCCTCGACATATGGACACTATTTGGGTTATCGTGGATAGGTTGACTAAAAGTGCTCATTTCCTCCCCATCCAAGAGACTTACTCTGCAAAGGAATTGGCTAAGGTCTACGTAGATGAGATTATCTCTCGGCATGGTATACCGGTCTCTGTGATATCCGACCGGGATGTCCGATTTACGTCTAGGTTTTGGAAGAAGTTTCATGAGGAATTAGGCACTCGCCTTCATTTCAGCACAGCATATCATCCTCAGACGGATGGGTAGAGTGAAAGGACGCTTCAAACGCTAGAGGATATGCTTAGGGCATGTGTCATCGATTTTGGCGGAAGTTGGGATTCCCATCTCCTTTTAGCTGAGTTTTCTTACAATAACAGTTATCACGCGAGCATTGGCAGGGCTCCCTTTGAAATGTTGTATGGAAGGAAATGTCGGACACCTATTTGCTGGGACGAAGTTGGCCAGCAGGTATTGGGTAGTACTGAGGTGGTGCTCAAGACAACTGAGTTAATTCAGAAGGTTCGAGAGAGATTGTTAACGGCACAGAGTCGACAGAAAAGTTATGCGGATAGGCGACGGTCCGATCTCGAGTTTCAAGTTGGGGATTATGTTCTTCTGAAGGTATCGCCTTGGAAGGGAGTTGTTCGTTTTAGGAAGCGAGGAAAGCTTGGCCCTAGGTACATTGGACCATATCGAATTGTCACCCATGTAGGTAAGGTAGCTTACCTGTTGGAGCTGCCCGAGCAGCTTAGTCAGATTCACGACACGTTCCATGTTTCGCAGCTCAGGAAGTGCATTACTGAGGAATCTACAATAGTACCTTTAGAGGATATTCAATTAGATGAACGCCTAAATTATGTGGAGCGACCAATTGCCATCATTGAAAGGAAGATAAAGACTTTACGAAATAAAACGATAGGATTAGTTAAGGTTCAGTGGCAACATCGAAAAGGGTCCGAGTGGACTTGGGAACCGGAGGAGGAAATGCGGAGGCATTATCCAGAATTATTTACCGGCACGGATTTCGGGGACGAAATTCAGTTAAGTGGGGGAGAATTGTAAGACCCGTTCTGCCGAGTCGCAGCCCGAAGGAATCCGCGACGCAGCTTTAGGAAGAATCTAGAATCGTGAAGGATTCGTACGCGCGGCGCGGTTTTAAAGATCCCGCGACGCGGTGCGTCTCTAAAGTGAAAAACCCTAATTCGGATTTAAACGTCTATATAAAGGGACCCAGCCCTAGGGTTCGTGTTTTTGGGAGTTTTCTGGAGCAGAGGCGTCTGGTTTCGGCAGATACTCTTTGGTCCCAAGGCTTTGAAGGCTTTGGGAGATTAGAAGAAGGAGATCCAACGCGGGGAAAAGATTCGGGACGGATCGTGGGTATCACACCGTCCTTCAGGAGTAAGGTAGGAAGATTTACTCTTCTGACTTTCTTTTTATCCCGTCATATGGTGTTATCAGTTGGTTTGTAGCTTTAGACGATTTGTAGCACTTAGGGTTTGGGACCAAGGACATGCATGAACTTGCATGTCCGTAAGGAAGTGACCTTAGGGTAGTTTCTGATCCCAGGAAGGATGTAGAAAGGAACCCTAGCCGATTGATGTACTGTTAAACACTAATAACATTTTGGAATATTACGAGCTGCGACGCGGACTGGCAATGTCAGCGGCGCGGACTCGGCTGAACCCCCGTAAATGTGCAATGGTAGCCGCGGCGCGTAGGGCAAGAAGCCACGCCGCGGCGAGCGTCTGTTTGACCCTAAGGATTGGTTTTGACCCTGGTTTGGTGATAAATGTTGGGTCTGACCTTTAGGCAAGTCTATAGAAGTTTAGTCAGTGCTTGACATGTTGTATATGTGGGATATAGGTGTGTGGACGAGCTAGTGGAGATCTTAAAGTATATATGTACGGTTTCGAACCAGGTGAGTATCCTCACCTTACTATATGATGTTGCATGTTAGGCATCTTTTGTGTTGTTTACAGTTATATGATTTGCTCTATATCTGTGGTTATTTGTTGTTGGGCTCAGTACTGATGCGTGTCCCCTCGTAGCTGTTGTATGGCGAGTTGGACTATTGCCTTGTCCCATAGCTGTTGTATGATGGGCTGGGCCATAACCGGGAACCCATAACTATTGTATGATGGGTAGAACCTTCCCGTGTCCATAGCTGTTGTATGATGGACGCCCGTAGCTGTTGTATGGCGGGTAGGGTCGGGCCGTTCTCGAGGACGGGTTGTTTAATGTGTGGGCATGTATAGTAACTTGTGGACTCACTAAGCTTTAAGCTTACCCGTTGTTTTTATAATATTTCAGGTAATTCAAATGACAAAGGGAAGGGCAAGGCTTGACGGCAGCGCGTCGCATTCAAGAGATTGATGTCAATGAACTATATTAGTAATTTCAAATGTTTCCGCTGATAATTTAAGTATTATGTTGAACAGTTTTATGTTTTGGAATAAAGGTTTTATTGGAATCTTGGTAATAAATGATTTTTTTTAAATTTTTGAAATTGGGGCGTTACAAACACCTTTTTTTATATAGATGCTATATCTCATATATTGATTGCAATCATCCCTTCCAAGCTTCTCATGAACAAGATTGCAATTTTTTCTACTCACTGCATGAAGTGTATTATTCAAAAGGACCAGTAAGAGGTATCTCATTGAAACAACTGGAAGAAGATTGCAGGTTTTCATATGATGATATGTTTTTCATTTCCCCAATTTCTGCATGGAAATATTTTTATTGATAAAAGATGATGAATGGTGCAATTTTTCTTCAGTCATTGTCATCTAGGTGAGGGAGATAATCGAGGCAAGATAATTATAGAATCTTGTTTATTTTGCATTTGATTTCTTGGAATAAAGGTAAATATAATGCCATTTAATTGTGATTTGTCTTATTTATCCCTCCAACTTTATTTTAGAAATAAAAATAATTTTATTAAAATCAAATATCATATTTTAGTCATATCCATTAATTCAACGATACAATGACTTGTAACAGGGTTATGTGGTTCTATAGGTAAAAAAGGATTTTATGTTGATACGCGCTCAATATATATATATATATATATATATATATATATATATATATATATATATATATATATATATATATATATATATATATATATATATATATATATATATATATATATATTATCAAAATCAAATTTTTACATAAACATAGTGACTTTTTTTTTTTTTTTTTTTGCAATTTACCATTGTGAATAAGTCTATGAAATGTTCAAAAGATATGTAGAATTAAATTGCTTATTGTATTAGGAGCATTAGAATTATGTTCAGCAGTCAGAAGATTCAAGATTTAAGTCTCGTTTTGGGACAAAATATATTGTTCCCCATATTACTCTCGCCAACTTTCAAATTCAATTGTGACTGTCTTCTTATTAATATTAGGGATAATGACTTAAAAAGATAACGAAGTTTAAAAATGTACAAATAACGCCATTAAACTTTCATTTGTACACAAAACGGAATCAAAACATACGTTTTGTACACATTACACCATCAAAGTTTACCAGCTAATGCCGATATACCCAATGTCAAATGTGAACAAATAGATAACTTCGATGGTGTAATATGTACAAAATATACACTTTGATGGTATAATGTATACTTTGATGGTGTTTTATACACAAATGAAAGTTTAATGGTGTTTTTTGTGCATTTTTAAAACTTCGTTACCATTTTAAGTCATTATCCCTTAATATTATTATCAACACTAATTGCAAACACCGTTCACTATCTTATCATACTATATTTTACTTTATTGTTGTTATAAAAGCTACATAAGATATCAAGTTATAAGAAATATTTTGGCATATTACATGAAAATTGAAAATAATGTGTAATAATATATTGAAATCGACAGCCATTTTTTTAATAGAAATTCACTATACGTTAAAACATTAAAAAAACGAATCTTACTCGCTAAGGTTGAATCATTATGAATTGACCTGAATTAGTAGTGAAGAAATATATAGCCGCAAATGAAAAATAATAGGTAGACCAGGCATGGACCAAACTAAGCAACTGGTCACTGCAACATCTGTGATGACCATAACTTCTGATCATCAATCCATGGGTTTATTTAAGTCTGTCCCTGTACTTCCCCCGCCCGCCCCTATTCCAATAAAACAAAAATTAAAACATGCAAACGTTGTACTCCGTTTTTTTAGAGTATTAAACTATTATTCTATACTTTAAATCCCGTAATTTTTTTGAACGTTACCTGCCTTTTTTTTTGTTCCGGGTTGTCACGCGGGTCATGTGGATCCATTTTTGATCCGCTTTTTCCACCGACTCTTCTATCTCCTCTTTCCTTCTTTTGCGACTTTCTCCTTTATCCGCTTTACCACCACCGCTTCGTTCTTATCGATAGCAATGCGATTTTCAGTGAGACGGTAAATTCTCTTCCTCTCTATTTCTGTAGATCCTCTTCTTTCTCGATCTTTTTTCTCTTCAATTTGTCGATGATTACTTCTTCTGCTATTTTTACCGTTGCATCTTCTTTGCTTTGTTGTTGTGTTGCTTCCTGTTCCGCTGTGGTGAATACCCGTCCGCCTTCCCCTTTAATTATATTTATAGGTTGCTTGCATACATTAATATGAAATTGGGTTTGTTCCTCAATTATTTTGCACTTTTATTTGCTTATGATTGCCGACGCTACGGGACAATCTTTTAAAGGTTGTTTAATAACTTCTTAATCTGAATTATTTAGATTATTTTTTCGTAAAATTTTTACTTTTTAATCGGTCAGAATAACTTAACAAGCCTCTTAATCATTAAGTGAAAAGATATATCTATAAGATTCGTTTATAATTTTTTTTCACGTATAACCTTTAACTTAAAAACTGTTTTTTGTTTAAAGCATTTTAATGATTCAGATATCTGAATCATTCACAGGTTATCAAACAACCACTTACTAAATTTTATAATTTTTTTATTTTTCTTTTACGTGTAGTTATTAAGATAATTGTTTCAAGTTACAAATTTTCTTTTTTTAAAAAGTTTATATGTTTATCTTATATTTATGTATTAGTCTAATTTATTTATTATATGCTTTTAGCAAAAAAATTATATTTTTTATTCTAAAGTTGTATAATTATTAAAATATTTCCTCAACATTTTCAAAATGATATTAATATTAGATATTATTTAGGCTTTCGACATAAAAGTCATTCCACTTATCAAAATGTGTCGATTTTACCTTGGATCTGATTTATTGCTCATTTATGCCCAATATTTGAAAGATTTTTAATTTTATTTTTATCCTTGTTACATGATAGGTATTCATGTTACTATCAAATGAAAATCATAAAATAATAATAATAATAATAATAATAATAATAAACTGCTATTGTCTTGATGGTGCTGAAGTTTAGGGTATGCATCAGAAGGTCGGTTCCAACCTGTAAGGTGCCACCGATTTTGCAGGGGGGGCACGCACTCTTGTTTTTCAATTAACATCACAATATATTGAAAAGCGTTTTCTTGTTTGCATATTACTGAGAAATATTTACAACTTAATGTCACTTTTCTGAATAATTCTATCTTTATGATTTCAATGTCTATATCTAGATATATTATTAAATAAAAAAAAATTATCGATTTAATTTACAATACTTTACAGAAAATATAGAAATGTTTTGTATGGGTTGTAAAAGTTCAATTATAGTAAAAATGTACCGACAATTAAGTCTCACAATCTTTAAGTCTGAATAACATACTTTTGTTTATAACACTGAGTACTATGAAAAGGAGCCTGGCCTCGTGTCCTTTGCATTGGACGGGTCAAAAAGATTGTATGTGTGTGTGACTGTGTGTGTTCATTTATGGTGTATTATGTTTTTTATGTTCATGTAGAGTATTATTTGCGCATTAAATTGATAATATGTGTGTAAGATGTACAGGTCTTGTTTGTGTATGACAATGAAGTGAATCTATGTTATCGGTTGTGCCTTAATATGGAGTCGATCACAGTCAGAATAGTTATAGCAAGTTACAAATATGTTATCCTCTTATAACTGTATGATAAATATGTAATTTAAATTCTACTAAAAATGTGATATTTCTTTGGTTCACAATCCGGGATTAAATTTTGGTTTGAATGTATTTTGGTTGTTTAGTTAATACTATCATAAATGGACGCAAAAATTTTCATTGCCTTCAATTTGATTCTCCAGTAAAAATACATGTGGTTGGATACATTAAATTAAACCATTTGCATCATTTATGAGATTTATAACAAAATACTAGCTGTTAATAATAACCTTCATCGTAAAAAAAAAATACTAAGGTACTTCTTTTGTTTAATATTCGATATTTTAAGCTAAGAGCACTTGTATTTTGAAATTGTAAGAAAATTTAGGAATTTTATGTAAGAATTTAATTAACCAAAGAAAATTGTATTCCTTTACCAAACAAGACTTTGAAGGTTTTGAGGACCGCCATCAATTCGTTATTCAATTTTCAAGCCGCTTTTGCTTTTATTCCCCAGGAATTCAAAGTCTTCGTTCCCTCACGAGTAATATTTATCTTGGCCAAATCGTATAGACTTTATAATTATAAGGACTTGAATTCCTATTTTTTCCCTAGGGTTGATATCTCAATTTTAGTGGAGAATTATTCTTCCGCTCCTTTGGAAAATGTAAGGTCAGCTTAACATATAACGAAGGCTATTTCGTCGTTGGTCGGATTGGTCAATATATAGTAATAGAAAATTAAAAAATTAAATTAGTAAAATATAACATGTTAATGGTGGAATAAATCTTCCATCAGAATGGCTCAGACTCAAATAAGACGACCAAAATGTAGTGTTATTATATATATATATATATATATATATATATATATATATATATATATATATATATATATATATATATATATATATATATATATATATATATATATATATATAACCGAGGAAGCCACCCGACCCGTCCTTTGGACGACCCGACTGACCCAACCTCGGGGCAACATGAACACTCGGTAAACTCATGTGCCAGGCAACCCACCCTTTGGGCGTACCGGTGGCCATCCCTAATTGAAACCGATGAGAGTCGAACCCTTGACCTCTCCTATGGAAAGGTGGGAAAGCTACCAACTCGGCCATCAGGAGATGGTTAGTATTATTATTATATATGTAGTAATTTTCTCATATATATTTTACATCCATGTACACATATGCTTTTATGTGGGTCAATTGGGTTCCCATAAAAGTGAATTGCTTTGTTTGGAGGTTGCTGCTAAATCGGGTTCCGATTGTTAATAATCTTGTGTCTAGGGGAATTGCTGTCAACTTGCCATTGTGTTCTTTTCGCAACGGGTGTGTTGAAGATGTTGACCATTTGTTCTTCAGTTGCACTTTTGTAGTGGAGGTTTGGAGGTGGTTCTGCTCGTGGCTTGACATTTTGGAATCACCTCCTTCCAGCTTAGTTGAATTTGCTCTTCTGGTCTTGCTTGGTCGAGCTTTGGCAGGTCCAATCGCAAGATGAGCCTGGGCTATGTTACTCCTTTGTTTGGTTCGTTTGGAAGGTGAGAAACAATTCTATTTTTGCTAAGAGGGAGTGTTCTTTGCCGGTTTTAGTAGATGACATGTAGCTTTCTGTTTTTGGAACTTAAACTGGCCTAATTAATGTGTCTCCTCTTCTTCTTTTTCTTTTGTACTGTGTAATTAGCTAGCTCCTTGCTAGTTGTTTTAATGATATCGTCGTTCAAAAATGTATTTAAAAACTTTTTTCTAGGTTGCTTCATATGGTGCCGAAATCCATAGATGTTTTGATGAGGTTAAAATAACCATGCATCGGAAAGAGAAAATATAAGTGCCAAATACGTAAAGTATACTTTTAGTCCCTATAACTTTAACTTGTACGAATTATATTTTTAAACCTTGCAGTTTTTAACTTTTAGGAAATAGAAAATTGCAAAGTTGGTCCCTGTGGTTTGCCAAAATTAGCTAGTATGGTACAAAATGAATTTGATTAGCGCCACAGGTCCAAAAAGATTATTTTGTTGCGAGTTTGGTCCAATTTAAAAAAAAACACTTAGAATAACGATTTTACCCTTGCTTTTTTGCTTTTTCCTTTTATTTTATGGGTTTTTAACAAAAAAGAAAATAAAACCCCCACCCCACCCTACCCCTCTCTCTCTAAGGCTATGTTTGGCAGACTAACTGAAAAACTAGCTGCTAGCTGAAAAACTAGCGGTAGCTAGAAAACTAGCGACTAACTGAAAAACTAGCTGAGCTGAAAAACTAGCTAATAATATTTAACGTTTGGTAAAAAACTAACTGATAAAACTAGCTGGAAATCGTAAAATGACAGAAAAGGACATGTACAAAATTAATCTAATATTATAAGAAAAGGAAGCATATCCAGTGTGAGGGTAAAATGGGAACATTTTGAAACCGCTACTCAAAACGTTACTATTAGTAGCGTTTAAAAAACCTAGCTTGTTAGCTAGCTTATAAGTTAGTTTTTGGATTCCCAAACATGTCAAACTAAAAAAGCTCGAAAAAAACGTTAGTTTATACGCTAGCTGTGGCGCGCCAAACATAGCCTAAACCACCGGTCCATCGTGAACAACTTTTCACACAAAGTTTTCTACCCATCACTATCTATCTTCTTCTTAATCTCTATCTCATTGCTCTGATCACTCACCCCACTGGAAAAACCGTCGATCCTACTCGAAAAAACCTTAGATAAACTTTTCACATGTAGGAGATTTTGGGCTCATAAGGTGACACTCCTCTCAAGTGCCGCCACCAGAAAAACCTTCAAAACCCGATCGAATCTGGACAAACAAACCTTTAAACCCTTGAAACGTTGAACGCCGACGTCGTTTTCAGATCTCAACGCCGCCACTACCACCGTCTAAAACCATCCTCACAAATTGTTTGCAGATCTCAACCCTCAGATGTCGTTTGCAGATCGAAGGTTGGAGAGAAGAGATCGTCAGTCTGTTGGTTCGTCAATTTCTCATCAGAGTCTTCAAAAATCGTTAATCTCTTGGTTCGAATTTCTAGTAGACGTATATTTCTTTGTATCAAATTTTAGAAACCATGTGTCTCTTTGTTTGGATTTCAAAACTTGTTTGTTTTTTCTTTCACACTTCAGAAATCGATTTGATTTGATTTAGTGGCAAATGATGGAATCATCTGGGTTTACAGGTTTCCTCAACATGTTTGTGTGTATTTGTGGGTTCAGATTTACTAGTTCATTCCCTTGATTCATCAATGTATGTATGTGTGTGTTTAATCATAAAGAAAGAGAGACACAGGTGTCTGCTATAATTTTATTGGAAGGGATATTTGGGTTGGTACATTGTTAATGGTGTCAATCGGTGGTGGTGGTGTTTACTGGCAGTGAGAAAGGTTGTAGCAAAGAAAGGAGGGGTGGGTGTTGACCGATGGTGGGGGAGGTTGCAGGTTTTCTGGGTTTGAAGCAAGAGATAAAATAGGGGTAAAAGGAAAGAGGGTGGGATCGGAAGTGTATGTGTGACTGTGTGTGTGTGTAAGAGACAGAAAGGGGAACGGGGTAAGGGTGGGTGTGGGTGCTAATCTAATTCAAAAAATCTTAAATAAATTAAAAGAAAAAAAAAAGAAAAGGAAAAAGAAAATAGCAAGGGTAAAATCGTCATTTTAAGTGTTTTTTTTTTTTTAAATTTGATCAAACTCGCAACAAAATAATCTTTTTGGACATATGGTGCTAGTCAAATTCATTTTGGACCAAACTAGCTAATGCTGGCAAACCACAGGGACCAAGTTTGCAATTTTCTCTTAGGAAATACGTGAATTAACATTTTTACAATTCCAAAATTTGAAACTTTTACAAGACCAAATTACAATTATGGTCCACGTGGTTTCCACTCTTCTATACTTTAGCTACAAGTTTTAGCATTGTGTATGGAAGGGCAGGTTAAAAAAATTTCATGCTTAGTCTAAAGGGAAATTTGTTATAAAGTCATTATATTTTGGGCTTAATTTGGAAAAAACCCTCCCTGATTTTTTTTTTTGCTATTTAACCCTTGTAACCGGTAAATGTTTGTAAAATTACTCTTGCCCCCGGTTACCTATTAGGTTACCGGTTACCTCATTCGAATTGGGGGTATTTGAACATGGGAATGCAGACGATTTGTGGAAGTGTCAATCGAATTGTCAATCGAAGGGCAAAAATGGCTTCCTCATCGTCGATGACTGGAAGTGTCAATCGAAGGGCAGTTGTGAGGACGAAATGTCATTGTGGAGATGATTTCGGTATGTGGACTTCGTGGACACCTAGAAACCCAGGTAGACGATTTGTTGGGTGCCGTAATTTCAAGGTAAGGGTAATTTAATTAAGTCCATTGCTATCGATGCAATGTATAATGTTGTAATCATGAATGTTGCAGGATAAAACGAAGGATTGCAAATACTTTGCGTGGATTGACCCTCCATTACCCAATAATTGGTACCGGGGTCAAATGATGGTAGGGCATAACTTAGGAATCGGAGGAAACATGGAAGTAGAAGCAGTTGTTGATGGCAATGCAGGAAACATGGAAAACGATGATGGTGTACCACTTGGAACTTGCAAGATTGCACTAGTTGTGGTGTTGGTTGTTGTTGTATTGGTTTTTGGTAAATGGTAGGATGCAGTAACTGTAGTCTTTTGGGTCCTAATGTTAGTATGGGAAGTCAGTGAAGTCTTTTGGTATGTTAGTACTTATGTTTATGTTTCGGATGTATGTTAGTACTTATGTGTATTGTTGGATCGTTATGGTAATGAATGGATGAATGTGTTTATGTTAGTACTTGTGTGTATGTTGGATGAATGTCTTAATGTATTCATATTACAAAGTACATTGCTAATTGTGACACTTCCATAAGGGAAATTTGTTATAAAGTATGCATGTTACAAAGTACATTGCTAATTCTAACAATTCCATAACAAAGAACATAAGCATTATAATGGCAGTTTGGAACCTTGATAACCATTAATAATAAGTTGTGCCATAGTGTTAACCTTTTGGAAAGGCTTGTAATATTCACAAGATACACAAAAAGGGCTTTCAAATACATTTGCCCAATGACCAGATACACAAAAGGTTACACTATGACGGATCCCCTATGACTAGATACACAAAAAGGACTTTCAAATACATTTGCCCAATAGCGGATTCTGAAACAAAAGAAGGGTTATCAAACCCATTAATCTAAAAGGTGTGGTTGTCGTGCACTGCTTCCCCTCCCATCTGGATACACGACATGCATACTTAGCTTTTTTTTTAATGATTCTTTCAGATGACTTCCTCCTTTGACTTTCAGATTTCAAGACACCGATTTGGGTTTCCTCTACACCTTCCTCACCATTGTCTTCTTCATTTACAGCCTCCTGAATAGTTTCTTGACTCGCAACACCAAAATTCTGCTAAAATAATTAAGTACAATAGTAAGTATTCATATAAGAAAATTAGAAAGTTAAAATTGTAATATGTTTGTTACCATTGACAGGTCTATTTCCACGGGTACTTCTGCAATACAAAGGATGGCATCCATTTCAGCTTTGGTTAGTCCTAACGCATCCATAATCACTTCATCATCATATTTTGAGTCTCTCATGATTTGAATCGTTTTTTTTATGTGAATCATTTCACCCTCTTCAGCTACATGTACAGATACCTGCTCCTCTTTCCTTTCATTTACTTCAACCGTATTTCCTCTACCCATAGATACCTGCTCCTCTTTCCTTTCATTTACTTCAACCCTGTTTCCTCTACCCCTCTGACCTCCACCCCTAGACCCTCTTCTTGGTCCCCTAATGCCACCTCTTATCCAATGATTAACATCCGGATCTAACCTTGGCCTTCCCATTTTCTTTTTTGGTTTAGGTGGTGGTTCAACATGTGGTTTGTTGCATGAAACCTTGTTATGGCCCATCTCTTGGCAGTTTGTGCACTTGACCGTCCTACCCTTACCTGAGACTTGGAATTTCATGTCATCATTTTCAGAAATATGTCTTCTTCTTTTTATACTTGGCCTCCCTGGCATCCTTCTTGCTATGGGAGGAAGGGGTTTGATAAACAGAGTAGAAACCCAAAGTTTACTACCATTAACAGGTTGCAAGTTCTTGGCATAGGTTTCTTGGAATTTTTCTTTGCTGAACCACATGTTGATGAAATCAGTTGGATCCTGGTGTGTGTAATAGATACAGGCCTGTGCATGTACACATGGGATTCCAGATATTTCCCATAGCTTGCATGTGCATATATGTGCACTCAAATCCACAGCAAATGAATCATATCCATTCCTGGTTTCATACGCATTCATTCCACTAGGACAAACCACCCAATTCCTGTTAAAGTTTATAATACAGTTAGTTTTTACTAAGTAAAAGTACTTACAAATTAAGGATGTTGGCTTACCTCACAAATTCACCAAACTTAGACAATTTCTTCACAGCAGAAGGGCACATATTTCCATTCCATTTGTCCACCTTTTTTTTGCATTTTAAAGAACCTATCCATCAGGTATAACCGTATCTCTTCAAGCATAGTCAAGAGTGGTTTCTTCTTAGCCTCCAAGATAATGGAATTGAAGCACTCAGCAATACCATTTTCAACTGCTTCACAAGCAATTCCACTCCCAAAATAAGCCCTGCACCATGTTTTTTCATCCCTTGCTTTAAGGTGATTATATGCACCAGGATTAATAGCTTTTATTTTTCCATTATCATCAAGAACTCTCCCTCCACAGTAGATGTAGCAGCTGCCCAGAACAAGTTTTTAAACTCTAGTCCACTATATACCTTTCTGAAGTTGGCATAAATGTGCCTAGCACACTGCCTGTGCTCGATAGATGGCAGGATCTCTTTGGTGGATTCTAACAAGCCCTACACAGGGTAATATGCAATAAATTATTACTCTATTACAATAAACAATGACAGATTAAATATAAAATTAGATAACAACGTACCTTGTGTTGATCTGAAATGATACATAAACCTCTTCCACCTTGCAATCCTAAATCCTCATCTAAAAGCTCCAAGAACCACTTCCAATTTGCTTTGTTTTCAATGTCCACAACAGCCCATGCTATGGGATACACCTGGTTGTTGCCATCTCTGCCTATTGCAGTTAGAAGTTCACCCTTACATTGCCCTTTTAGAAAACAGCCATCAAGACCAATAACCCTACGACAACCTCTTTTCCAACCTTCCTTAATTGCGTGCAAACATATGTACATTCTATGAAAATATGTTTTATTATCGGGGTTAACATTCACACCAACTTTGATTGTACTACCAGGATTGGATCTCAGCAACTCATCTGCATAATCCCAGACTCGTGCATAATGTTCACTAAGTTTACCTTCTATGAGAGACATTGCCCTGCACCTAGCTGTATAACACCTCCACCATGAGACTTGACAGTGAAATTTGCTTTGTATCATAGTCTGCATATCCTTGCATTTAAGGTTTGGTTTCCTAATCAATTCTTTCAAAAACTGCCTAGCTATCCAAGTCGGGTTCATAAGTGATGCGTTGCCAAAATTCCTCACACACTTATGCTGATCTACCATATTTTTAATTTGAAAGAACCTCTCTGTGCTCATCCAAGATGCATAGATTCTGAAGGGACATTTTTTTTTGTCCGTGTTCTTCCCACATGTGACAAGCATTCTAACACTATCAGATTTGTCGAATCTCAACTGATAGCCATTACTAATTGCATAATTTGTTATACAGTGTCTGAGTTGTTGAGGTGATTCATACCTTTCTCCACAAACGGGTTTCATTTTATTCCACTTCACAGACGGATCATGGGTACAATATTCAATCCCAATTCCTTCTTCCTCGTCATCTTCATGTGTAGCTTCCACAGTGAGGACTTCATCTTCAATTTGATACTCCTCATCAACTTCGTCTAACCCAGTAATGTAATCGTCAACATCTTCTATCGTGTTTAGAAAAACATCCTTGCATCTAGATGGTGCTTTAACTTTGAAATCCTCGTCCTCTTCAACGTCAATGTTCGTCAAATCGAGTGGTTCTTCTTCGTCGTCATCGCTAACATTTGGGACAGGTCGAATTTCTCCAGTCGACATCGAATGTTTTGAAGAGTTCACAGACGTTAGTTTGGGGAACGTTCAATTTAACCCAATTCGAATGAGGTAACCGGTAACCTAATAGGTAACCGGGGGCAAGAGTAATTTTACAAACATTTACCGGTTACGAGGGTTAAATAGCAAAAAAAAAAAAATCAGGGAGGGTTTTTTCCAAATTAAGCCCAAAATATAAGGACTTTATAACAAATTTCCCTAGTCTAAAAGGCTTTCACCATTAGGATTTCTTTGTAAAATGTTTCTAAAATGACTATTTTGTCCAAACTTTGTCTTTTTCTCGTTTTAGGTTTTATTATATTATTACTTAATATTTGTTCAATAAATAAGTCATCTATCTGCCTTCTCTTATTTAACTATCTTGTGTATTAGTTTATTCAGAAAAAATATATGATTAATGAATTCTTTACAATGCACGGACCATCACCACTCGTTATATAATATGCAATTTCATATGGATATATAAAGTTAAATGTTGTTAGTTAAGATTACATGTATTCCTAATGCAACTCGTGCATATGTTTTTGTAATATTTTTATTATATATAAAGTAACAAAATAAATAATAATGGGATTATATGGGAGTTTATTGGAAATAAATATTAAAAGATACATATCCCACATCATCTTGACATGATACTTCCTTTCTCATCTTTCCTATTTCTTCTGTCAAAAAAACTCAAGAACTATCATTTTTTTTCATTTTTTCACGGTTTCATCAACTTCCCTTCACTTCTCTCATTAAGTTGGAATTAGGAATATAGCGTTAAAGTCGGCAACCTCTCCAATGGATATTGGCACCAAAATGACGTGTGTAACCTAAATTGGATATCGTCGTTCCATATAGCTTTGTGCAAAATTTTGTTAAACCGAGTTTTTTTTAGTGTATCTCACATTGGTGCGACACGGTCCTATAAGTGTCAATATATGTTGGAGTCTTCACACACACACACACACACACACTCTCTCTCTCTCTCTCTCTCTCTCTCTCTCACTCACTCTCTCTCTCTCTCTCTCCATAAGGGCTCTTTTGGAGAGATAATATTGGACTCCACATATATATTTACATGGTATCAGAGTCGGTGTCCCGCACATATGTAACCTTGTCGAGCCTACGTCTCTGAGGAGGAGTATTTAGTGTATCTCACATTGGTGCAACACGGTCCTATAAGTGTCAATATATGTTGGAGTCTTCCCTCTCACCATAATGGCTCTTTTGGAGAAACAATCTTGGACTCTACATATATATTTACAGTTTACATATCCATTTTCCTTTTTTTTCTCGCCTTTCATGGTCGTGGATGGAGGAGGAACGTCATCGAAGTTGTATTTGAGATCGAGGCGGGTGTTGTTGAACTTTAGATTTGGCTTGGAACACCTTAAACATCTCGAATTCTAGTATTTGGCTAACGTCATCGATTCTCCAGAATTTGTAATTGTCGTGTGGAGAGATATCTCACAAATTCAAGCCATTTGTTCTGACACGGACAAACTCTGATGATTCGTTGCTTCCAAGCCTCAGCGAGATCTCTGGAAAAGGTTCGTATTCTAGGGTTTACCACAATACATTTATCAATTTGTTTTTAAAATCATTATTGGTACTTGTATAAATCTGTGATCTGGATGTTCATCTACATTACATTCTCTTGAATTTAAATTGTGTACAATTAGCTTGGAATTCGGAACCATCATGAAATGAATTATGGTGTTTCATTTTCAGGCATATTTGATATCATTCTCCATACCGACAACAACCTCAATCTTTTAGTTTGAATTGTGGCATGATTATGTTGTTGGAATAAATTTTGATGTGATTTTGTTATTGTTTTGGTTTAATTCAGGTTTGATTTTGGTTTAATTTGAGTGTTGATGGTTGTAACGATGATGGTTGGTTTTTGGTGAGTTTGGTGGTTGGTGGTGTACGGTAGTGGTATAAGGTGGGGCATATTAAATAATTTAGTAATAATAATGAATCCGAAAACAAAAAAGTAAATTAAAAAAGACAAAAACAGAAATTTTTTATTAGTCGATCCAGAAGTATATAACAGAAGGATGTCGACGGTAACTGGAATCATGTTTAAAATTCAAAGATTCATCAACCGCAATGACCATTCATATAAAATTTTGAGAAGTTGGATAAAAAATGAAAAAAACATGTCGGCGGAGGACCAAAAATGAAGATTACTCTTTAATGGACGGGAATTGTTGGGCCATTAGGCGTGCGGACATGCTTGACAAATGACAAAGAAGGTCGTGCCATTTGGGTATTTTCATTGGGCCTGAATGAATCCAATTCAGGTGGAAAAATAAGGCCCATCTAAGTTGGACTAGCGTCTGTTGTATACTTGTATTCAGGGATGAGTATGGTGCGGTTTGGTACGGTTTTTGGTTAAAACCGAACCGCAAACCGCATTATGCGGTTTTTGAAAACATAAAACCGCAATTTGCGGTTTCTAATGCGGTGCGGTTTTTCCATGCGGTGCGGTTTTATTTGGTGCGGTTTCGGTTATTAACCGCATAATATAGTGGTTTGCATTTTTTTCCTATGGTGCGGTTGTAAAACCGCAGAAATTCAAAATTGACACATTTTTTTATAAAATTTTAAGTATTTTGACTATATATTTAGTTTATTGCCGCTATCAAAATACAAAATAGAATTAATTTATTTCTTTGTACTTAGTATAGTAAATCATGAAACAACTAAAATTTATAACTTACAATTGGTGAAAATGAAAAATGGAATTGCCGCTATCAAAATACAAAATGAAATTGTCGTTCAAACTCACTCTTTTATTTAATCTATAATGTCATATTTAAACTTAATAATAAGTAAATAATATGTATTTTATATAATTATTTAATACATGGTAATCGGTGCGGTTCGGTTATTTGCGGTTTTTTCAAAAGTAAAAACCGCACCGCACCGCAATTTTGCGGTTTTTGTAAAAGTATAAACCACACCATCGGTTTTCGCTTCGGTTTCGGTTTTTTCGGTTATTTTTTGTTGCGGTTCGGTTTTTGCTCACCCCTACTTGTATTAGCCTTTTTATGCATACTTTCCGAAGTTTACATTCAGCGTGTTGTAAATTTCAATATTTTCCATTAATTTGGATATTAAACTATGGATTATTTATAGAAAATTCTTTATGCTTCTTAAGTTTCTTTCCGTTTGGTCCTAAATGTTGTTTTTGCAACATCTTAGAACTTAATTTGTCGTTGACCTTCCAAATCAGGCTAAATGTCGGTGACCACATGCTTACACGTCAAATATTTGCCTAATATGTTAGAAAACGCTGATATCGATTAACTCGGTAATAGAGTAGAATTTCACCCTTATTCCACCATAGGAACAATCAATCGTATTCTTTCTTCTTCCTATTGTTGCTACTTGCTATCTTCGGTCACAAGTCATTGGAATTCATCTTACAAAATAACAGAAAGGGAAAAAGTTCATTTATATCCTTACAAACCTCTATAATTATGTATATATCATTATGAAATTTGAAATTATATATATCCTTACAAACCCTAAAAGTTCACATATATACCCAAAAGATTAATATAATAATAATTAATCCTTAAAGAAAATAAAAAACAGTTTTGCAATTTGATTATCCCTAAGTTATTAAAAATACCCTTATGAACTCCCTCCACAATCTACAACTTGTTCATGCTTAAACAACTGATCACGACAGATTCTACTATGGCGACATATTCCATATCGAATGATACAAAATTATAACGACCAGTATGTTTGAAAAATTTGGGACAATGGTAGTATAATAATGTCACAATTTAATTAGTTTTTAAAACAACAAAAAATAGAATTAAAAATAGTTTTTTAATTTTTAAAATGATTAATTATTATTAAATTAATCGTTTGGGTATACATGTGATTTTTAGAGTTTTTAAGCATATATATACGTTATTTTAAATTTTATAAGGATATATAAGTAATAATTAAGGTTTGTAAAAATATAAATGAAATTGGTCGTTAAATATGGTTGTGATGTTGAATCCAGGTCATCGATTTCAAGGACTTGGAAAACCCTAAAAGTCAATTTAGGAAAAAATACATTTTAGGAGTTATCCTAATTTACAGGAAAATGTTACTATCAGATTTTTGTATTGACGATAAAGTTTTTATTAATTTAGCTAACTAGTTTGTGTATATGAACTTATGAAGGATCCATTTTTGGCAACATATGTATATGGATCATACCCATAACCAAATGGGCCTTATTTTTCAACCGGCTTGAATGCTTGATTAAATTGAGTTGTTTGTCACGTGCAGGCCATTAATTAGCTGATGAGTCGAGATTAATTTTTAGTTATTTTTTTTTATTAATATCACATATCTCACAATCGTACTGGACCACTTCCACCTCACTATACATTCGCTCCTCTAAACTCATTGTGGATTTCCCTCCTCCGACTCCAAAACTACTAAGTTTTCCAATTTTTTCTTTTCCACATTCCCAACTCTTTACTATTTCAACCTATTTTGTGTTTTAATTCTAGCCTGACACGATATATTTACAAGGTCTAAACCCTAAACCCAAATGACACGAACTCAACACGAAAATAAATAGGTTTTACACGACACGATAATTAAACGATTTGGATTAGGGTCAAGCTATCTCAACTCGTTTATGTTTCAACCCGACACAAACCTGACAGACAATACATGTTTACGAGACCTATACTAGAATACATTGCATGTGTTCAACATAAGGTAGAATGTATGTAATAACTTTAAAGAGACCCTTACCAAACAATATAAGTTGTGACCCGTATGCAGTGGCGGAACATGAGGGCCTTGGGGTGCTATGGCCACCCCGGTCTTTTGGCTTCTAATTACTACTGTAATACCTGTTATAAAAAATGCACATTCCTGAAATAGAAATACTTAATAATGCTGGGTAATTGCTTATTTATTTACTCATAATGAATATGTCACACCAATACATGCTTCCTAGTTCCTATCTTCCTTTACATAGCCGTCCACCTTTTTATCTCACTGTGGGAATTATAACTCCCTCACCTTCTATCTTATTTTCTAGATTGTTTTATTCTTATTTTATGTAAATGTCTTTTTAATATGTTTTATTTATATTTTTTTAATATAAAAACAGATTAAGATAACAGTACAAACTTTTAAATATTGTAATAAAACATTTCATTAATCCCATAACAATTTTATGAAAGAAATGTTAAAAACTTCGTTGACATTCTAGCGCTCATGTTACCATATTTTTGAATGACTTATCGGGTTTTTAATTCGATAAAAAATATTAGTATAGTAACAGTTGTGCAACTCCGAAGACACAAAAGTTCGACGATTCGATTTTAAAATTTGACTTTCGGCCTCCCTGGTTATAGGGCTCATGTTCCGCCCCCTGCCCGTATATACTCATACGATAAACAACGTAAGTCTTGCTTAGAATGTACTTATATTTTATACATTGTGTTTGTTGAGATGATTGTTAGTCCCCTTCCTCCATTAACTCCAACGTTTGTATTCAAAGTTCCAAAACCCAAGTCTAGTTTCTTTTGTTCGATGCATGTTAGTTTTCTATATATAAAACCAAAAGAAATAGAAACCAAACCAAATACCCAAAACAACATTGTTTTAATTAAGCATGAAAATAGAATTAGTTAACATACATCTCTGGTTTACATTGAAAGTTAAAATAATGAATAGAGTAAATTGCAAAAAAGGTCACTAAGTTTACAGAATATCCATTTTGACACTGTGTTTATTTTTATGGCAATTAAGTAACTAATTTTTCAATTTGTTGCATTTTGGCCATTTGATCGGTCAACCTGGTTGTCAGCTGACGTGATATGGCGACCTATCAATCTTTAATGATATGACGCTGACAAGATGTTGTCATGGTAATTTATTTGAAAAGTAAGATTTAAAACAACAATTATAAATGATAAAGGATGTTATTTAGTTTTTTAAGGATATGAATACAATGTTTTGAAACTAAGATGATATAGGATGATTGTATATACTATATACGATAATTATGGAAAGAAATTCAAAGCATATTTTTAAAAGTTAATTTGAAAGTATGATGATATATGATGACTATATGCTATCTAATGATAATTATGTTAAAAGTATAAAATATATATTTAATAGAATTGGTAATTGTGACTTCTATATGAATGAAATTGTGAATTCGGTTATTATTTATCTTCATTGTCAAATAAATAAAAATAAAAGAATCTTTTTGCTAAAATATAAAAGATGATCATGTCGCGTCAGTACCATATCATCAAAGATTAGCAGGTCACAATGTCACATCAGTTGCCAACCAGGTTGAGCGGTCAAATTGTCAAAATTGCAACAATTTGGAAAACATGGTGAATTAATTGCTAAAAAAATAAACACAAATGTTAAAATAGAGATTTTGTGTAAACTTAATGATTTTTTTTTTTTTTGCAGTTTACCCTAATCAATATGTATTAATTTTGTTTGTATCGTTTAACTATAAATTTGTTGTATTCTATTATTTTTTCTAAGCATAATTAATGAAACAAACCAAAAACCGAAATAATAATCTAAACACAACAGTCCATCTTAAATTGGAAGCTAACTTTTTTGGTTCGGTTTAGTTATTAGTCAAAAAACCAATGCGAACTAAACAATGCTCGCCCTTATTGGAAATGAATAAAATACATGGCACGATTGAGTGTATTGATTTGTTAAACAAAACTTGCCCAAAGGTTCTGTCTAGATCGAGAAACATAATCGTTAGGGTGGGGGTAGTAGACCACTCTCAACCCTTCAAACCCACAAGTCACATCAATTTTTCTCTCTCCTCCCACTTCCATCTTTCAACCATGAAAACAGATCTTTCCCAACCATCTCAACCCTCAATACCACATCATATTTTTAATATTAAAATTTAATAAATAATACCAAAAATAAAAATCAACATTTAATTTAAATAAAACACACCATATTTAATCAAAATATCTAAAAAAATCATTACAATAACAAAAAAATGACAGGTTTTGCAAAGATTTATTTTATTTAAGATTTTATAAAGAGGTAGAATGAATTAATTGAAAATTAATAGAAGAACCGTTTTTTAAATTAATTTCAACGGTATATATATATATATATGTATGTATGTATGTATGTATGTATGTATGAGCCAAGCGGGATCAAGCCCCATCACCAAACCGATTTCGAACTCTCCCACCCCATCTATCTCCATCCCGCGATGCCAGGGCAACGGCGCCAGGGGTACCAACGGTACCGGTCCAAAAAAACCATCGAACCCGCTTGATTTGTCTTTTACTCCATCCACCCTTATGGAGAAAAGGTTGATTTGATCCATGACTTATATGTTCAACACAAAACATCAGGCAGATAAAGGAAAATATGGTGGATTTGTTGATATTCACCGCAAAGATTTTTATTATTGATGTACCATGTATGGCTCATACTATTTTGACATAGAAAGCACTATACATGTTACTAAACACTATAGTGTTCTTGTTTCTTCCTAATGCTAATATGCGTCATAGAAGTGAGATTTTTAGAGTATGCATATGGATAATGGGCTAAATTTATTGTCATTGTCAATTAAACGTAACAGGTCACACTATTAGGTCAACTAGCAAGGGCGGTTCTAGTATTGTGCGTTGTGGGGGCTGTGCACCGGCTCAACTTTCGCGGGTATTTGTAAAAAAAAAATTATTTTCTAGTACGTTGCACCCTCTCGAAAAAAATGAGACCCACTAATATGAAGATGTAATGAATCGTTTTACCAAAATGAGTATACGAAGATGTTAAATTTAAATAGTACTCGTACTTGTAAGCGTTTTTTTGGTTATTATTATGTACTCGTACTTGTAAACGTTTTTTTGATATTATTATGTTTGATCGTAAAAAAATTTTTATGTTATTATATATTTACATTCCGGGAAAATTTTTTTTGCACCCTTAGTGATAATTCCTGGATCCGCCACTGTCAACTAGTGAACGATTTTATTGATCTCGACAAGAATTGACATCTAATAGATGTTATGAGGAAATGTTTTCCACGGACTACAAGTATTATGGACTAGAAAGGACAAAAGAAAGATAGACATGGACGAATATATATGGTATGTGCTATTCTAAAGGATTTTTTGGCTTGGTCCGAGCAAGGGCCAAAGCCTACGCCCATTAGTAACCCTAACGCTCAAGTTTTTAGGTGATCTTTTGAACCATGTTGCATGAATTTTAAAGCTCAACAGAGGTTTCTAAGAGGTTATAAAGTAACTCAAAATTATTTATACGGTTATTGTTTAGTTTTCAATTATTCCAAGCGAATAAAGTTTGCCGAACAAAAAAAAATTAAATACGTTATTTGGATTTAACCGCAGACTGAACTAAATAAACCGATCCAACTATATTATTCTTTTATTTGTAAATTCAGCCTCCCCCCCCCCCCCCCCCCCCCCCCCCCCAAAACTCCCACACAAACATTGAACTAAATAAACCGATCCAACTATATTATACTTTAATTTAAATTTCAATACACTACTTTGCATACCGCAAAAGCTTTCCAGTTTAACATTTAATAATCGAAATTTTTAGTAACCGGTCAGGCAATCCACATTATATTCATACATATGTTAGGGACAAATTAGTCTTTCTATCATGTTGTGTTAGGGGCAATTTGGTACTTTTATATCTTGCTATGTTGGGGGCAATTTCATTTTTTATGTTGTAATAAGAAGAAATGGTAGTGGGAGCCTGTAATAACAACCAACTGCTTTAAAACCTAAAATTAAAAAATTGCTGGCTTTTTTATTCAACAGGTTTGATGTTGTTGGTACCGGGTCATGCTTAAAACGTTACACTGATCCATCATTTGAAATGAGGAACAATGAAGATCAAAGGGAAAAACGTCCGAAAAATAGATGTGAATTTAATTAAACTGGTTGACTATTTGACTGGTATCTAGAATACCTTTCATAAAGGAATTTTGACAAAAATCGAAATGTTTTGGTTATATTTTTTTTAACAAAACTAATTATCATCATTCTTGCTTACAAATTTTATATTATTTTTTCAGAAAAAAAAAGACCATGGTGGAAAAGTAAAATAAAGACTCGTGATGTTTCCCGGTCATCACATGTCAAGTAGGTCCCTAATATTTTACACCAAACCTTTTCGAGGGTTCCCGCTGCATTGAACGGGGATAGTTCAATACACAATTTACTCCTTAATGTGTTAGATAATACGTCGTCATAACACCCTCACGATAAATTTAATACTTGCGAATATGTACTTGATTCACTTTAACATTTTCTAAACCCTAATCTATTTTCATTTACAACATTGTTAACATAAGTCTAAGGTACAAAAAGAAATCGTTAAAATGCCAAAATATACTCGCTAGCATGTTTTTAAACCGTCGTTAACTGTTAAATGTACTCGACTATGAAGGATAAACGATGACTTGTTAGCATCAATGTCATTTACTCTTCAGACATAAAAGCTTACGATTATGATAACACAATAGAGAGACTTGGGGCGTTGTTTACAGGAAAAACGACATAATATGGACAATAATGACTTTTTATATGTGTGGGGACCGTGAAGTATATTTCGTGGTTGGTATTATCATTTTGTAATATAAGATAAGAGATTATTCTGTGAAGCGTATCTCGTCTTAATACAATGATAAATCCCAAGTATAATATTTTAATGAATAGTTCATACTTTCAATACGTAACATTCTACCTAACACGTTTAAAGAACCTTTTAATATACTTTAGCAATACCAAACCTAATTATTGAGTTCATGTGTATTTAATATGGTACGTGTCGCACCGTTGCAAAATTCCATGTGACGACTACGTTTCCATATCCATGTACTTTTCTTATATATAAAAAAAAGTACGTTGACATCAATTAGAATCAAACAATAAATTAAAATTAAGCAACTCAAAATTTATAAATAAATCAAAGTCAGGGGTTTCATTAGACGTCTCTGAGCAGATTAAGATATTTGTCAACGGCTACGGATGGTACAGCTAGCATCACCTTCACGGAACGGCTGTGATCGTCTATAGGTAGCAATATACAGTACTTATCAGTACAAACCGGAGCCACATGAACCGGCCTCCCTATTCCAAAGTCAACGTTCTCCAAACCCAGCCTTGACCATTGCGATAAAATAAGTACGCCAACCGGGTCGGGCACACAACTTGCCCCGTTTAGACTCACTGAGTCCACCACTTCTTTTACGTAATTGTTGTCGACTCGGTTTTTTGCTTCCTTTATTAACTCGGTGGCGTAGGCTAATCCCTTCTCTGTTAAGTTTTTTGCGGTGGTCTGAGCACAGCCCAGTACGATAGCGTTACCGTAGAATCCGGTGGGTAGACTCGGTTTGACTCGGTGGCGTATGTCGATGCTGAAAAGCAACTTTAAGATTTGCTGTGGTGGGAAGTTCGATGCTGTGGCCCAGCTTTTCCAAATATGGGCAGACAAGACCTCGAACGAAGTGAATGATAATGATCTGAGTTGACTCGTCGGAGTTATGGAATTCTTTAACTCGTTTAGTCTCCACTCGTCAAATTTGACCGACGTGGGAGTGAGTTTGTCGGGAGTGAACCGAGTCATAAACTTGCAATGGTCGATAACTCGGCTGAACTCGGGGTGCGATTGGCCTGGTTGTTGTTTAAACGGCGTTTTATCGAGAAGGTGTCTTTGCCAAATTGGTTTTGGTTTAAAATCCACCGCCGCTCCATTCCGGCGGCCGGTGGCCAACTGAGCGAACAGCTTGAGAAACTCAACACTGCCGATACCGTCGCAGATGCAATGACTAAACCCGACACCGAGTGCCGCTGCACCATCGGAGAGCCACGTCAGCTGAACTACCAGCGGTGGCGCCCCCTTCAAAACATCCGCCACCTGCAACGCCAAAAGCCTCTGCCACTCCGTAACATAACGTGGAGCCTTCTCGAAATCGGAAACCGTAAAATCAGCAGTGGCTTCGACGAAAACCGCTCCTTGCCCACGACAAACCACCTCAAGACAAGAACCATCTGGTCGAACCCTGACTCGCCCAGCTAACGGATAGTAAGGGACCAAGGCACGAGCCAAAGCAGCCTTGACACGACTGGTTATGTCATCTCTATCCACCCCATTGAAGCGCAGAGGGCGGTAGATTAACAGGTACTCAATAGTGAAACGTAGAAAGAGCTGAGAATCGACAGTAGAAAGCTTGAGCAGATGATTAGCAGTCGGATCTGAAGGTGTGACCAAGACTGCTTCTTTCACTTGTACCTCAGCGGCTGAGCTTGCCATGGCGGTCATAGCCGTCGTATCTGAAAGCTAGATACTACTCGGGTGTTTGTAAATTGTATCTATACGCATGTATATATATACATGCATGAATATTTATGTAACTGTATACATATAATGTGTGTGTGTGTAATTAAGGTATAAGGAGGGTGGTTGTTTGAAGAAAGAAGGTATGGATAAAGAGAATGTGTAGTGTGGTGTGCAATCTTTAAGGAGAAAATATTAGAAATCTGGTGACCACTGTAAAAGATTTTCACAAGATTCTCCTGGCACAACTTTTATAAATTTACAAGAAATTATAAAAACAAAAAATAAAATACAGCTCGGACTATAGCTTTTTGTCTGTTCGGCGGTGGGTGGTGTACAGTGTTTGCCTTTTCCAGTCGTTTCTCTCTCCTCCCCTCCACGTTTATTACTTTTTTTTTTTCTTGACAAAAATCACCATGTTTTACAAATAAATTAAAGATTTGGATAGACCTCGCAAACGTGTCATGTCGTGTCGATTTCGTATCGATTTCGTATCGTATCAAAACATCAAACGGGTTGAAGGTGTTCGACCTTAACCCAACCCGTTTAATTATCGTGTCGTGTCGTGTCAACCTGTTTATTTTCGTGTCGAGTTTCGGGTTTGGGGTTTAGACTTTGTAAATATATGATGTCACTTTTCGAGTTGAAACACTAAGTAGGTTGAAAGATTAGGAGTTTAGGGGACGAAAAGAAAAACATGAAGAACTAGGAGTAGAAGTTAATGAGAAAATTCACACTAAGTTTAGAGAGAAACGTTAAAGGATTAGGAGTCGGGGAGACAAAATATCGAGGTTGCAAAGAGGAAGAAGAGGTCGAGTAAGACTGTGGAGTATGAGTGAGAAAGGAAAAAAGTGAAAATGAATTCATGACCTAGGTGGCTAAGCGACTCCCACATTACAAAACAAGTCAACTAGAAGTTTTTCTTTAAAATATGGTCTTGGTTTTGTCATGTCCAGTTTACATAAGAATTTGAAAAACTTGAATATAAATAAACGGGTCATTTTCGAGTCACTTTCGAGTTGAAAGTATCAACCCTAACCTTACCCGTTTAATTTTCGTGTCGTGTCGTGTCAACCCGTTTAATTAAACGGGTTGAAATCTCTTACCCAAACCCGTTTAATTCGTGTCGAGTTTGTGTCGGGTTGTCGTGTCGTGTCAGTTTTTGCCACATCTAGATTTGGAGCGTGAAACGTTTAAAAGCTTGTAACTTCTAGCTTTTAGAAAAAAATCATAATAAAAGCAAAAGCTTCGCTCGTCAACATGAGCTTAAAATTTTTATTTTAAACAAAACACTACTATTTTTAATGCTAGTTGAAAAAACGTTTGATTAAAAGCTCCAACTTCCAGCTATCAGCTACCCACTACCACTACTACTACCAGTTACCAGCTAGTTTTGTCAAACAAGTCCATGGTCAATGTGTTTACAAGAAAGTTATAGTTTCAATTTATGTTTCAAAATTTTAGCACAATTAATCCTCATGATTTCAATTTTCTATCAATTTTATCATTTTTCAAGTTCGTCTACCCTTCTCCATTAGGGTGGCTGGAGTTGTCAATAGATGGTAGCCGTTCGGTCGGGTTGGAGGGCGGGGCCGCCAGTATCGTCGGCACCGGCCCGGAGACCATTCTGAACTATGCGGGTTCGAGAAAGATGGAGGAAGACGGTTCGCATGCGGTTTGTGGAACTCGTGGCTTGGATGTCTATATGTGTGTATGTGTGTATGTATGTATGTATGTATGTATGTATGTATGTATGTATGTATGTATGTATGTATGTATGTATGTATGTATGTATATATATATATATACACACACACACACACACACACACTAGGTTAAAACTCGTGTAATACACAGATGATAACTTAAAATAGCAAAAATAATATATAGAAAATGTCTTGGTATAAAAGTAAAATGTTATAATTGATAATAAAATAAAAGTTAAATGCTATAATTTAAAAAATGAAAATCAAAATGATATAATCGACATTAACATGAAAGTTGAATGATATAATTGGAAATAGATTGAAAGTAAACACTATAATTCAGATTAAAATAAAAGTGGATGCTATGAATGACTTTAAGATGAATGCAAAATGCTATCATTTACATTAAACTAAAAAAATTGTTATAATTATGATTAAGATGAAAATATAACGTTATAATCGACACTAACATCAAAGTTGAATAGAAATATATTCATGTTAACAATTATTGATTTACTACTTACCTATGTTACAATTAATTTTTCTTTAAGAATTATTGATTTATGTATATTTTTTGGTGTAAATAAAATATATTCATGTTAAAAATATACATGTTTTACTTAAATACGCTTTTGTCAAAATAAGTTTAGGTGACATCTAAAAAATTCAAGATAATATACTATTTTTGATTAAGCTTTAGAACTCTGCATAAACTGAAGACTAAAAGCCCATCCAACAAAGTTTTTGCATTTAACCAAAATCAAGTAAAAAATTACTTACGAACGAAATAAGTAAACCAAAGATATATGAGCAATTTAGAAATACTATATGTTCTTTGTTTCTACTAATAATCGCATATAACCTCAGTTATGTGTGGTGCAATTAACCAAATCAAGTAAACATAAAGTTCCTGCAGAGTTCCTCAAACCAACTTGAATATAACCACAGTGCTACCAAAACATAAACACAATAGTTGCTTTGCTGACATGTGGTGCATGCTTGTAACCTGGAGAATGAACAACACCTGCTATGTGCGGTTCTAAAGAGTGGAAAAATAGCAAATTTATATGGCAAAACTAATTTGTTAAATGTTCGAAGTACATTCTAAAATGCCTTTAATTTTTCTATATATAAAGTCTTGTCTCCAAAAATAAAAACACATTCACTTATGGCTTAAGAAATTAAGTCATGTCTATCCCCATTAAGTCAAAAAAAAAAAAAAATTACGTCACATTTATAGCAGGTTTAGAGGTTACCCCTCTTTAGCCATTTTTTACAAATTTCTCATCAATTTATTATTGTTAACATTTTCGTCCCAACTTTTGATAATTTCAGCCCGAATTCCAACTGTAAACCTTTTGATAAAAATTGGATATTCCAAAATCATTTTCCATATATTGTTATTATTGAAATATATTCTGGTAGCATCCTGTAACACCCCAAAATTTGTCCCTTTTTAAAAAAAACGCATTAACACAAAAAGCGCATTAACACCAAAAGCGCATTAACGCCAAAAGCACAATAGCTGGTGTAATATTTTATAAAAATCAATATTAAAAAATCTCATATTTCGAAAACCGTGTTTCTTTATAGAACAAATTGTCAAGCTTTAAAAACTTTTCTCATCACCTCGTGTCATGTCTTAAAAATTTGGTCCCAACAAAAACAATTAAGTTGTAAAAATGTTTATACAACTTTGGGGGTTACAAAACTCATATCATAACAACCATAGTAAAGCCTTAAAACATCTCAAGCTAATGTCCCATAATTTCACTATTATTCTACCGAAAATTCGGTATGACCTTTGGGCTAAACAGATAAAAATCCATACTGACTTGACTCAAAATAAAAATAGCCCAAAAGCATTACGGGACATAGCAAACTTTACAATACAAGAACAAGGGTTATTCTAAACCATTACCATGATATCTCTCAACTATACATCACATCATAACTATACCGTATTTAAGATAACTCTATCTTCTGATCCTCTTTCTATCTATATTCCACATCACATCTTCTAAATCCTCTTCTTCTATCACCTGGTAATAGGCTTCCTGTTCCTGAGTACATAGCATTTAAAACAAAGATACGTAAGACAAATATGTCTCGTGAGATACATGGGTTTTAGACTCAAAACATTTGTAAACATAACATATATCATTTTCAAAATCTTTGTAAACAAATCATGTATTGACACTTTCTGTTAGATAGATCATAAACAAATCATATCATAATACTTGTTAGCAAAACCTTTATACTTGAAGCACATTGTCATTTTGCTTGTAAAGCCTTTCCATAATGAATTTAATAAAAATATTACCAACATAAAACTTTCATTACTTAAACTTGACTGGTATTCAATCATAACTGGATTTTTATACTTAGAGCCTTGATCACTCTTGGTGATACCCCAATTCTATACTGAGATGGTAAGAACATAATCAAACCACCTCAGCATCTTATCACATGCTTTGACTGGTATCTCAACATGTTTTATTTTTATACTTAGGATAATCACGCTAGGTGATATCCCAAGTCTATACTAAGATGAAAAGAACACAATCAGTCCATCCTAGCATCATGTGTTTTAGGACATCTACTTCGCGAAAGGGAAGGTACCACCCCAGTAGATTCCTCTATATTCCCTTGTAGGAACATCATGGCCCGGGCGAAAATAGGTAACATAATAAATTGCATTGCTGCATACATTCATATCTCAAATACCAGTCATAAAAAGAAAACATAATATGATTTAACATCAAATTACTTGCTGAAATCACATTAAGGCTAGTGCCAAACCAATCTTTTCAATTCCGATTCAGTTTAATGTCAAATCACACTTTTCAAAACATATTAGGCTTAATGCCAAATCGTATTTTCAACTCATAGTAGGCTTAATGCCAAAACTTGCTTTCAAACCGTTATAACTTTATGCCAAAATATACTTTTCAAATCATTTGGGCTTAATGCCAAAACTTGCTTTCAAATCATTGTACAAGACTTTTATAATCAGGTCACAGGTAAAATAAACTTGCATATTATTTCATATTCGAAATTCACATAAACCATAAAAACACTTTTCCATGTACCCTAAAGAGGGAAAATGCCACATGTACTCACCTTGGTAGCTAGGTATGTCTAGCTACTAAAATCCACTAGCTCTTGACTCTACTTGCTTCCAACATCTGTCAACCTCTTCAACTTGTCCCAAATCAGAAAATCAGAAGTGTTCTTGACTATTGTTGTGAAAATCGGACCTTCATATTGCCAAATCTGATTTCAAAGATGTTTTCTGATCAATTTAATAGAATTCGGACCTAAAGGATTGTTCCTTGAGTGAAATCGGACCACAATCCTCCACCTTCCGCCTCTAATGCCGCAGGAAAAACCACCAACAGCAGCCATTGTCGTCGGCAGTGGCGGTGTGGCTGCTTCGTCGCCTCTTTTCCATTTTCTGAAATCGCAATCAGCAAACTACCTCTCCTTCCCCACACATTTAACCTTCGATCTCTCTAACCCTCGCGATCTCTCTATGTCTTCGATTTGATTCACGCACCCAAGGGTGCGAGTTCTGTTTTTGCTGGTTTTGACGAATACCACTTCTAAATTCCAATTTTCCTGTTTTTCATATTTCCCTTCGTCGATCTCTCAAACACGCACATAGGAATGGAGGGTCAAAGCTGATTTTGACCAGTTTAACCAAAAACTACAAAAATGCCACTGCCAGCTTATGCTTTAGAAAATTTCTAACATTTTCTTGATTTTTCCCAAACTTTGCGGTATCATAACTCCCACATACGATATCGGAATTTTATACACTTTATACCTTTAGAAAGGCGGGAATGAGCTTAACATTTTATTCTTACTGACTTAAGGCTGAATCTGAATAGATTTTCTGCTATTGTCCCTTAAACATGACCACTTGGCCATATTTGTCACTTTTTGACCATCTTTACACCTTCATAACTTCTTCGTTATAATTTCAAATGACCCGAATCTTTTTCCTAAATTCTTATTACATCAAAATCTACGAAAGTCTTTTTGATGACTTTTTCTCAATTCCTCTTATATTTTGAGATATAAATTTTTAAAGTTTAACAATTTATCTTTTCACTTTTGTCCCCAAGTTTCCCATTTTGCCCTCGGGCTTTCAAGGCATGTTTCCAATTGAAGTAACATCTCATTATGACTAAATAGAATGTCTTAAAACATAAATTCCCATGTTTTTATCTCCTTTGACCATTTTGCCCTTTCTGTATTATACTTTCGAAATACGTAAACATTAAACTTTTAAACCGCAACTATACTTATATTTATCTATTACTTACATAAAATTTTAGTTGTCACACTTCCTTTTCCCATACAGTCTTCAGTACGATTTCTTAAAAAACAAACTACAAATTTGATGAAAGTGAAACATCTTTTTATTTAATGAATTCATCCCAATTTGGAACATATATGTGCAAAAAACTGCTTTATGATCTTGCATCACTTAATTACAAAACCTTTGTGGATTTATTTGTAAACTGATCATTTAGAAATGCAACTGTAAAAACAATGGTTATATCATAATTGATCAAAATATTATGTCAAAAAAATCAAGTTTATTGTAATTAAAAATTGACAAACGCCTGGTAATTCCATATCTTACAATTGACTAAAGGCTAGAAATGGAAATCGACTTTCAACATTTACTTTCCTGGGGATTATGTTATGAAAATCTTCATAACTACATTGCTATAAATGGTAAATAGTTTAAGGTAAAATGTTGCTGTTGTTGAATTTTTTTTATTTTCGTTCATTTTCTTTTTTCTCAAATAGAGAAACTTGGTAATGCACACGCACACAAAACCACAAACACACACAAACAAAACCACACACAAAGTCACAACCACACACAAAGACCAACTTTCTTCCTATTAAAGCTTTCTAAAAGTATTAAGCAATACCTACTCAATATTAAATGGGATCAAGGAAGAGGATGTCAAGGGTATAAAATAAAAAATAACGGCCAGAAATCAGAGTTTAAGAATAAAAGTTAAGAAAGTAAAAAACATTTAAAGTTCAGGTTTTAAAGATCCAAAGATCAGTATACCTTTCCTATACCTTTTTCCTGTGTCTTTTCACTCTTTCATATTTATCTCTTTCAAAGATGCAAAATTTAAATAAATGAAAAAGAAAGAGTAAAATATATAAATTTTACAAGTTAGATATCACAATCGGCAAAAGAATTTACTGGATACAGAATGATTTTTTTTGCCTTTACAAACATGCAATAAAAATCATAGCAAAGGAAAGGTACCAAATAGAAGGAGTGTCGTCATGAATAGACATACTGAGTTCAAAATTCAAGCAATGTAGTCTTAAGATAAACTAAGACAAATCAAATTATCAAGCTCAAGAGATAGGAAAATTGAATATTACCATTGCAACCGAAGTCAACGTAACTGAGGCGCGTCTAGGCTTCTTCCTCCGAGTAAAGTTATTATAAAAAAAATCAAGAAAACGACTTTGAAATCGTTGGTGATTCTCGGATTTTACAGGGGACAGTGTTTGCTCACCATGGCTTTCAAATCATCGTCTTTTGTTTTTCAGCAAAATGGACGACTTCACCCATGTTATCGAACTTCTAAAGTCCAAAATCAGGTGCTTGACTGAAAATTTCCAACAAATTCGATAAAAAAAAGAAACGGGAAAAATGATTAAGTGTATAACATTAAAAAATTGAGATTAACGTAACAGACCTTTCGCCCACTAGCACACAAGAAATGGTAATATAGGCATCTCTGTCAATGTGATTCCGAATGTGAATTTTGATTTTTAATGATAGGTGAAAATCAAGTACAAACGTAAGTGTGATTTTTAGTTCGTGATTATGAAAAATCAAGAACATACATACCAGCAAAAGGTTTAGATAGTCTATATGGTAAAGATGATCACCCGAAAAGATTAGAATATCTTCAATATCTTTGTTCTTGGCATCCTACAATAACCAACTAAATTTCAACACTAAGAAAAGATTTTAAGTGCAATATTATAATTGGGTGGAAAACTTAAGAAATAACAAAATAATACGATTTTCTTTTTATGGAAACAAAGAAGACTTAATAACATTAGATCGAGCACCTGGTATGCAGTCTTTGAGAATGAGTTTTTCCAGGATCTAGCACCGAATCACACCTCCCTAAAAAGGTATTCAATGTTAAATGTGGCATTATAACTCATCGAGATGTAAACCTAGGGCATATATAGTATATCCAGGCGGCCAATGTTTCTTCGATTCATGCTGAATTTTTTGGGGTCGACACATCTGTACCTTTGAGTTATTAGGGGAGATGGCGTCTTCTCCACAAGTGATCATGGAAAGAGTAGAAATCACTTCTCGGATACCAAATCCACTTACTGCACACAAAATAACATCAATATTAGATTTAAATCAAAGTGCTTTTTACTGCTTCCTTTACATGGTAGTATGAGTGTGTTCCTTACAACCGTGTGCTTATTGAAATTTTTTGAGAAAGATGAAAAAGAGAAGTATAATATTTCATAAGGAAGACGACACGCCAGGATGTAGCGCCAGAGAGGCTGTCCGATGGATGAGATATTGCCGGAGTTGCAAGGATGAGGGAGAGATGCCGGATGCACAGATGCGTATGGATCGTGATGTTAGAGGCGGGTGAGGAACAAAGGGTAAAGGAATTACGGTTAGGGTTCTTCTTTAAGTCATCGGCTCTACTGGAATGTAGTCATCGACTCTTCTTTTGACCGAGATGTATGTGATAGGATTAGGAAACTGACTTGCTGATTTTATGGAGAGAAAAATCAGGAAGCGTATAATCATATCGAAATTATCTTGTAACGACCCAAAAATCTCGAATTTATATTCGAGAAAATACATAAAGAAAACCCGCGAAAAAGTTGAAAAAGGGTAAAATGGTCTTTCGACCCATTATAAGACCATTATGTAAGATAATATGTATTTGTGAAATAATAATATAAGAAATAAGAGGTTATGTGAAATTTGAAGTTTTACCGTGTGAATAGTGAAATTTGACAAAAAAGGGGCAAAATGGTCATTTGACATGGAAATGACCAAAATGTCAAGAAAATGTCAAGTTAGAAGTTAGTGGAACGTTGGTTGCAAGTTATGGTCTTAGGACCATCTTTGTAGAAAAGTTAGAAACCAAAGGACCAAAAATGTAAATGCTTTTTATGTTAATTATATAACTCTAAAATAGAGTTATTTCCTTCATTATGTAAGGGAAACAATAGAAATTCTCCAGAGGATTCTAGAGGGCACGAGAGGCAGCAAGAAAGAGCAAAGAAGAAGAGGAAGATCAAAGGAGTTGTTAAGGAAATCAAGAAAGGAATTGGAATTAGTGATTCCAAGGTAACGTTTCCTTAGTTCTAACCTAGTTTTTTGGGTATATGCTTGAATTTGGTCTTTGGATGAAATTGAAACTGCAATTGCAGTTATAAATCATGTGGGTTAAGTAGCTAATGCTTCCAATAAGCCATTAGTTAAGAACTTAACTCAAAAACATGAAAGTAAGTTGCTATAATTGAGAATTTTCAAGTTTTGCCAAGAACTTTAATTCCTGCAATTGATCTATTAAAGTGTTTTTAGTGGCTTAAAACTTGTTATTAGTCAAGGGTTTTGGTCCTAGAATAAACCCCATACGATTAAGAACAGAAATAAGTGCTTAATGAGTGAAAACTGCATGCTACAGTGCCAAATCGCGACTGATCAGGAGCCTGCCCAGGCGCCAGGCGCAGTGCGCCCAGGACCAGGGCGGGGTGCGCCCAGGCGCAGTGCGCCCAGCCCTGGCGCAGTGCGCCTCCAGTCAGGGACCAAAAAAATGTTAAAAATCCAAACGCTAGAAACCATAGCTAGACATGTCCGATTGACCTGAAATTTTAGCCATAACCTTAAAATGGTATAAGAACATGTCGGGAATGGTCAAATCCGTAATCCGACCTTGCGGAAAAGTCACTGTAGCGGCAGAGGCTAAAAGTACTATTCACGTTAAAACTTGATTTTGGAATTTGAGCTAGACTTGTCCAATGAACTTCAAATTTGAAACACAAGTCTAATATGGGATAAGATTTCATGGTAAAGTGTCGGAACTGAAATACGACCCCTTGAGGGTACTGTAGAAAAATACGTAAAATATACGAGTTAACTAAAGTTGGTCATTCAAGAGTTATACACTTGTTTTGACCACTAATGGTATAATAAGGACTCTAACATATAATAGAGTCAATTAGAATGTAAATAATGTATCATATATTATATATAGGTACAAGTCAAGTAATTGGACACCGAAAGGGTAAAGAACCGAGGAACGTCTAAACGACCTATCAAGAGTTATAAGGTGAGTACATGCAGTATTTTTACCCATTCTGGGGTACATGGCAAGTAAGTATTTTCAATGTTTTTCTATAAAATTTCTATATGTGAAATTATATGCAAGAATATTGTTTCTAATTTGTTGTGGAAGTATAATGCTATATTTGAAGCTAAGTTTTTAATTACAAATTATATTAAGTGGAAGTATGTTGGTCTATGTACCAATTATATGAACGTATATTTTGAAATACAAGTTATACATGTTTTCAAGTATGAATGGCATATAGCCATAAGAGGTGGAAAGTATGTTTTGGCATAAAGCTTAGTATGTTAGAAAGATATGTTTTAAACATATGATTATTATATGATGAAAGCTATAATTGGCATCTAGCCATAAATACATAAAATGATGTAGTTTGGTACCTAGCCACAAATTATATGTATATGAGAAATGTTCAAGCAAGCAGCAAGTATTTTGTATGACTGGTAATTGTAGCAAGCAGCGTTAGTAAGGGAACTATGTTCCAACCTACCCGGGTTAGGTAAGGGGTCTACTGGGGACAAGCCCCATCGCGAAGTAGATCGCCTCAGCACTTCTATGGTGAGGATTGATCCGTTCTTTCTAGCCATAGAGACTTGGGGTATCACTTATAGTGATTAAAGCCCTAAGTATAAAAATCCAGCAAGCTTATAAAACCAGTCAAAGAAAGTAAGAACAATGTTATTTTCGTAAAGTATGTATAGAAAGATTTTTGAAAAGTAAGAGTTGTATTATAATTCTATTATAAAGTTTTGAAAGAAAGTAATTATGCAAAGAATGATATGAAATGATTTTGAAAGGGATAAAGAGCTATGGTATAAAAATATTTGAAAACTTTGAAGGATGTTATTTTTGTAAGGTATGTTATAAAATGATTTCGAGAAGTAAAAAGTATGGTATGATATTACTATAAAGTTTTGACAGAAGTTTTATGTTATAAGGTTTATAAAAGCTGGAAAAGAAATTAAAGGTTTGAGTCTAAAACTCATGTAACTCACGAGACAATTTTTGTCTTACGTGTTATTTGTTTTGCCATGTATTCCAGGTTTAATAAATTGCTATCAACGGAATGAAGTTTAGCTGGAGTGGAGCCTAAGTTAGCTCCTAATTTGGAAACAAGGTTTAATCCTCTTCTTGCTTACTATGGTTAGTTTTGGTATGGATTTGTAACACCCACAGTTTTAAACATGTAAATAATCGGTTTTTGATAAACCGTATTTTTGTAATCATGTATTTATACATAAAAACCACAGTATTTGAAAACAGTAGAAATGGGGTGTCACATATCTCCTCAATTTATTGGGTATTAGTCATCTTGGGCGGGAAAACAATACGAAGAGTTTTCCAGAAATTGACACGTGGATAAACAAAGGCTAAGAAAAGAGACATGTGGCACTAAAGCTTTCTTTTATTATATATATATATATATATATAATTAACTTTAGTATAGAAAATATGATGTTACAATGAGGGTTGGGAGGGTTTAGAAAAAATCTGTTTTCACAAATAAAAGATGTAAAGAGATGGTGAAATATGAGAGAGAAAAAAGTTGATGTGGCTTGTGAAATCTGGATTTTTAATCTTGAAAAATGAGTGGATTAGATTCAATGTGCAAATAATGAATATGTATTAAAATTTAAAGGTTGTTTTTGTAAATTCCAGAAACTAAAAGGGGGGAAAGAGAAATGTCTAAGGGCATTTGGGTCAAAATACACGCACATAACATTCAGCCAATTCACTCCACGCGCCTCCAATTTCCACGCGCCACATGTCAGCTTCCCATTGGATGAAGCTAATTTATTTTTCACCCAAATTGTATTTTGGCAATAATTTTTTTTTTCTTTACAAAAAAAAGTTCTGAAAAAACTGAAGTTCTTAAATTTAGTTCTCTACAAAACAAGCACAATCATGAAAATTTGAAAAAAAAATTATTTTTTATTATTATAAAAAATCAAAAATTAAAAAAAATCCAAAAATTATGAAAATTTAATGAATCATTGTAGATATTATATTACTAAGTTTGCAAAAAAATTTTGAAAAAAAAATGTTTTTTTCATGTTCATTTTTATATTTTAAGTAAAAAAATTCATCAAAATAGCATAAAAAATACATATGATCCTAAAATATTAAAACCAAATTATGTTTTATAATTCAAAACTTATGATCCAAGATGTAATATTCGTTATGATTCAAGATCCAAAAGTTGTTATGATCCAAAACGAGTTAAAAAACATACAACAACAAAAATGATTCAAAACTTATGATCCAAGATGCAAAAAAACTATGATCCAAAATGTTATGATCCAAAAATACATGATCTAAAACGTTATGAGTAAAAATATCATGATCCAAAATGATTAGATTAAAAATATGAAAAAAAACGTTAAAATAAAGGTTAAAAATATTAAAAATTAAAAAATATACATAAAAATGAAAAAAAAAACAAAAAAAAAATAAAAAAATCGAGTACTGTAGCATTCAAAAAAAATAAAAATAATAATAATAATAAAACGATAAAACCCGAGTATAATCGAAAATAAAAAATTTGAAAAAAGAAATAATTTTTTTTGAAAAAAAATAAATAAAAATTAAAAATTAAAAAATTAAAAAAGCGAAAAAGGAAAAAAAATGAGAAAAAAACCCACCTAAATCACATTGGATGAACATGCGTCACATATGATCGTATCCTTGAGTCCGTATTTCGTTCCGTGGACGTGCGTCGCACGTGATTGCGTCACGTCGAAGGAAGATGTTTGACGTTATAGCCCTTAGGAGAATGATTGGACGAGAAGAGTCCTCGCGATTTCTACCGGATTTTGGGTTCCTACCGGATCCTAACTCTATATATATATATATATATATATATATATATATATATATATATATATATATATATATATATATATATATATATATATACACACACACACACACACACACACACACACACACACACACACACATATATATATATACATACATACATACATGGGTTGGATCAATATAGAACCATAAACCATCTTCTTGACCCTTAGATCAAATTAGCTGTTATTTTACGGTAAAAGTTTGACAATTCACTAAATAACATCCCATTGAATGATGTACGTTTTGAAACACATCTTCCAATAGCATGAATGATCATATTCCGCTCAAAAGCTCGCTTATTCTTTGTTTTTCTAAAGAAAAATTTGCCTACCTGAAATGATCAATATTACACTGATTAAATAAATGAAATAACTTCAAATATGTAATTAAAAAAAGAAATGTATAGGTCACAGATAAATATTATTTTTGAACCAAATTGATTGTGTAAGCTGAAATTGTCATGGAAAATGATTGGATAGTCATCTTTGGTCAACTACAAAAAGGTAATGGATCAATATTATTTTCAACCAAACTGATTAGGTAAGATGACCTTGTTTTCGGTAAATATAAAAACGAACCATTTAATATTGTTGTTTTGGGACCAGATTTTTTAACCAAACCGATTAAACGCTCAAATAAGATTAGACGAACCATTTAATTATAATTCCTAATGCTATCATTTCTATTAGGAAAAAAAGGGTGTTATATAATCTAATATAAAAATAAGTATATCTTTAATATTAATTTTTAAACGGTTTACGGTTTCAAACCGAAATTTTTTAACCAAACCGAACCCGAACCGCCAAACCGAATAAAGGCTATCACCAACCTGAAAACCGAACCGTAACTGAATAACTCGAACCCGAAAAGTCGCTAACTTTTTCAGATGTCTAGATTTTGACACTATGTTTTTTTATTTTTGCTATTAAGTTATTAGGTTTTCTAGAAAATTGCAAATCTAACCATATGACCACCTGGTAACCTGTTGACATCCAGTCATATGGTCATTTTCGCAACTTTTTGGAAAACATAATGACTTAATTGCAATTTTTCTGAAAACATAATTACTTAATTGCAAAAACTAAAAATGCAGTGTCAAAATTAAAAAAAAATCAAAAAAATTAGTGACTTTTATGCAATTTACCCTATTTAGAATACTTCTCCAATAAATGTTTTGGTGTCTTATAATTGCTACTTGACAAACCAAAATCTCAATATGTATTTATTATTATGAC
Source organism: Cichorium intybus (assembly GCA_023525715.1). Lineage (NCBI taxonomy): Eukaryota > Viridiplantae > Streptophyta > Magnoliopsida > Asterales > Asteraceae > Cichorium > Cichorium intybus. The sequence goes on along the minus strand of CM042014.1, from coordinate 7,455,394 downwards.
GAGTAGGGGAGAAAGAAACACCATACAGAGCAATGAGATATGGTGGTTGCCATGACAAAGGCTTGACACTTGGAATTTGCCGAGTTATTTTACGGTCCACTCCTTGCGGTCTTATATGTAACTTTAAAAGAAAAATTATAAATAGAGCTTATAAACTTATGGTCAAAAACTTCAATGATGCAAGTGAAGCCTAGCCTAGCTGGGTGGATGCACCCGGGTTATATACCCATGTGGTGGGAGGTCTGGAGTTCGACTCCGACTAACCCCATATGGGGGATTTTCCTGGAAGGCGAATTAGGTGGAGGGGAAAGGCCTTTGCGCCTTAGGTAATCGTCAACCGCCTTGGGTTGCGGGGCTGATTACCCTCAGGTGAAACCATATATCTATTCGCTGGTTCCAAAAAAAAAAAAAAAAAAAAAATTCAATGATGATTTTTTTTGATTTTATCAAAGTTATTTGGCCAAAATAACTTTCAAAAAAGGCACTGGTACACTAGATAAATGACGTAGTTGTCGAGAAAGACATATGTTCTCGTTTAGCAAATTTAATAGGATACGATATCTTTGAACAGTAAAGTGGACAAAATTGGTGGGCAAAAAATCAATTTGATCCAGAAGTATGATGGTGTAATCAGTGACATGGGCTCCACAATATTATTCCCTTGCACCCACCACCACCACTATTGCTCTGCAACATTCTTATTATTATTTTTATTTGAATTAAACTCTTTGTTTTCTCCTTCATAAAAACCAGTCCAAATTAAGGCCTTTTAGGATGCCAGAATAGTTTAGAATAAATATACGAATTGGGTTTTGATAAATAAATTTAATTCTAGTCCGATCCATAAATTTTATAAACTCTAACTTATAAATTTGATATTATATGAATTTATATTTTTTGAATCTAAACTCGTTTAATGGTTGTTTGGTAATCTTTAAATGAAATTATTCAAAGATCATCTCTTAACTAGTTCACATTGTCTACCTATTGTTTATCTCTCACTTCTTTTATGTTTTTAGTGTCACCTATATGACATATAAAATTCCTCTCACTTTCTTAAATCTAAGAAAACTACATAATAAAATCAGTTAATGCATCTAAAACATAATATAATTTAAAACAACTCTATTGTAAATTTTTTTTTCATGATTTCCTCGTTCTACTGTAACACCATTTCTAGTGCGTCTCCCTCAAGATCGTCCGTTAGTGTCATAAAAAATTTCATATTTTTTAGTGGTTGTTTATCTCTGCATGCCTTTTTTTTATCTTGACGAGTTTCTTTTTTTTTTTTGGCTAATTTTTTTTTCAAATTGTATTTGTGCATCAAACTTGATATTATATTGATCGAACGTTGTTGCTATTTTCATGATAGCCTCATTTGTATACGATCATGAAGCACTAAATGAAGAGCTTTTCATTTTCGCCTTATCTCTACCGATGAGGCAGACTAATTATGGGAATTCAAGCTCGCCGATGTCCTCATTCAGGTCTATGTTGACCAAAGTGTCTGAGAAAGTTGTGTAACTTGTCTTAACTGTTTTAGCCACTCCTGCTTCTTCCATGTTCACTTCATGCCATTTTTACACGCTACAAAGGTCTTCCAAAACTCGAAATATTTAAACGTCTTTCCGTGATTCTCATGTCGAAATATGTCTAGTGCCGCCTCGAAATCATTTAGATCATTTACTCCGCTTTTACATTGGATTTTTAAGTTGCGATACAACTCATGGAACTTCATAACTACACAGTTGACGTCTCAATATTTAGTGGTCAACCCGTGTTTTGTACGATAAGCACCTCGACCTATTTCTCTATGAAATGATCTGTGAAGTGTTGCCAAAAATATTTCGCCGCTTGCGAATTTTCGGCAACTGCATCCTCCAAAATGTCGATCCATGAATGGGCCATCGCTAATTCTTTCTCCCTTATCCACTGATTACTTGATGCCTTGCCTTGCATTTTAGGATTGAAAGGTTCGACCACAAGTTGTATTCCGAGAATGTTTTCAGGTGAGGATTGCATCCCACAAACGTATTTCAGATGATGGTTAGGTTTGTGGGACATATTCAGGTTAAAACAAGAAAGTAAATGAATATGTTTGGGGTGGGCATGGTTGAAAATGTTACATAGCTAGAAATTGAAATGGATTAGATGAATACCAATGAGCATCAATGTGTGGCCGTTAGGCTTAAGAGAATTGATTGAAACCTAAAATAAAGCCCCTTTTAAAACAAAATTAACAAAAGGTATAACTTATAATTAATGTACAATTATTTTGCAATGATTAATTATCTATAAGTAGATAATTTTTAATGAAATTTAAAATAAATATGCTATTTTCTAAAATCATTTAAAACTAGATAGATTCCATAAAAATTTTGGACGATGAAGGTGAAGCACTTGTCTTATCGTCACATGTTACAAAATTTCTAGCGAGAAAATGACTTTGTATGCATATATTGCTTTAAATTTACATAAAAAGTTAAAGTTTCAACTTTTTCCAAATGCAAATTGTACTGCGTGCATATAAATTTGTACGATTAAACATCATCATCAATGTCTTTTGAAAGTTTGGAAAGTGTACGGTTAAAATTCGAATCTGCAATTGTCAATGCTCCAAAAGTCCCAATGACGGGTTGTTGTCACCTTATAGCCCACACATCACAAACGTACACTAATTATTTTGTACCTACAAAACATAATATCTAACTAGTATTCGGGCATAAAATTTATGGATATATACAAAAATAATCATCTTAAATAAATCTTTAATACACTTGCATGGTGGTTGACCCACACACCATTCTTATTATTAAAGTTTTCAAGCACTATCCTATTTAGTCGACATGGATCCAAATGATTAAACGAGAATGGTTTTAGTTGGTTGTTTTGGAAATCTATACATATTAATAAAGAAAGTCATCTTAATGCCACTTGCCATTTTTAAGAAGCTAGAATGCCAAATGACAATTTAATAAATTTTTGAATTTATTAAAAAAAAACAATTTCCGTTACAGCTTAATGATTTAATTGAAAATTTGAATGGCAGTTTCCTTTTATCTCTCCCCCTTTTACGGAAACGTAATCTTAAGCATTACCACCACAATCATATTATCATATACCTCTCGAACAGGTTCACAATCTCCTGCTTGATTCCCTTCTTCACCTTTCTTCACCTCCGACCACCCTATATGTAGTCCCTTCTCTGCTGCTCTTACTTTTTCTTTGCCCACAAATCAGATGAAAACTCAAGAAATCGATGAAATGGGTAGTATCTATTTGTATATGTTCTTCAAATCCGACTCTATTAATATGCCAATTAATCTCTCCAAAACCATATATTCAGGTATCTATCTCTTGATCTAGAAACCGTAAACATGCATCGATGACCCTATCTTTATTCCCAATTTGATTTTAGTTTTGTGGATTTTGGATGAGGTTGTTTATTTAAGCTTTTAGATTTTTAAAAGAGCATAGCATATGTGGTTCGAACTTCGATTGTGGAGGAAAAAATGGTTACTCCTGCTTCCTCAAATCACAAATCAGGTAAGAACCTCATGTTTATTGCTTCTATTTCTATTTTCTACAAATATAAGAATTTTCTAAGAGATTAAAACTCAAAATCTGGCTGCACATGTTTCTTTTTTCAGGTAATCTCCTAAACGATTTGATTTAAGTGATAAATGCACCAATTCCATTCATTCTCAAAACATTAAAGGAATAGTTTAGATTCTGATTCCTTTGATTTTAACGAAAGTGTTGGGTTTTGGGTTTATTATGTAGACTCATGGCTTCAAGCGGGATTTGTTCTTACGACTTGTATCAACAGTGCTTACAGCAGTTGATGCCCTTTCACATATTGATGATTTGAATACCATTGACAAACAAGTTTTTAAGATGGATAATAAGACAGCTCTTGCGTTTTATTTCGAGCATAGGTATGATTTTTTTCCCTAATCCTTTTGCTAAGTGTTATAAATATATATTGTTTTCTATGCAATATTGCAGTTTATTTATTTATTACTGGAGAGGCTTTGGCTTCTTGAACTTGATCAACAAACGGATGCTATCAATTTTATTAAAAACAACAATATATTATCACTAGAGTTTTTATACTTCTTTTACAAACTTTTAAATGTGTGAAAATGGAAACTATTAATTTTGGATTAATTTAGACATGTTATAGAATTTGGATCTTAGTAATGGTGATGATCAAGGTGTCAAGACTTAGCATGGATATTTGTTTTTTATTATATTAATTTTGATTTATATTTTGACGGTTTGCATCAAATTGAAATTAATTTTTGATTTTTGGTTTCAGCGACCACTGACCAGATAACTGATTCACGTATACAATGTTCTTTTGTGGAGGGGTTCAAGACGTGGAAGACAAGAAGGAAAAAATAAATTGTTTGGGTTGTGGAGAATCATCCCTTATGGTCTTTTGATTTACAAATTCTATTTCGTAAAGCCTTTTCCCAGTTTTAGTATGTCAATGATGTTCACAATGATGGATATAGGGTTCTGCATATTGATTACAATCACTATGATCACATCACATCTCTAATATGTTAACCATGTTTCTGATGTAATTCTTTTTTTCTTTAACGCTTTTATCTATTGAGTTCAATGTAAGTATGAATTTGGATTTTCAAGTTTCATGTTATTTTTTTGAACCAACTCACAATTTGTTAACCTAATTTTTTTGGCAGATGATCCCAGTCTTTCTGATTATGAGATGCCCCTGCAACAAAGCTGAATCCTTTTGGTCAGCTTGCCCAACAACAATCGCATTGACTTTGACTGGTTATATATTTTCATTTTACATGTATTGAAACATAAATATTATACTGTATATTTCTCTACTTTTGAAATGGGCAAAATGGTATTTTACCTATTTTTATTAAGGAGATATTAAAAAATAATAGCATTGACGTCAACTGGTTATAGTTTGTTGCATCTAATTCTAATAAAATGGGCTAAATGCAATAAATACTATCTTTTCTTTCATACTTTTTTCAGTCAAACATTATTCTTTGAGGGTGATGATTCTCTTCATAAATCAGCAGCTCTTCAGTTCTGGTATAAGATCAAACTCTTACACAATATGACAACCTTGAACGAAATCACACCAAAACCAAGATATGAATGGGAACAAGTGTATATTGGATAATTGAAACTGAAAAAGACAAACCCAACAACCTTTCATGTTAATATCAATTGCAACGCTATACTTTCATATTAATGATAATTGTAGTATTTTTATGTTAGTTACGACAATTCTTTATTTTAATTGAATTATAGCATTTCACTTTCATCTCAATGTCATTCATAGCATGCAACTTCCATTTTAATGTCTATTACAGTGTTATACTTTCATATTAATGATAATTGTAGTATTTTTATGTTAGTTACAACAATTCTTTATTATAATGTGAATTATAGCATTTCACTTTCATCTCAATGTCATTCATAGAATGCAACTTCCATTTTAATGTCTATTACAGTGCTTTACTTTCAGTTTGTTTAATTATAACGTTCAACTTTGATGATAATGTCGATTATAGCATTTTATTGTCATTTTTTTTCAGTTATAGCATTTAACTTTTATTTTAATATTGATTATAGCATTTTACTTTTATTTCAAGATACTATATTTTATTTTATTATTTTAGGTTGTCACCCCGTATAGTACACGGGTATTAACCTAGTAATTTATATAGTAATGTAGATTAAACTTCTATGTGACAATTGTAAAGTTCATTTGGGATCAAAAGAAGTTTACCTTTTTTTTTGGGTGCTATTAATGATACATCCTATATACATTCTTAACAAAAAGTCCACCTATTTTCATATAACCATATATAACTTTTCCAAAAAACTATACAGTTTCAACAAATAAAAAAAATTGACTTTCATTTAGAATATATATAAAATATAAAGAGGTATTTATTTAGTCTTTTCTTTCTTTTTATGTTAGAACTTCGTTTTTACTTTTTATCAATAGTGAACATTAAAAGAAGAACCGACTATACTCATTAGTTTATCTTTGTTACGTCACTAATTCACCAACTTCAAGAGCATTGTAGTCTTGGTACAGTGTTAAAGGTTTTATTTCTAAGGTTGAAAAATTGTATTTATAAATCAAAAACAAATATTTAATCACCATAAATAAATAAAGTAAGGTTGGTGCTTGTAGGGTAGCGAAAATGGTTTGGATGTTTTAGTGGTGGTTTTCATTAATGCCAAGATAAATTTGCATACCGATTTGAATTTTGTCGGACTTTTATAACCGTCAATATTCATGGACCACCCCGTTCGATTCTTCAAACAGTGCGTGTGTTCGGTACGGAGTTTTTGAGAGCGTTTGAAAGCTTCTAGCTTTTAGCGTTTAGGAAATAGCTCTAATAAAGATCAAAAGCTTCGTTCGGCAACACGAGCTTGAAGTTTTTTAAAAAAAACTAAATGCTACTATTTTAAAAGCTAGTTGAAGTAGCGTTTAACAAAAAATCTACAAATTATATCATTAATTACTAGAATACCTTTAAAACTATAACTAATAATTACGCAGATGTCATTTTATGTAATTGTACATATTTTAAAACATTCCAACTATTTTTGCCGAACAGTCATATACAACTAAAAGTCACAGCTTCTAGCTATCCGCTACCAGCTATCTGCTACTAGCTTCCAGCTAGTTTGCCAAACACACCCAATGTCTTTATTTATTTAAGAGGGATATGTATGTAGGGTTAGGATTAGATGTGAATTACATTTATTGTGTGTATGTATGATCAAATATGGATCGTCCGATCGAAATGATCTACGATTTTAGATGCAGTGGCGTAATCGTAAATACATGAAAATTAATTAACCAGATTTTACAATTAAATATTAGAAAGTGTATTTTAGTCTATTAATCAATATTTAAAAAAGCTAATACCTGATTTGTATCCTAATTTGATGATATTTTCATTAAAAAATGTGACTGCATATATTCTAAATATTTTGAGAATTTCAATTTCAATTCGAATTCCAGTTCCAACATAAACATATGAATCGTATGATTCTTAGACTAATAATCAGACATTCTTGAAGAATGATACTAACATTTTGAAAAAATAAAAGATATTGTTGAAGAATAAGACCTTAATTACAAATGTGTAACATATATTTTTCAAGAATAAAACATGAATGTGCATAACTAACAATCTTGAAAAATAATTTGACATTCTTGAGATAATAAACAATATTCTATAAAAATAATGAGAATAAGATAAATTTTCATAAATCATATAACATTATCTAAGAATATGAGCATTAGAGGAAAAATATATGTTCTTCATATCATATTCATTTCGAATGAGAATGTGGTGAGAATGGTTGAAAAGAATGATCAACTCAAAGAAACATTCTATAAGAATGCTTTCAATAAATTGAAACTCCAAGCATCCTTTCTCTACAGTCGTGATCCATGGAAACCAACATTAAAGCAAAAGAAGTTTTCATTAGGGTTCCCGTTGCTACATATGATAGCTCAGATCGTTTAATCTTTTATTTTACATTCTTCTTCACTCCATTCTTCAAAAACAATATTCAATTTTGTTTTCCATTCTTCAAGAATCAGTTTCAATGTTGTGTTCCATTCAGTTTGTTTATATTTTTTGCATTCCATTCTACAAGATTTAGTTCCAATTTCGTGTTCCATCCTTAAAGAATAAGACATACTAACCTTCAACATCGAGTCTCCTGGTTTATTCAATAATTTGTATTTTTTGCGTTCCATTCTTCAATAATTAACTTCAATTTCGTGTTCCAAAGGAAGAAAACTTGCAACAGAATACAAATCACTGAATGAGACTTTGATGCCTGAATGTTTGATGAGAATAGTAGAAGTTGAAGACATGGACAAATCACCAATGGATTACCCACGAATCATTGACGGAAGATGAAGACATAGACAAATCACCAATGGATTACCCATGGATCACCGACGGATTACCCATGTATCACCGACGAATTGCATTCCATTTATCACTAATCATTATGTGTGTATGACGATGATAGTGAGATGCATAAAGATGATTATGGTGGTTGCATATCATGATGGCTGCCTCTGGTGTGGTACTATAGGTGGATACACGTATACAAGAGGAAGAATAAGAAGATGATAACGGCTGCCTTTAATGTCTAGGGTTTTAAAAATGATAAAAATGTTAAATAGTAAATATATGGTAACTAAAAATCTTATCCCAAATTATATGGAATATTATTAATTAATATATTTGTAGCTTTACCACAATACCTTTATCAAATGATTTGACCAAAATTGGTCCTACTTTAACACAATAGTTAATGTTCACATATGAACCTATATCTATGTGTGTGTGTATATATATATATACATACATACATACATACATACATACATACATACATACATACATACATACATATATATATATATATATATATATATACACACACACACACACACATATATATATATATATATATATATATATATATATATATATATATATATATATATATATATATATATATATATATATATATATATATATATATATATATATATATATATATATAGTTGAGATTTTTTGAGAACCAACTATGTTCCGAGAACCGGAGAACTCCCAAATGGTCAAAATTTTCGAAAAACCAAAAATATAGGGGCCTAAAACGCACATATTTAAGCAATTTCGAAAAAAAATTCCGAAAAAGACGACTTTTTTAAAAAAAAATTTTTTTGCACATGGGCAAAAAATTTTTTACACATGTGTAAACTTTTTTATACGTACACTTTTTTTCAAATTTTTTTTATAGAACGCCTTAAATATATGTTAGAAAGGCATCCATAAAAACCTTGAAAAAAGTGTACGTATAAAAAAGTTTGCACATGGGCAATTTTTTATTTGCCCATGTGCACATTTTTTTTCAAAAAAAAAGTCGTTTTTTCGGAAATTTTTTTCAGCTCCCCGGGCCCATTTTGAGCGTCTAAGAGGCCTATGGAGTCGGTTTTTTGAAAAAAAAATATTGGTTTGGTAGATATAGGATTGATCTAAAAGGAGTTGAGAGTTCTCGGGTTCTTGGGATGAAGTTGGTTCTCAAAAGATCCTATATATATATATATATATATATATATATATATATATATATATATATATATATATATATATATATATATATATATATATATATATATATATATATATATAACTGAATAATTCTTCTTATTTTCTAACAAGTTTTACAATATTCACAATTTAATAAAAATTTCTAATTATTAAACTGTGAATACTATAAAGGGGTGTCAAAACTGTAAACCCACTAGGGTTTACGAGTTTCAAGTATTGATGATGCATAGATTGGTTGTTGATTGTCTAGTTGTTATTTTGATTGACTTGTGTAGATAAACTATAGATACAATTGGTTTTGATTGTGATCTCCTACTTCTTATGGTTGATTTCATGTTGAAAACTTGTGTCTAATTAGATACATCTTTCATGGTTAAAATTTTTAAATATAATTCCGCTAAAAACTGATTTTTATAGAGAATTACTTCAAACTCCAACAGGAATCTTGAAGGAAGAGATTCCAAGAATGAGAAGACACTAAACAAGCTAGTGTTGTGGAGAAACAAGAAAAGTGTTTCCAAAGAAGATGAACCAAAGATTGGGCATGAGCGCCAAGGTTCATGAATTGGCCATAAATCGGAACAAAGAAAGAGATTCCAATGAGGAGAGAACAATACACCGTATTTTAATATCACACAACTCTCTTACATCAGGATCAAGCCCGAGATTAGACATGGGCGCATTTGAGCCATGGTTTAAACAAAAATAACAAATCCAAAATTTGGTAAATAACTTCGAGACATAGAGAATGACTACAATTGTACACAATGTCTATTCCTAAATGTGTTTTGTGTTAGCGTCGTCTCTTTCAAAATGTATTTTCTGGTCAAAAAATATAGTTTGTACATGAAACAAAAAGTATTTCAAAATGAAGAATTGTTTTTATGGATATTCCTTTATATATTCTATAAAAATAAATAAAAAATGATACAATAATCAATTATGAGTTGGGTGTGTATCAAAGAAAGGTAGGCAAAAGAAAATCCAAAAGCAATAAAAGAGGCGGCAACCAAATCGCAGTCGTGAATCAAATGGATGAGGATTTTAGGACTTTTATTTTAGCCACAAATTAAGCTTGGCCCTACACCATACAACACTCCCCACCGCCCTCCTACGTCCTTTCAGGTTTTATTTTAGTTTAATATTGGTTAGATTAATTTACTTCTTTAAATAATTTACGTATGACCTTAAAAATGTTGTACATCTTTCTGCGTATTCCAAATTACAACTGATTTCTTATCATTGTATTGAACTTCTATGTAACTTAAATTTAGTCTCTACAAAATCCTAATTTCGACTATATTGCTCGTCACAAATTGCAGATATAAATATGGGAAAAAGAAGTTACTAAGCTTGATTTTCATAGTAGCTATAGACATGTTCTTGCATATTTTGTTTTAACGGTAAAAAAAGAAAATCCATGAACTCAAAAATTCATGCATGTGCATCATCTTGTTTTGTTTTTGAGAATTTCAAGTTTACCATCCACATGTTGATTGTGTGGATGATAAGGTGTCCAAAAACATCGTTTACTGTTTTTAAGAACGTAGATATAATTACAAATATAATATATATTTGAAATATGATGGTTACCTACAAAGTGTTATGGTCGACATTGTTTTCTAAACACTTCTATTAATAATTATCTTTTTGGTTGTCATGGTCACGTAAAATCAAGCATTGAAAGCACCAATAATCAATATATCATCTCTACATCAATGTTTAAATGTGAAATTGTTCCAGCCGGCGCCTCCACAAGGTCGTCATGTTAAAGGTCACAAAACATCAACTGATTAAAGTGTGTTCCCATTTGATCATGAGCCCCATTTGTTAAGTGGGCTCCCATTTGGGTTCAAGTTCAACGACCATGTTTATCATGTTACATTTGTAGGTAGAAAGAATAACTAATTATTGAACCAAAGCCCGGGTGTGCTATGTAGAGGTGCACAAAAGAACCGGTTTTTTAAATAACCGAAAAAGAAAACCGAACCGGTTTTTTTAATAACCGAACCGGTTTTTTTATCTCAAACCGAACCGGTTTAAAAACCCCGGTTTTTCTTCCGGTTAACCGAACCGAGCCGGTTTAAAAACCGAAAAAAACCGGTTTGAAACTCAATCTCGTTTAAAAAAAACCGGCCAAAACCGGACCGGTTATAACCGAAACCGGTTGGACCCAAACCGGTTTTTAAAAAAACCGGTTTTTAAAAAACCGAAACCGGTTTTTAACCGGCTTTTGTGCACCTCTAGTGCTATGTTAGGACGGATTATCAACTCGTTATTAGAAGAATGAATCTTTTTATGGATATAGTATTGAAGACAAAGTATATATGTCTCATTTGACATACGTCTCAAAAGCAGTATTAATTATTAACTATGTGATCAAATGCGTCCTAAAGAAAAGCTAATGGGCCGCTAACATCTCATAAATTCCTACGAAGCATTACCGTACGTTTCCAAAAATGAAACTAATACTTACAGTGTAGTTCGTATAATTTTTCAGATACCAAATAGCTACAGTTGTGCCCTACTATGAATTTCATAATTCTAACGTCCCGTCATAATCTTCTCAATGTCAGAAAATTACAAAATTGACTTAAAATTAGCGCTTTATGATCAAGTGGTCTTTTGACACTTTTAGAAGCTAAAATAAAATTAAAATAATGAAAGAACTCAAGTATTAGTTTGAGGGTTGTATCAGTTTTTTAACAGCTCTAGAAATAACTAAAACCGTAGCCCTAAACAATTATATCAAAGTAAATTCCCAAAAATGTTAAATAATCAACATTGATTACGGTTTCTTCATTTGGCCCCAAATCAAGTTTGAAATTAATATTATAAAATTCCTGAGGTACTTTGGTAATTCTACAAAACTCAAAAAATAGTTAGATCGTAATAAAAGTCTCTACTAAGTAATTTAAAATTAATAGTTCTCTAGTGTCAAAACATAAGTTTTATATGCAATTTCTCAAAATCCAAATCCAAATAATATAATTTTTATGATGTTTAATCTGAAAATTAAATAAAAAAAAATATCCGGTATAAAAGGGTCCGGTCCATTCCTGTCCAACATCTTTACCGGGCTTCAGCCCAGTTCAATCAGTAGCCCATTCTACAGTTTGACCTGCCTAATGCGGTAATGCCTACCCAAAGACACAACTGGCCAAACCTGAGTCCAAATTGACAGCATGACGTGTATTCTGATGTTAAAAGTACGTAGCAAAAATAAAAAAGAGAATGTTTTAGTGAAGTATTATAACTGCATGAACTCAACAGATATTGCAAGACCATCAGGCGTACAGGGAGTAAAATGTCGGGCTTTAATTGTATACAAATGCGTCACATGTATGACATGGTCAAGGTTTATCATCTCTTTGTCGGTTGAACCTTCCAAAACATAATTCAACAGGACTTGTTCTTAGTTCTTACCATCTATATTATATGCTCACATGAGAAGGACCTCTCATCATCCCATTCTATACTCTATATTATAACCTAATTATTTCAAACTACTCGCTCTTACCAAGCCCAATATCAGGCTTCTTTGTCGTTTCCTCTGTTTTATTTCAACACTTTATGTTTTATAGCGTCTCAAAAAAATAAAACTCTTTTTGGCAAAATTTCAACAAACGCAAAGTTAAAAATTTTAGGATATTAGGTTACAATAAAAATAGATCTCAAGAATATTAAGAAATATTTGCTGATGTTGATTTCAACAGCTAATAATCCAAAAAGAAACTGCCAGTTCCCCGAGTCAACACAGCTAAGCTACCTTCTTTCTTTTCTTTTCTTTTCTTATCATACAATTGGTTATAAAAAAATAAGGAGTTTGCATTCATGCACATTCTTAAAATGGAAATTTAATGATTAGGTGATAGTGAACTGCATCAGGCTTCATCCAGATCCTACCTCTTCTGTTTAAGATTATTATCAAGTAGTTCAAAACTGTAATAGTATTGGATTTATGGTTCTTATAGTAATCCTAAAGACTAATGAAATAGATCATCGAAAACTTGTATTATAGTATATGGATAGAGTACAAAACCAAGACTTGTATTTACAGTTCATGCGCAGGGTACAAGTCCTAAAGCGTTGAACGTGGCGTGAGATATTTTAATAACGGCGTGAACGATGCTTGAAAGAAAGCAAAAATATATGAAACCAGCTAATCATATCTTTGACATGGCTCTTATGAATTAAAAATAGAATCTAAAATTGGGAGGGAATATTATAAGATACAGTTTAATAATTTAACTAGCAATAAAGGGGCAAAGAAAGCAAAAATCAAAGCTTTGACATGGCTCTTATGAATAAAAAATTAGGAGGGAATAAGATTATTATACGACCAACCATGAAGGCCTGCAAATTCTCCAAATGGCAGCAGCCCAAGCCTCCTGTTTTACTCTCTTGCCTTCAACTTCTTGTCATCTATACGAATAGTACAAACAGAAACAGACAAATTGAGTTAAAAACTCAAATATTAATAGATTTATGTATTTCAGGTAATCAAAAACCCTCGCACCATTGATCATGAATAACACAAGAAGAGAAAACCACCATGGATGTAACCCTACCTCCTCCTCTCATGATCTCTCAAGGCTTTCTTCCAACCGATTCTTTATTAGAATCACTAATCCAAATCTCAGATGAAGTAACAACCATTGATAAGATCCCAATCACACAATCCAAAAACGTATCGATAATGATAAGAAGGATTAAACTTCTTTCATCATTGTTCGAGGAGATTCAGGAATCAAACACTCAACTTCCACCGTCTTCCATTTTGTGTCTGACGGAGCTTTATTCTGTTATTCGGAGGGTGAAATCGTTGATACAAGCGTGTCAACAAGGCAGCTGTTTATGGAACCTTGTTCGAGCAGAAAGCATTTCGAATCAGTTTTATGTGCTTGTGAAAGAAATGAGTCGAGCTTTAGATATCTTACCTCTAAGCTTATTGAAGATAGCCGCGGATACCAGAGAGCAAGTGGAGCTTCTTCATAAGCAAGTCAAACGAGTTGACTTGTTGCTTGATTCTAAAGAGATTCAAAGAAGAGAGGAGCTTCTTCAAGTGATGATGGCGAGTACTAAAAGCAAGAGCAAGGCCGTCATTGATTTTGAGAAACTCAAAGTGATTATGTCACGAATGGGATTAAAAACACCGCTCGATTACGAAGAAGAGATTTCAAAGCTCGAGGAGGAAGCGGAAAAGCAAGCGGGAACCGGTGGACTCATTGTGGTTTCGAATATTAACAATCTTATTTCGCTTGTTTCGTTGTCGAAATCGATTGTTTTCAGTAAAGAAGACCATAAAACATCACAAGAAGGTGGAAGTTCCCGAGAGCATCGTTATTCGTTTTCTCAATCAATGGTGATCAACATTCCAGACGAATACCGTTGCCCGATTTCGCTCGATTTAATGCTGGATCCGGTGATAGTAGCATCGGGCCACACGTATGACCGGGTGTCCATTGCACAATGGATTAACTCCGGCCACCACACGTGTCCCAAAAGTGGAAAGCGCTTAATCCACATGGCACTCATTCCAAACTACGCACTTAAAAGCTTGATCCACCAATTTTGTGAAGAAAACAACTTACCCGTAACAGATCCCGCAACATCAAGTACTTCATTAGAGAAAAGTTCGAGTACGAAACGGAAGCTACCGGAAAAGGCGATTGATCATATTTCCGCCACGAAAGCTGCCATGGATGCGGTTAAAATGACCGCGGAATTCTTGGTGGGGAAATTAGCGATGGGTTCCGTCGATATCCAGAGGCAAGCGGCGTATGAGTTGAGATTGTTAGCCAAAACCGGGATGGAAAACCGGAGGTTAATTTCAGAGGCTGGGGCGATTCCTTTTTTGGTGACGTTACTTTCGTCGCATGATCCCCGAATACAAGAGCATGCAGTTACAGCACTTCTAAACCTTTCTATATTTGAAAACAACAAGGTGTTAATTGTGGCGGCGGGAGCGATTGACAGTATAGTGGACGTATTGGGTTCTGGTAAAACAATGGAGGCGAGAGAAAATGCAGCAGCAGCTATATTCAGTTTATCGCTAATTGATGATTATAAAGTGGTTATAGGTAGTCGTCCCAAAGCTATTCCGAATTTGGTTGGGTTGTTAAAAGATGGGACTACATCAGGGAAAAGAGACGCGGCAACTGCATTGATTAATCTTGCGGTTTACAGCGTAAATAAAGTGAATGTCGTTGTTTCAGGGGCGGTGCCTCTTTTGATTGATTTGTTGATGGATGATAAGGCGGGAATCACTGATGACGCGCTGGCGGTGCTGTCGTTGCTGTTGGGGTGTTCTGAGGGGCGGGAAGAAATAAGGAAGAGTAAAGTTTTGGTTCCGATTTTGATTGATCTTTTGAGGTTTGGATCTCGTAAAGGGAAGGAGAATTCGATTACTCTTTTATTGGGGCTGTGCAAAGACGGCGATGATGAAGTTGCTAGAAGATTGTTGATGAATCCAAGGAGTATACCGTCTCTTCAAAGCTTGGCTGCCGATGGATCTATGAAAGCACAAAGGAAGGCTGATGCGTTGCTTAGATTGCTCAACAGATGCTGTTCACAATCCAGGAATCCTTTCGAGTAAAAACACATACATATATTGTTGGATTTGAATAACGAAATGTAAATTCGTAAATGAATGAATCTGTTGTTTTACCTCTTTGAATACATATGTTGACTATTTGCTTGTAGATCCCTGCATGAGTGTACATGATGATAATACACAGAAAATAGGAACTAATGCGATATACATTTACCAGTTTTTACAAATAATTTACAATAAATTACAAGAATAATACCCGAGACCTTACTGGTCAAACTAGGCTCATACTGCATATACTATTTATTTATTACAATGATGACTGGGTGAAGGAGGGTTTAACTTGTGTTCAACCACAGAGGTGAGAGGTGAAAGGGGTCATGTTCTTCTGTGAACGATGATTCTCAAAAGGTAAACGATTTCATGAGCCCTCTAACTCTACCGATTCCAATTCAATATGTCCGCCATTTAACATGTACTTCCAGAACCAGCTTCCACTATCCATAAATTCCTCTTTAATCGGATTTAAATTTACGGATAAACCTGAACCAGGTGTAAGTAGGAGAATAGAGCTAAAATAAGTATTTATTGATGCCACAAACATAAATTAATTTTTCAAGAGAACCTGAATTTCCGGATGTGACCCTCATCTTGTAGCCATCTGGGACTTCAAACACATGATTTCCCTCGATTATAACATCAACAGCTTCAAATTCAGCATTTCCATGCAATATGACTTTTACTGCCTCAAACCGCTCAACATCATGCTTCCAATATAGGTTCTTATCTGAACTCCAGTCTATTCCGTTATTATATATTTTCACATTCTCTAACTTGCACCGTGCACACCTGCATGAATAAAACGTCATATTATCAGCACAAAGTCTCATAAGAGACAATCATTCTTTACTTATTGCATATATTTATACCTGTATCCGTATTGTAGTATGGACTCATGGTTTTTGTCGATATGAGATCCCATTACATTTTCAGCCATCACCATCAAACTCCCATCAAGCTCAACATTCCTCCATAAGAACTCAGAAGCCTCAATTTGCAACTCAGAACCTTTTGAAATTGAACCTCCATGAAACTAGAAAAGTATAAAATAAAAAAAAAGTTAGATAATTACTTTGTTACACAGTATGAATATACAAGGTACAATATAAGCTTTACCTTTTGTCTAGTGACTTCCCAGAGTGGACCAAGGGCAGGATGAAGAAGGATGAGATACGGTGGTCCAGAATTAGCATATTTATCATTACTTTCAATCTGTACAACAAAAAATTTACAAAGTCAAGATTCTCCACACTTGTGTGAATGCTAATGTAAAGAGAGAAAATGATACCTCCGGGAGTTTGATATCACAAGACGAAAGAAGATCATATGCATTTCGTATTATGTCAAGTAGTGCGCCATCTGGAGTCTGGTGTAAGGACATGTCAGCAGGCTTTCTTTTCTTCTTGGCAGATGACGTCACCTTCCTTCTGTGATTATACACTATAAAGGTATCTAGCATTTCTGCAATTACATTACATTGATTATAGACTATAAAAGATTTCGTGACATATATAAAACAAACTGCATCATACCTTCTACACCTTCAAAACATCGAGAGGAAAAACTATTTACAAGATTATCAGCAATGTTTTGCATTGTACATTCCAATCGCCCACCTGTAACACTGCCCACAAAAAAGAATTTAATAACTGTCATGATGTTTCAGTGGTTAAAAAGAAAGCATACCCATGGTGGACCCCGAACTGGTCTACAAAATTGATTGTTTTTTTCACATTCAATACCATGCCTGGTAAACTAGTTTCGTCCTTACTTGACCCAATAAGCTCTGCAGCATTTAAGTCCACATAAAGAATATTTGTATTTGCTGGGAACTCTGTCTGCAAACTTAACAAATCACCATGGTTAATTGGAGAATATTTTTTTTAGCTCACAGAACTTTTAGGAATATAATGGTCAACCTATTGGAAGAAGGAGATCCATCAGGAATTCCAAATTTGTCAAACTCAGTGTACTCGATGCATGACACACCATATGTCCATGTCCCATCATGCTTCCCTTTTTCAACCAAAACATTTATTCCTTCTGTAGCACCAAAGTTCCTTTTGCATGATGCAAAACCAAGTTTCTGAAAAATTACCAGTTAGAAACAATTTATATGATAAAGTCCAGACAGAAATATAAATATCACCTTCCCTTCGTGTAGACCAATCCCTGCCATTGCCAAGAGGGTGACATCTGTCGCAGCTACAACATTGCTGACTTGACGAACAGTTGCGCCTTTTCTTTTACAATCACGAAACCATTGAAAAATGCCTTTGTCATAAGCAAGTTTCCATATCACACCATGACCACCAGGTTTACAGACAGGTGTGAACTGTCCCTTTGCTAACCACTGGCCATCTTCAGCACTGACAGCTGGGACAAGTGGCTGGCAACAAAAATGAATAACAAACTAAGTAATTTCTATATTTACCATTTAAGCCTAGTGGTGAACATTATAAATGTTTTATTTATAGGACCTGTTCAAAAAGTTGGAAACTTGATCGACCTCTTCCGAACCATTTGGATCTTTCACACAGCAATGTGATAT
Organism: Cichorium intybus; assembly: GCA_023525715.1. Taxonomy (NCBI): domain Eukaryota; kingdom Viridiplantae; phylum Streptophyta; class Magnoliopsida; order Asterales; family Asteraceae; genus Cichorium; species Cichorium intybus. Next base: position 7,437,072 of record CM042014.1, on the reverse strand, counting down.
GTTCATGGTTGTTCTTGGCTGAACTTGTCATGATTGCAACTGGAGTTATGCATTGCTCTCCATATAATTTGTAATATAACAACTCCCTAGCCTTGCAATTATTAAACAGTTGTTACTATTCATAAAAATAGTAACATTGATAGTAAAATGAAAATTAAAGTGCTTAAATAATTACCTGAAGATCTCTTATAAGACCTTCCAACAAGGTCCTGCCACAGTAAGGAAGCATTGCTGCAGGGAGACATTCACCTGTGACTGAATCCACTAGTCCAAGCCTGTCAGCGGAACCTCCAAGAGGATAAATCTCTGCTAGGTGCGGCAAACCCTAAATTCAGTTTGAAATGCCTAAATCTCCTTATATTTGTTTCCAGGTATGTTATGAAAAATTTACAAACAACATATATCTATCTTACCTCAACTCCCCATAAAGCAGCTTGAGCCGCATATTCTGCGTCTTGAGAAAGATCAAGTACACTAGGAGGATGAATTTCTAAAATTTGGCATCCGTGTGAGTTAGAGTTATCTATGTGCTGAAAATTAATATTCTTCTCTCCATGTGCAGACTGAGAAAGAAGCTCTAAAATCATTAGCTGGTATCTGCAAGAAATTCAATTGATGAGTATATGGTCATCGTAACTTGTATATAAGAGCTTCCAATAAGGTAATAAGCCTGAATAAACAGCGATTTTAATCGGAAACAGAGTAATTGTTACGAAATATTTGAAGAAATAAAAGTAGAACTAACCCAATAATCCCTCCAATACAATCATAGAACTCTTCAACATCTTGAAGAGTCTTCAATAATGATCTCAATGCTAAACTATCAACCTTCTTCTCGTGAATCTCTCGATCATCATTCCCGTCCCATTTTTCGATCATTTCCACCAAAGTATACAAAGCGGCCTTCAACGAACCTCTCGCGGACTCAAATTCACCACCAACATCCGAATCCTTGTCATAACCCGACCCTAAAACATGCTCTTGACCCGCGGCGACAATGCATTTAAGCAAGAACAACTCGTACTCATCCAAATTCAGCGACTCTAAAACCCTAGAAAATCCGTTTTTATGATCACCTCTCCTGAAATATCGCTTCACTTTCGAATCAGATTCAACCACGCGTATTTTATCTCGCAGACTTTTGCAAGTCGATATCTTGGAACGTAGAATACGGAGGCGCGCTAATTCGTTAGTGAAATCAAAATCCGGAGCCGGGGGTACATACTGTACTGGTACAGTTGATACAAGTGTTCTACGTCGGCCCGACGGCGAAGCTGACGATAGTGAGTTGAGAGGAAATTTGTTTGATGGACGGAGAGACTTGTGCGAATTGAAGAAGAGTGTGTGTGAGTCACGCGCCGAGAATGTGAAGTAGATGCCGTTGTGGTGGAGTAACGAAGTTGTAGCTGGCGCCATAGATTTTGTGTTGTGTATGTGTGTGTGTGTGGGTGTTTTTGGGGGGACGGGGTTAGTTACAGGCAAAACTCAAAAGGGTAGGGGAGGGATAAGACGATATTCCCGGAGCATATACCAAAGAGAATTGAAAGACAAAAGAAAACGGTAGGAAGTGCCTTTTGTGTGTTTGTTTGCGGAGATTTCTATTTTGCGCTGGTGTAACAAACTCGAAAATGCAACCCCACAATAAACGGAGGATTAATTAATAAAAACTCTTTTTATTTCTTAAAATTTAAAAAGTTCAATTCTTCTACGAAATTAAACATTTTCTTTTTCTTTTTTGTATTTGGTCCGTTTTTCAAACAACGAAAATGGGAAGTTATGCGTAAGATTGGTTGTCATTCAAGAAAAATCCATGTTTGTCTTATTAAAAGATATTCTATTATTATTACAAAAAGAAATTTATTTTAAAGACAAGTTTTTTGTTTGAATTAATGATTGTAGTAAATCTGTTTATTTACTAATGTCACGTGTTTTATTAATTGTGTGTTGGTAAATGTACTTTATTTATATTTAACCAGCTAAGCGTCTTTTTCTTAATATTTATTATCGGGAGATGGTATTATCAAAATGTTTCCTTTAATGTTGATAATCGTTTATAAACATTTCATGGTTCTCATGAATGGTACATTTTTACGGAGAAAGATTAGTTTTGTGGGGTAAATTCAAACTTAAGACTATGATATTATGTAGGTAGTATAGTTTTTTGGTTTTAGTTATTTATATAACTAGGTAAGTCGGAAGACCATGGACTCAATGTCGTCACTTATATATTATACATAAAACGTAACTTGGGTATTTCATTCACGAATGTCGATCACTTTGAACACAACAATAACTTAGCTTTCAAATAACTCCTCTTGTACACCACACCATCTTACTCTCGTCTAGGTAATAAGATCAATACACATGCAATAAATAGAGGTGCAAGGGGAAATATGGGCAGGTTTTTCAAATTACAATGTTCTTTTAGGAACACAATTGAAAGTTAATGGCTATGATAAAAAGAAACGAAAGTAAACTTTGAAATACTAAGAATTGAAAGTAGGATGTCATGAAAGATAAATAAATAAAACTATGTTGCTATTTGTTGCATTGACCATTTTTACCATTACATAAAGTTTTATTAGAAATAACAATACATAAAAGTCTTTCAACATTGTGAGAGGTGAAGCCTCTAAATATTCTATCTATTGAAGCCTTCTGCTTTTCCTCGATAGATTTCCCCAAAAAAAAACTTCAATAATTACATGGCTTTAGTGTCAATTGCAACGTATTTCACCTTCCAGTCAAAAGACTTCAAAAGCAACAATCGAACAATTAGTAACAAAGAAGATGAACGAAAAGTACATACACATTCTATTTATTATAACAAAATGTAGAAAAAAATGATACTTGAATTGATGACTCTCTAGAAGAATTTTGGTTTTATTTCGTCAATTTGAATTTGAAGCACCCAATGAACTCCAACTTTGAACGAGATTTGGGTAGGCTTCCAATATTTTTAGTGCAATTTTTGCGAAAGAAAATTTGAAGATAATTAAGCTAAAAAAGGAAATGTATGTGCATCAACTACCAATTAATATACTTAGGAAAAGCAACTTGTAACACCACGACACTTTTTATAAGTATTAAAATGTTAATCATAGTGTATTTATGATTTAACATGGTGTTCTAAGTATTAGAAAGTAATACTAGAAAAAAAGGGGTAAAATGGTCATTTTATCTTGGAAGGGTAATTTGGTCTTTTGGACAAAAAAGAATTTAGTTTGAAATAATATTTTGAGTTTTGGACTTAAAATGTTATAAAAACTGATTTTTGGTCATTTTACCACAAAAGGGTAATTTGGTCATTTGACCATGTGAATGACCAATTATGTAAAAATGTTGTTGCTTATGGCAAAAATATAAGAAATGAAAGTTTTATGTCATAAAACTTGATAAAAGAGCCAAAAGTTCAAGAAATGGAACTTAGGGACCAAATTTGTAAAAAATTGAGGTATAAATAGGAGAGTTGACTCTCCTATTGGGGCTGAACATAGAGAAGCATCGGGAAGGAATTCTCTCATACGATTTTAGCAAGTTCATGGAGGATTTGAAGATGGAATTGAACACAAACTTGGAATTGATGATTTCCAAGCCAAATAAGGTTAGTAAATTGACTTTTTAGTCAAATCCTTGAATATGTTCTTGGTAGGTTCATGGGGGATGAACTGAAATATGTAATTCCAGTTATGACCCATGATATTGATGCGATTTCCAAGCTTAAAACATGGTTATATGATAAGAACATATCTCAAAAACAGCAAAGTAGGTTGCTATTGTTGAAAATTGGGATTTTGATCAAGAACCCTAATTCTTGATTTTGATTGTTTGAGTTTGTTTCTTTGGATTAAAACCTTGTATTAATGAAGGGTTATAGCCTAGAAATAAACCCCATGTGATTAAGAACTGGATTAAGGACTTAATGGGCCAAAACTGCTTGCTACAGTACATAAATCGCGACTGATCAGGAGCCTGCCCAGGCGCAGGGCGCAGTGCGCCCAGGACCAGGGCGGGGTGCGCCCAGGCGCAGTGCGCCCATACCCTGGCGCGGTGCGCCCTCCTAGCAGGGGATCAGAAATGCTAACTTTTGTTTGGCTTGTCCGTTTTACCTCAAACTTGAACCGTAGGCTCGTTATGGTCTGAAAAGTTTGGGAAAATTTTTATATTGAGTTTTCGACTCCTCGGGGGCACTGTAGATCGATACGAATGCCCCGGTGAATAGTAAAATTTGTGAAAAGATGATAAATGGAAAGTTTATCGTCTAGGCATTGTTTATAGTTGCATAATATTGGACTCTTATGTATTAGAGTCAATTGAAATGATTATTAACCTATTATCATTTGGTATATAAATGAATATATAGGTATGGGACAAATGGTTGTGGTGCACGCAAAGGCAAGAAACAACCGGGATTTAAATGCAGCTAGTATCCAGGTGAGTAATCTTACTGATATCATATATGATATATGATGATTGAATTGTTACAGGTTGAAACTGATTTGTGGGACGAAATTGATGGTTCAAAGATACATTTGAAAAGACAAGACCAGATAAGCCGTGAGTCTGTTATAGACAAGAACGGAGCTGTGAGTCAGTCAATATTAATGGTACGACAAGACCAGATAAGTCGTGAGTCTATAATAGACAAGAACGGAGCTGTGAGTCAAACTTATATAGACAAGACCGGATAAGCCGTGAGTCATTGCGATGACAAGAACGGAGCCGTGAGTCTAGGCAACAGCGGGTAAACCCGTGAGCCATATCTGATTGTGAAATAAACTGTTAATAACTGGTGCGGCCTATACGGCTATGATATTGGATGCTATATCCAACTGGTGCGGCCTATACGGCTATGATATTGGATGCTATATCCAACTGGTGCGGCCTTTACGGCCATGATTTTGGATGTTATATCCAACTGGTGCGGCCTATATGGCTATGACATTATTATATAGAAACGGTGCGGCCTTATGGCTATGATTTCGGGTTGTTGAACCTAAACTGGTGCGGCCTTCGGGCTATGATTCAGATGCTGGAAATGTTTTGGTACGGCTTGTATAGCCATGACAAATGATATGACTTATATAGTCATGATATATGGTATAGTCGAATATGACTAAGAAAGATGGGACAGAAATGGTACAGAATGGATTAGATTGGTATGCAAATAACAGACTGGATATGACAACGTGTACAATTATCGGATGTGATTTGAAAATCACATGATATCACGATTTGGCCGGTAAGGCTATGCAGTAGGATATGAAATCCTAAGATACATATGATTAGCCGGTAAGGCTAGTAGTCTGGGTCTGATATCCAGACAGATACACACATTTGGCCAGAAAAGGCTATAAAATGGGATTTGATATTGACAGATGAAATGAAAGATATATGTATCATATATAAAGAATTATATATGGATGTATTTATTGTACACGTTATTTGCAGATATGATTACTCACTGAGCTTTATAGCTCACGTTATTTGTTAATGTCCCTGCAGGTTAGCATGATCCTGATAGGGGAAAAGATAGAGTCCGTGACTAAGCAGTGGGACTCATAGATGCTGATGTAGCAGCCCGGCTTCAAAGGAGATTATGGTATTATATACTCTCCTTGATACACTTGTACCCGTTTTCAATAAAATATATCCCTTATGTATGGTTTTATGTAATGAAACCTTCGTTTTAAATGAAAAATTTTCAGGGGTGTTTTTGTTTTAAAAGCCGGGTGTTACAAGTAACACCCCTTTCTCAAACCATAATTTAATATAGTTTACTTTACAAAACGTGACTAATAAAAAGTCACGAAAATTTTTTTTATACAACTTTATACTGAAAGGGTATTACAGACTCAATATAGAAACCATAATTTAAACTTATCTGTAAATTACATTGTCCCAGCTTCAAGGTACAATAAGTAACCTAGCTCCTGTTCCACGCACCTAAGTACATAGCATTTAAAACAAGTAGTACGTGAGACTTAAAGCCTCGTGAGTAATATGGGTTTTAAACCCAAAATATTTCTGCTCAATACTTGAATTAATAACAAGTAAAACTGATAAACTGCTGAAAACTTATTTTCAAAATAAGTCTCAAATCTCTTTGCTTTTCTGTAATTAGAACTTAAAAACATTTTCTTTCTCAAAAACGGCTTTTTACTTTAAAACTGTTTTAATTCTTTGAAACTGCTTTCTTTCTTTAAAACTGCTTTCTTTCTTTAAAACTGCTTTATTTCTCATATACTTGTGACCAATTAAAACTCATGAATTATTTTAATTTAATTCATTCAACTAGCTCCCCTCGCGGGACAGAACATATCCGTCCGCTTGGTTATGCTAATTCTGTCTCCCCTTTGTGACTTGGAACGGATTCAAGCACAAGGGTATACTAAGCTAGACCACTACTTCGCGACGGGAGGTACCATCCCAGTAGTGTCTTCTGATCCCCCGATTATGTGGGTGATCCTAGTCCGGACAACTAACTCTTTCTTCTTTCTTCCTTTAATTATTATCTCATTACATCTTAAATTGGTCAAAATGGGACACAATTTATAAATAACTCAACTCATAAACTTTTAGACTCATAATAAAAAATATCTTTAAAACTAATCTCAACATCTTTAGCTCATGTATGGGGCTTCTTTCAAAACTTTATAAACTATACTTCTTTAAATACTGAACTTCTTTAAAATCTTTTTTAAACGCTTAGCTCTTAGAGCTACTTTCAAAACTATTTCCAAACCTTAGAATTTGCAAATATTTGGAAATCTCATTTTCTGAAAATATCATTTTGCTATGTACTCGAAAACATCCTCATAAAACTCACCTTGGTATAGCTATAAGTCGCTAGGCTTCTCGTATTCCTTTTCCTTTCCCGTGCTCAATGGTATTTGAAGCACCACCTATACAAGTATCATATATATAAATACTCAATAAATACATACTACACTGACTCTACAGTTCTAAGGTCTCATACGTCTCAACTCTAGGTTATAACAAGTGTATAACCACTAATAAACTCGTTTTATAGTTTTCTCCGAAATACGCGTATTTTGCTACAGTACCCCCGAGGGGTCGTATTTCAGTTCCGACACTTTTCCATGAAATCTTAGGCCATATTAGACTTGTGTTTCAAATTTGGAGTTCATTGGACAAGTCTAGCTCAAATTCCAAAAATCAAGTTTTAACATAAACTTGAAGTTTAGCCACTGCCGCTACAGTGACTTTTCCGCAAGGTCGGATTACGGATTTGACCATTCCCGATATGTTTTTATACCATTTTAAGGCTATGGTAAAAATTTCAGACCAAACGGACATGTCTAGCTATGGTTTCTGACTTTTGAAATTTCTAACATTTTTGGTCCCTGTCTGGAGGCGCATTGCGCCAGGCTTTGGGCGCACTGCGCCTGGGCGCACCCCGCCCTGATCCTGGGCGCACTGCGCCTAGCGCCTGGGCAGGCTCCTGATCAGTCGCGATTTGTGCACTGTAGCACGCAGTTTTCACCCATTAAGCACTTATTTCTGTTCTTAATCATATGGGGTTTGTTCCTTGACTAAAACCCTCCATTAGTACAAGGTTTTAAGCTATGAAAATCGTTTCAATCAATCAAGTACAAGAATTAAAGTTTTTGACCAAACTTGAAAATTCTCAAGAATAACAACTACTTTCATGTTCTTGAGTTATATTCTTAACTAATGACTTATTGGAAGCATTAGCCACTTAACCCACATGATTCTTAACTGAAATTTCAGTTTCAATTCAACCCAAGAACCAAATCAAGAACACACCCAAAACCTAGGTTAAAACAAAGGAAATCTTACCTTGTTTACTTTGGAATCACCAATTCCAATGTTGTTTTCTTTGATTTCTTGGCAAAAATCCTTGAACTTCTTCTCTTCCCGTGCTCTCCCTCTCGTTCTATCTAGAGTCTTCTGAAGATGATCTCAAATGATGGAGGATAATAACCATTATATAATATATATATTTAATATTTATAAACATTTTCATTTTAGTCCCCAAGCTTTCAAACTTTTCTTCAAGAATGGTCCCAAGACCCATAACTTTGCAACCAAAATTTCCATTAACTTCTAACTTGACATTTTCTTGACAATTTTGGTCATTTCCATGACAAATGACCATTTTGCCCTTTTTGGTCGAATTTCACTATTCACACGGTAAAAACTCCAAATTTCATATAAACTTTTATTTCTTAAATTATTATTTCACAAATACATATTATTTTAACGTGTCAAAAGACGGTTTTACCCTTTTACAACTTTTTCGCGGGTTCTTACACTCAAGCTCAACGAACTTGAAGAAAACCTGTTTCCTGTTGAAAGGTATCCAACTAGTAGCACCCATTATGTGAGACTCGTCGTAAAGAGTATATTATGTGGGTTTCAAGTTTTGTAGTTAATTACGAAGTATACAAGGCCATCACAACAGATGGAAGTTGTTATGTTTATAATTAAAAAAAATCAGAGCATAAGGATCAAATAAGAATAATTTTTTTGTTAAGAAGGATAAGAAGTGCTTCATTTGCATGTTTTTTGACCAACCAACAAAATGAATCATTTGATGATGCGAAAGGACATGATTCGCAAAAAAAAATCCCAAAAACAACTGGATGATTCATTTTTTACCGATGCAACTTCTGATTCACCTTACAATCAATTTTAGTGAAGCATCACAAAAATGAATCATTGAGACGTTTTTTGGAGATATCTTTTGCGAATCATGTTTTTTTGCATCATATGATGATTTATTTTGGTCGTTCGTCAAAAAGGATACAAATGAAGAACTTTTTACCATTCCTACCAAAATTTTACTTCTTATCGTATATATATATATATATATATATATATATATATATATATATATATATATATATATATATATATATATATATATATATATATATATATATATATATATATATATATATATATATATACATTTTAAGGGGCGTGCTGACCACGAGTGATCTGAGGATTCATTTAAAACAGGGGAAATTGAACATATTTTGTAACAGCATAACATCCTGTAATAGATTTTTCAAAGTAGAAAGTCCTCATATGAAAAAGAAATTGTCCATCTTGAGTGTTATTGAGTAGTAACATCATCTCCAACATAAAAAGTATTTGTACCAAGAAGCTCCGTACAATTCGAGAGGTTGAGGCCAATAAGGGAAATTACAACATCCTAATAAGAAAAAGATGAATGTATAAAGCTATTATTGGATGGATTTTACAAACTAGAATGCCTTTACAATGAAAAAAGAAAGGACAACGTTATGATAAAGGAAAAATGAAATTACAATGTTATAACAGGAGAATGTACGAAGAATATGAAGCACAGAGCCGATCGCCTCTTTGGCTTATAGTTTCTACAAAAAGGAAATTCACATTCTATTAACTATACATAACAAATAAAGTTGGTGACCAATCAATTTATCATTTTTATATTCAATGCAGGTAAAAATCATTGGAAACTAATACAAAGAAAGATGTTAAGTGCAGATAATCCAATTCAGAGCAGCATATAAACGACTTTGTGTGTGTGTGTGAGCAGAAGAAAATAACAGTATTCCTCATGTATCAACCCCTAACCTTGAGCTACCTCCTTCCCTATAACAGGGTCTCTAGCACGTGCAATGTTAGTATCCACAATGGTGAGCTACAAAAACTCAGTGAATAATCAATATATATCACAACACACAACATCATAAGGAAACACATAAACACATAGCCACACAACCACCACATCACATCACATCACATCACAATCCCTACTCTTCCACAACACCATCAGTCAGCTATATATGTCCCCTCCTCGACCCCAGCGGTCTTGAGTCACTAAGACTCACCGGATCCCCCAACGATATGTGTGATAGAACTGCCAGCCACTAGGGCCATCACTATATATATATATATATATATATATATATATATATATATATATATATATATATATATATATATATATATATATATATATATATATATATATATATATATATATATATATATATATATATATATATATATATATATATATATATATATATATATATATATATATATATATATATATATAGAATCAGGATCGGGTGAGGACTCTTCTTAAAGTGAGGACTTGCGAGGACACCTTAAAAAAATTGAAAAAAAATATAAAAAAATATAAATAATAAAATGGATCATAGTACTATATCGGAGAAAAAAAAGATTCAAAAAAAAAACTTTTCGATCATTATTTTTTTTATAATAAATAATGATCCAAAATAAAAACAAAAAAATTGCATCATTACGTTTTGCAATGATGCAAATTTTTTTTTCAAATTTTTTTTTGATAATGATATAGTACTATTCTCGATTTTATGATTTGTATTTTTTTTTATATTTTTTTTCAATTTTTTTAAGGTGTCCTCGCGAGTCCTCACCGAAAAAAGAGTCCTCACCGGAACCGAACCCTAATATATATATATATATATATAGCCCAACCCCTCGACCACTAAGGCCTAAATCAGATTTAAGCCACAAAGGCTTTGACAACCAACAATATGTCACAAAGGCTCAACAGCTAGCAATGAATCATAAAGCTTTCACAACCACATATCATTAAGGTAAAGTATCGATTACTCACCTAATTGACTGCTCTGCTGTAATTCTAGAAGGAGTGGACTAGTAGGCAATGTGCTCCTGCTCTGTTAACTCCCAGCTACACCTACTTTGTCCCACATATAACACTTATAACCTCTCTACATTCATTCAGCTAAACCACTAAGGAATAAGATGCCAAATTCCCTGATTCATGCTTGGAAAAACACATATATCTCTTATGGCCACAGTTAACGCCACTAACCTCCCAGTTAGCGCCGCTAACTGGCCTGTTCAGCAAAACTTCCTTTTTGGTCCGACTTAATCCATCCAGACCTCATTCTAGGGTCCCAATTCAGTGGATCAACACAAATTACAGTCATTGGCAGTAATATAACAACATATGTGCATTAAGGTTTGAGTTTAAACCCTTTTTCCAAGCAAATTTCACAAGGAATTCACCAATATTTCACTAATCACAAGCAGTTATGCTATAACTTCTGTAACTACTACGATTCCAGCAAATTAGAATGAATTAAGAGGTAACAAACACGAACTCATACCTAAATTAGTGTAAAGAATGATGTTTCAAGTTAATCTTCTTAATTAAAGCCTTGAATATCTTGTTGTAAGAGCTCTAGACCTTCCATACTTCCTTCTTGCTTCAAAGAACTTTTCTTCAGCTTATGAACCCAACCAAATAACCGACATAAGGCTTAAAAGCGTTTTAGGTCGGTTAAAGATTTGCGTTGCTAACCTTCGCTAACTTCTCGAATTGCTAATCCTTCCTTACGTGATACCATTTTTCACTAATACTCCAAAATAACATCATACTTCCACTTAGCGACGATATCATTACCCGATAGCGTCGCTAATAGGTATGTCACAATTTTCTTACCTAATTTTCCTGCTTAAAACACCAAACAAATATACATTAACATCACAGGTTTTCCAACAAGGTTTCAAGTACATTTCTAGCCTCATAATCACCACTTTCCACTCTCATTCATCTCACATTATAAAAATGACCAACATACCCCTAAAAGGATATTAGTATTCTAATTAATCCTAACAAATTTAGGATATAAAGTTAGAGTACTTACCAAATGGGAACACGATGTTACACATGTTTAAAAAAAGTTTGCAACAAACTGATGGTGTTGGATGGTGGGGTACTCTGGTTGTGATATCGTGTTGCGATGATGTTTTGATGGTTATAGCAAGAACGATTGTCTTGCAGTTTAGGGTTTTAGGAACAAAAGAGAGAGAGGGCAGTGTCGTTGTGAAATAGAGACTCACTCATCCAAGTTCTCAAATTGGTCTGTTATAATTGGATCTATTCAAGCTTTTGTTACCTTGGTTGTAATTGAGAGAGAAAGTGAGATCGAGCAATTTGAAGGTAACTGACGTACTCAGAGTATTTTTGAAATTGAAATGGTTTAAATGAGATATACGAAAAGGTATCGGTGGTCAATCAATTTATAGCAATTGAATTAACATATTGATTAAGCGTATAATGAGATTTGAATATTTAAACTTTTTGATTTCTTGCAATGATTTCCTAAAAGGATTACAACTATTTCTTGAATCATAAGAGACCGATTCATAAGAATGTCATGTGACATTCTGGCTTTCAAGACATGTCACTTTGACAATAGAAGACCTAAGAAGATGTCATGTGACAAAAATGATTTGTTTTGTCAAAAAATATAGATATAAATTTCATATGTTGATATGAAAGTTAATATGGACAGAAGATAAATGGGCCGAGACTAGAAGAATAGATATGGGCTTAGTAGGATAGAAAAAAACCTGATAAAAAAGAGCCGGTCTTAAAAAATTTCCAAAACCACTACAAAACCGTTGATTTGGTTATATGACTTATATCTAAACCAGTTAAACTCCAAATATTTGGGCTCTTAGTATCCATTGTAGAAGTTGGGCCGAAAGTCGTTATTTAGTCCACTACAACACTTCGCGAGATAAGATACCGAGGACACTTCCATTCTATCTATCCCCTCCCCAATCTTCTTCCCCATTTTCCATTCCAAATTCAGGGAAATGGCGTCTTCTCTATCCACTTATCACCCAGTTTCTTCGCATCTTTCCAAGCAAATTCACGCCTCCAATCTTTCATCTTCCTTCCTATCATGCCCTTCCTCAATCCCCTTATCCTCCAATCCAAACATATCACTGCAATTCCGTTGCAATAACAAACAATTATGTTCTTCAACCCCCAGGCCTCTTACAGTCATCGCCATGGCTCCTCCTAAACCTGGTGGCAAAGCGAAGAAAGGTACTCTTCATATTCTTTACACCGCATTCCTTGTACAAATTTCGGAGGTAATGTGGGCGTTTGTGTGTTTGTACAGTAACTGGAGTAATTAAGCTGGCGCTAGAAGCAGGGAAGGCCACACCGGCGCCTCCTGTTGGTCCGGCGTTGGGTTCTAAGGGAGTTAACATTATGGCTTTCTGTAAGGATTACAATGCCAGGACTGCTGATAAAGCCGGTTACATTATCCCCGTTGAAATCACCGTCTATGATGTCAGTTTTCATCTCCTTTATTTAAAATATCCTCTTTAGGGTTTCCGATTACGCGCATTGAGCATTTCTGTGGTTGTTCAAATTTACAGGATAAAAGCTTTACATTTATATTGAAGACACCTCCTGCTTCAGTTCTGCTTCTTAAAGCTGCAGGTATCATCATTTCAAATCACAGCCCGATTTGGTACCTAATTATAAGCCTACAAAGATCAGCATTCCTCTTTAGCTTATCATTGTTAGTTTTGATAACTAATTAGCAGTAGTCATGACCCATGTGTCTGCAAAATCAAATCGTTATCAGGTGCTTAAGCATCCATACTATAATGCCTATGAATAGAACATAAACTGTTTGGGATTAGCTAACATTTAGTTTATACCAAATCACTTGAACCTTTTGAAAAACAATACAGAAATCATTATTAGGATACTCAACTGGCAACCATTTTTGGTGCTTAAAATGTGCATATTATATCATTTTCAGGTGTGGATAAAGGTTCCAAAGATCCACAGAGGGAAAAAGTGGGGAAAGTTACAGTTGAGCAGTTAAGAGGAATCGCAACAGAAAAGTTGCCAGATTTGAACTGCACAACCATCGAATCAGCAATGAGAATCATAGCAGGAACAGCTGCTAATATGGGCATCGATGTTGATCCTCCAATTCTTGAACGCAAAGTCAAGCAAGTCCTCTAGTTTTCTTTTAATTCAGGTTTGAGCAATGTAGTAATACCTGGAATGCAAATATGATTGTATTTCTTATTTGACTTCTTTTAGTTCCACATTTTGGCATGAATATAGAGATGTTTGTCCAGTAAAGCTAATAACCCATAAACCAATGATGCATCATGAATGTCGCATACATATTTTTAAACCAAGGGATCTTATATTGTTAAAATATCATTCCGGATTTTAATATTGCCACAGTAGCGACACTTATTGACCAAATGTACGTTGCTTAAATTTAGGGGTGCAAACGAGCCGAGCCGAGCCCAACCAGGCTCGGCTCGGGCTCGTTAAGAAATATATAGGGCCCGGCTCGGACCTAAGCTCGGCTCGGGCTCGTTAAGAAATACATAGGCTCGGCTCGGGCTCGGGCCCGGCTCGTTTAATTATTAACAAGCCTAAACGAGCTTAAGCTCGGCTCGAGCTCGTTAACAAGCTCGTTTACAGAATGCAGGAAAATAAGAACTTTTACTTAATAACTTATATTCTAAAACAAACAAAATGCACACAATACAAAATATTCAAACTCCAAAATACAAACAATCTAAAATATAATTAAATCATCCATAAGCAAATTAAACAACTTCAATCTAATTTGCTATCCAAAAGAAGTCTTCCTTGATGCAAATTCAACCCAACATGTGAAAATCTGCAAATAAAACAATGTTAGAACTTAAAAGTAGTTATATACCAACATAACAAGATAACAAGTAGTTTAAAAGATATACCTTGAAGAAGTAATTTCTTAGTTTGAATGTAGTCTAAAATCCCCATAATCTCAGATATAACAGATACATACAACCAATGTTTTCGTTCTAAAATCTGTTATCATTAAGAGTTTTAACCCAACATTTCAACCAATGTTTTCGTTCTAAAATCTCCTCAACGCTTCTATCTTTTCGATGCTGACTTTCAAACTAAAAAATTACTTCTTCAAGTGTAGTAAATCTCAGATATAACAGATACAACCAATGTTTTCGTTCATATTAATCAAAACAAAATCAGAACAAAAATCAGAAAGAGGCACATAACAACCGGTAATAGTTAATCAAAACAAAATCTGTTCATATTAATCAAAACAAAATCGCCGGTGTCAGAACTCAGAAGAAGAGAGACTTACGTGGTCGGAGACTCGAGGAAGAGAGACTTGAGAATCGTCGGTACGTGGTCGGAGACTCGAGGAAGAGAGACTTGAGAATCGCCGGTGGGTTTGTTTTCTCGCTGGTCGGAGACGGAGACTTGCCGGTACGTGGTCGGAGACTCGACGAAGAGAGGGTTGAGAATCGAGTGAAGCCGCAGCCCGCAAGAGACCTTCGGCTTCGAGCAGTGATGTCTCACTCTCAGACGAACTCAGTCACGATTCTCACGAAGGCACGAAGCTAACCCTAAGTGGCTATTGTTAAGTCTGTAATTCGTAAAGGGATTAAATCATTAAAGGATTAAATGATATATATATATATATATATATATATATATATATATATATATATATATATATATATATATATATATATATATATATATATATATATATATAGGCTCGTTTAGGGCTCGCGAGCCTAATCGAGCTTGGTGACACAGGCTCGGCTCGGGCTCGTTTAATAAACGAGCCTTATATTTAGGCTCGGGCTCGGCTCGAGCTCGTTTAAAATCGGTCTCGAGCGAGCTTTTATCGAGCCGGTCCCGGGTAGCTCACGAGCCGGCTCGGCTCATTTGCACCCCTACTTAAATTTTACAGACCAAAAATTACATGATACCAATATATACGAGTGTATTTTTATACAGCTACATGGGACATTGTCATCGTGACATTGCCCCGTTGTATAGTTTGAAAACAATGAATAATTGTTATATAGCAATGCATCATGAAGAAGATTGTTCAAGTTATGCAAATGCATTAGGAAACTAATATTGTTCTTCGTGGGGTTGTCACCTCGAAGACACCGGAGAACGGTCAGTCGGTCACATGACCGTTGTTGTTACCGTTGTGGGAAAAAAAATCAGAATTTTTCTATAAATACTTTTACTCAATACACATTTTTACACACAACATTTCTACCTTCTATTCATTTTTACATCCAAAATATTACACACAACATTCACACACAATGGAAAACGATCCAAGCACCCCACTGCCAAACCAAAATCCCTTTCGATTAGGCGAATATAACGTTAATTATCCGCCTAATTGTACGTTTACGAGCTTACTTACGGGTTCATCTCCACCCACCCAATATCCATACCCAGCACAACCAAAACAATATCCATACCCACCACCACCAAACCAATATTCATACCCACCACCTTACCAATACCCATTTTTTCCACAACCGTCACAACCTTTTCCATCACCACCACCCATGCATTCAACACCGGTTCCATCACCATCACCACAAGCATCTCCTGATGAGGTTGTCATGGAAACCCAACCACCACCCAAGTTTTCATCACGGAAGGAAAAAAAAGTCTTCCCGAAACAAGACAAGGAACGCCCAAGACGGAAAAGTTCGTTGGACACTGGATGAGGAAGTGGCTTTGGTGAATGCTTGGATCGCTATTTCCGTCGATTTCGAAAAAGAAAATAGTCAAAGTGCTAAAGGGATGTGGGAGCGGATTTTGGCCCATTACCAGGAAGCTATGGGTCGTGGAGCTTACCAAACAGAGGGGTCACCGGGAAATGGCGAAAACTTCGCTACGATTGCACCAAGTTTAACGCAATCTTCAACAACTTGGTCAACCGTCGCCGAAGCGATGAAAACGAATTCAACACTTTCAACACCGCGATGGACCAATACGTTAGACAGTTTGGAAAACTGTTAGGGCATTTGAAAGCTTGTGATGTTATGCGAAATGATCCAAAATGGCTGCTTGTTCCGGATTCCGCCGACTCGAGTTTGGGATGCAAACGTCCGAGGGTTTCGAAATCGCACGATTACGCTTCTAACGCTCAAGACCCGATCGACCTCGAGGACGACGCTCCTTCGGAAGAGCCACCTACCCGCCCGATCGGTCGCGACCGAGCGAACGAGCCGCCTCCTCCTCGTCATCCAAAGATCAAGTTGGGGACAAGGTCGATGCTCTCATTGAACAATTCAACCGCTTCAACGAAATTCAACAAACATTGTTGAATTTTCAAGTTTTGCGCGAATCGGGCGAGAGATTTGTGGGCCGTGATCGTGACCTCGAGGCACTCGAGGCGATGAAAGAAAAAAATTCGGAAAAAATATTTAGATAACCAGTTAGTTTTTTTTTTTATTTTAGGAAATGTTTAATCTTTTTTAATTTAATATGTTTTTTTAATTTAATGTAATGTCTTTTTATTTTAATTTTAATATTATGTTTTTAAATTAATTTAATGTTTTATTTTAATTAAAATAAACCTAAAATAAAATGATGACATGGAAATTAAAAGGAGCGTTATGCTGTCTTGCATTTCCTAGGGTGCATCCTCGGGTTGTCTTGCTGACGTGGCGACTGTCATGAACGTCTTACACACCCCATAGCTTTACCACTCCAAATAGCCTGCCAACATGGCGACCAAAAGGGATAGGAAACGGAGGGTGCCAGAATTCGATCTCACCACCTCCTACAAAAAAACGACTTAACGGCTGGTCTTATGTATAAATTGTTCCATCTTTATATATAATGTATACATTGGTACTTAATAATAACAACAACAACAGCAGCAGCAGCAGCAACAGCAACAACAAGTTTCGGTCCCTATGGTTGACAGTTTTTTACAATACAAGTCATCCTTTTGAAATCCCACGTTCTTGGTCCCTGTGTTGAGTAATTTTTTACACTGTTGGTTCATTGAACCATTACCGTCTATTTTTACTGTTAAGTGGGGTGTGAAAATATCATTCTACCCTTAGGGACCAATTGTGTAATTTCTCACATTTCTTCCGTCTTTAATGGCTGCCAGCAGCCCAGCCTGCCACACCGGCTCTCTTTTTGATCAATTGAAGAAACCCTCTTCTCATTTTTTCTATTTTTATTTTTTTTCTCTTGTTATACGCTTTGCGTAGGCATTATTGAAGCATAATCTGCAACTTTTTTGACGTTATCTCCAAGATAATCCACTAGATTCTCGGTTGGTTTTTTTTTTGAGATACCCACATTAAATTAAGTTCAAACTTATCAAGATTTTGGTTAGAATCCGGATGTTTGGTTTCTATAACACCAAATTTGCGGCCTTTCTGGAGTTGAAGATTTGACTTTGAGGGTTTTATAAATCTTAAAAGGCATGATTTCTTGTCTTCTAAGGTGTTGATCATCACGTTCTTCAAGCAATTGGATTTTAGATCACACTACACCAACACTTGGTGTTCCTCCGGGTAATTTCTCCTGGACGGCACTCTCCTCCAAACCGACGACAATCGTGACGGTGTCAAGAAGATACACAACAATATAGTCGTATTATACGACTATATGAAGAACATAGTATTAAAACAACACCCTAAATCAAATTGGAGCCTTCATTGAGAGGATCACATATATGCCGACCCATGGTAGATGCGGTCCAATTGTGGCAACAAGACCGGAGGCGATTGGGGAAATGGAGGGTATGTCAGCCAATGGCCCATGATCCTCGATGTCATCAAGCTGTGTTTTTTGGTTTAAAGATTTATGGGTTTTATGTTTTTTGGTTTACATCAGCGATTTCAGTTCAAGGTCATATTTGTAAATTTTGATTGTACATATCCAAGGATTATGGAATTACCTTTGAAGATAATCAATCCAACAATTAGCAAATTTAACAATAATGGGCATTTACTTTCAAAAATTAGAGAATAAGTGAGAGATGGGTGGTGGTGGTAGTAGTTGGTGGTAAGAGGAGGTGAAGGGTGGAAAGTGGTGGTTTTTTCAAGGCGAAAAACATCAACGAGACTTAATTCTTGTGTGTGTGTGTGTGAGAGAGAGAGAGAGAGAGAGAGAGAGAGAGAGAGAGAGAGAGAGAGAGAGAGAGAGAGAGAGAGAGAGATTTGTTTTATTCATTTGTGAGAAATTACAGTTTCGGTCCCTAAGGGTAGAATGATATTTTCACACCTCACTTAACAGTAAAAATAGACGGTAATAGCCTAAGGGACCAACAGTGTAAAAAATTACTCACCACAGGGACCAAGAGCGTGTGATTTAAAAAGAATGACTTGTACTGTAAAAAGTTGTCAACCACAGGGACCAAAACTGTAATTTACTCTAATTATAATTATAATTATAATAATAATAATTATTATTATTATTATTACTGCTGCTGCTGCTGCTGCTGCTGCTGCTACTACTACTACTATTATTATTATTATTATTAAAAAAAGACATATTAACATGTAGTTTTTTGGTTATATATACATATTAGTTGGCACTTTTTAAATGTAAATATGTATTTTTACATATAAACATGCATTTAAAAATATTTTTATATTTCTAAAAACATATTTATACTTTAGAAACATGCCTTACCAGCTACACTCATTCATTCAATGTCTTTACATAATCCAATACCTAAACTAACATTTATGATTTATCCCATTTTCTAGCTTGAGCACTTTAAACACCCACAAATCCTACATCCTTTGTCGTTGCTAATAAATCTATTAAGTGACACATAGTTATGCAGAAGCAGCACACAATTGTAATTAAATTACAATTACACATAGAGCATTGTTCTATTATATGATAAATTCAAAACTATCAGTCGTAAATTGGTATATAAAATCAAATGCACCATAAAATGCATATATTTTTTTTTTTACCAAAATCTTTCATCAACAATTGGATAAAATCATAGTCAAATTTATTATTATTAATATTACACTTTATATAGTTATATATCAAGGATGGAATCGTCTACAATTGGATGTTCAAATTGCATTCCTCCATGGGAACCTTACCGAATTACATGTTGCAACCTAGAAGAGTTTTTTCCCAACACACCTAAATCACGTGTGCCATCTCAAGTGCTCTTTGTATGGTCTCAAACATGCATCTTAAGTTAGGTTTCATTAGTTGCCTCAAATTTCATTGGTTTATAGCTTTAAGGTCTAAAGCTGCTTCCTTTCTGTTTATCTATTCATGGGATTCTGCCGTCCTTCATGTTCTCGTTTATGTTGATGACATTGTTTTTACAATATATAACTTGTATATATCAAATTAGTGTGCTCATATCAAGACCTGATTGGTATTTTTCATTACAAGACCTGGACTCGCTACCTTACTTTCTCGATATTGAGGTCCTTAATCATGGTTCTGACGTTGTGTTGCCTCATAAACAATACACTGATGATATTTCGCATCACATTGGTAACTTTGATGCTAAATTAGCTATGCATCTGAGCCGCGGACCTCACACTTTTTAAGGATCTAACGAGATGTTAACAAATTGTGGGGAAGTTACACTACATACTATGTGCACTGATACCATCATACCATATAAAATCTCCATTTGCCAGGATTTTATTTATTTGATTAAAGAACATAGAACCTCAAAATAAATATTTTACATATATACATAATAGCCTTAGACTAAAATTGACTTGGTAGACTAGAACATGGAAATAAACCGTAGTTCAATATCACACAATATAAGATATGTTGGTATTAGCGGCGACATATGGCGCCGCTAAAGATATGTAAAATCGCTGGTAAAGGTATTAGCGGCGACTCATCGTCGCAACAAGTTCGGTGCTATTTCTCATAAAGCGTCGCTAATGCCTGTCGCCGCTATTTCTAGGATATCGCCGCTATTGACGTCACCACTAATGCTCCTCAGTCTCCGGTGATAACGTGTCACCGGCGGTTGTTGTCGCCGGTAAAACTTGTCGCCGCTAATACTATTTTTTTTAATATAAAACTGAAAGTGCAAATATTATACAAAATACGAGGTAAATGATCCGAAACAGTAAACATTGAAAACGTCGAAAACATATTAACACCGAAAACGTAAAACAAAACAAAGTAATATTGTTTACACAAACTAAAAGAGTCGCGAAACATAAAAATCATGGACGGTACAGATGAACCTTGGCACGGATCACTGACCTGGCTATTAGCAACGACATAAACAACGACGACAAATATGGGGGGGATTTTTCCTTCTTTTTTCCTAGCCGTTGAATGAGATAATTGATGGATGGTACAGATGAGTGTGGGCACGGATCGTTGAATTGACTGTACCGGCGACACTATTAGCGACGACTTTGAGCATTACCGGCGACACAGAACACGTGTTTTTAGTGTCGCCGTTAATACTTGAAGTCGCCGTTAATAATGTCGCTGGTACAGTAAAAATTTCTTGTAGAGACACACGTTATTATAATAAACAATAAAACATTCAATTAATAAAATCGTCTAAATTATAAATTTCAAATATTATACTTACAAGATATCCAAAAAAGTATCTACAGGATATGCCAATAATTAACTAATATTTTGGTGATCATTGAGATCCTAAAAAACACAACATCTGACACACCCGATTAACAACAAAAACAACACATTAATTAACACCGGTAGAAGTACTAGACTATGGTGCCAGTAGTACTTGTCACAAACACACACCAGTCAAGAATCCGCGCAATGTTTTCTGCGACAACAGTACCTGCAAAATCTCACTTAACCTTTGTCTCTTTCACAAAGTTAGATCAAGAGATGCACTGCAAGCGCCCATTGTTTTTGCATGCCTTGATCTTTTAATACTACTAGAATTTGAAGTAGAACTCGGCAAAAACAGCGATAACGACAAGTTGTTCTCATCAAATTCATCATTTTTCTTTATACTGTTCGTATGATCCTCTCTCGGGATCTTGACTTTTAACGAGAGACTCAAGTCAAGATGTTCGGATTCTTGATCAATCTCCTTTCTTTTAAGTACCCTTTTCTCTTGGTCTTGATCTCTGACCATTATATTTGTGTCCATCTGAGTGGTTCTTCTTCGAATTTGACTAGCCATAGATAATTCATCAAGATTCTTGAATAATCCAATCTGGTATTCTTTGATGTTGTTGCTTCGTAAGCTTCTCCATCTAGCGTGATCTTGGTTGAAGCTCGAATGACCATTCCTGATGCTGTTTGTTGCGAGAATCCTCTCCCCAAGTGAGCCATAAACCCCATGGTTTAATCCGGATATGGAAGGGTTGTAATTTAGGATCGTTTGCTGACTCCATAACCCATCCTGATATCTAAAAATGGAAGTAGAAGAGTAAAACGGATTTAGTGACTGAGTTTTAGCATTACTGCATATATAGCACACATAGCTCACAAATCATACATTTTATAATTAAAAATGACGACGTTTTGTAGAATAGATGATACCTCAAATTGGAAAGTGATCTTCGATTATAGCTTTGGAGCATTGGAAGTTGGCTAAGGTTGTACATATGGTGATCATCACCCTCACTAAGAAGTCCTTGTTCTAAAACAACAAAAAGAACTCATTAGTTACTTTCAATTAAAATGATTTCATCAAGTGGGGTTTGTTCAAGTGATATATGAACTTCCTCAAAGTAAACCGAACAACAAAAATTGACATGTTGGAATATAGAATTAGATCTATAATCTTTTTAAGAAACCCTAGTTCAAAACTTATTTTGCACCATATATTAATCTAAAGTTATATATACCTTGATTTGGTTCCTCGATCTTCTTGCTCCTATACATCTGATGAAACCAACCAAGAGCTCAAATTTATTAAAAACATATTCAGCATATTAATACAATATTAACTGACTGATACTGCAGAAACTATTATTTTTCTTGAATGAATCAAATAATTAAGTACCTGAAGATGGCTCTTGACATGAGAGATGCTAAGGCCTTTAATATTCATTAGTTGAAGAACTAATTTTGGCGTCGCTCCTGCACCATCACAATCAAAGTTGAAAAACACATTAAACCAAGAAAATAAATATATTTAACAAAAGTTAATTATACTAACTTTCTTGACCTCCCAGTCGTTCAATAGCATGAACAAATCGTAGATGGAGATCAGGAGTCCACCTGAGCCTGGGATTCTTGGAGCGAACATATGGTCGAACCGATCCCGTGACTGACCCGCTAGCCTTCTTATCACTCATCTCCTCAACTGTGCTATTGCTGGATGTAGATCCATTTTTGGGTCCACTACCACCAGTAGAATCATGATCGACCTCTTGTGAGGATTCATCATCTTCATCATCATCTATATCATCATCTTCTTGTTCGGCATCATGAAAACTAGGGTTTCTATTGGTGTGGTAATCTTTTTGTGGAACTTCTTCATAAAAGTCGCCACTTTTCTTCATTTCTATTTTGGGGTTCTGATCCACCATTGAAATGATGAAGAAACAGTTAAAAGTAGAGGGAGCCGTTATTGGGCGTGTGTGATGCTAAGAAGCCGTAGACATGGTTTTGTTTTCTTTCACACACACACACAAAATCGTGAGAGGACAAGTAGTTGGAACTAAATATTAGCTGAGCTCTTGCAAGCAAAAGTTTGCTCGAATTGGAAAGAAAAATATACCTTGCCCTAGATAAATAAATCAACCAATCTCTCTCTCTCTCTCTCTCTCTATATATATATATATATATATATATATATATATATATATATATATATATATATATATATATATATATATATATATATATATATATATATATATATATATATATATATATATATATATATATATATATATATATATATATTCATTCATGCATATATACATATATACATATACATATACATACATACATACATGATCAGGATCATTGAACCATATACAAGTTTTTTAAACGCATTGAACCTCTCATCTCAAACAACTATTATCCCAAGAAAAAAATTCATAATACAATAACCATTGATGTGACAAAATTCATTCTTTAGTTATTCATATTTGAATCACAAATCTTTCAAACACATAAATATTTTTTGTGTGAAAATCTTATATATTACTGATTGATATGACATGTATAAACGAGAGGAAAAATTAAATTATCATTAGTATTAATTTTAGGAATATGAAAAATCATTTATAGTTAAAACCTATTCAACAATCCATTATTTGTTACATATAACTTCTACCATGTTAATTTAAGTACTTAATAATTATAAAATATAAGTTTAAAACTTTTGAGTGATTGTTATTAATTCGTTGAAAGTTGAAAAGTTAAGGGTTTCAAATGAATATAATATGATAATGATAGTTTATATTGAATCACATTCATTTGAAAGACCTATATAATAATAATAATAATAATGATAATAATAATAATAATAATGATAAGAGAGTAAATTATTGTCATGGGTTTTATTATTTTATATAAGAAAAACTACGGTTTTCATTAAATTGGGTATACGATTTGAAGATATCACCCGATTGTGCCAACACTTGTTTGTTCGTGTGGGCATTATTAAAGCGAGGGGTTTAATATGCTTTACAACTCCCCCATGCAATCTTTTTGTGAACAAATCACGAGCTGCTTGAGACGAAATCCAGCCCTTCCAACATAATACTTCCAACTTTTCGCAATAAAAAGTCGGTTAAAAGGTAAGCTATCGGTTTATTAAATATATATATATATATATTTAGTGAAACAAATACTATTGGCTTTGATTTTGTTTGGCACTATTTGTTCTCATTATTGATCATGTTAATTCTAACCTTTTTTTCTTCTAATTTTAATGTATATGTGACTTTTAAAACAAATTAAATAAATTTAGTAAGATCAAATAATAAAATTATAAGAATATTGGTAACGAAGACTATAACTAAATGTAACTTCAACCACCAAAAAGAGACTTTTTGGATGGAAAAGAATTGCTAATTTCAACATTCCCGTGATTCTCACAGATAAAGAAAATGCTAACATGCACCCCTTCCATAGTGCCGTCCTCAGTTCCTCACACGACATTAATAAGATTTTTAGGTTCAAATTTAAATATCATATTTCTTGTTCTCATTAGAACATTATGATTTGCCCTGAATCGGTTTGAAGGAGTGTTAACGGGTAGAGTTTATCGCGTTTTAATTTACCGACACCCTCACAATAAAACAACGTATTTCCTCTTACAACTGAAAGCATAATAATATTTATCTCAATGGTAAATTAATTTTAAGGAATGTGAATCTAATAAGATGAAGCTAAAAAAGGAGCTTATTAGACTATGTTTGACACGCCACATCTGGTTTGTAAGCTTCCTTTTTTTTTGAAGATTTTTTCAGTTTACATGTTTGGCGGATCAAAAACTAGCTTATAAACTAGCATATAAGCTAGCGTTTTAAAGTGCTACTATGAGTAACGTTTAAAGTAACTTTTTCAAATATTCCAAATTCACCTTTCAATATACTACGCATTACACGTACTGATAAAACATTTATCTACAAATTTGATTTCCATTTTCGAGAGTCATGTCACGAGATGCGGGAACTGCGTGATAATCTTGCGAATATGATATGAGATGCAAGATATTTAAATTAAAATCAGAAAACTTTTATTTAGTATTTACTTTAATTTAATTTAATGTATTATATTTTTTCTTATAATATTGGATTAATTTTGTGCATGTACTTTTATGTCATTTTATAATTTCCAGCTAGTTTTTACTAAACGTCATTTATTATCACCTATATTTCCAGCTCAACTAGTTTTTCAGTTAGTCGCTAGTTTTTAGCTACCCGCTAGTTTTTCAGCTTTAAATGTTAGTTTTCTAGCTACCTGCTAGTTTTTCAGCTAGCAGCTAGTTTTTCAGTTAGTCTGCCAAACCTAGTCTTAACCAAAATATATGTTGCAATCTTCTTATTATTGTTAATAAAAAAAATTACTTTTTAGAATGGTAACGCACCCACAATGTAAACTTCTCCTCTACATCTTATAGCCTTCAATCCTCAACCTCTTCGGCTAAGGGCACCTTAAGAACATCTGCCGTTTGTGCTATAAGCACTTTGATACAAATAAGTATATAATTGGTTTGCAATCTTCTTAAAGGAAATTATTATGTTGTTATAACAAATAAAAGAAAAAAACACACTGATAAAATAATACTTTAGAAATGTTACATGACAAAATGAAAATTCAAATTCAACATTTCGTTTTTACTTTCAGTAAACATCGACTATGTCCCCAAATTTAATAGCACATCAACCACTAATATTACTATCAATTTTAATTTTGCATATAAAAATGTTACGAGTTAGATAACAAATTAGTATAATAACTATGCAATCGTTTTATGAAATTGCAACTCATAAATTTCTTATTATTGTTTTATTTATTAATACACTTATTTTTAATAACAAGAATATGTTGTGCGAATTTTTTTCCTAAGTGTTTTGTTTGAGTGTTTGGTTGTGTAGATCATTAGAAAGGAAGAGACATGTCTTCACTCTCCACCACCCACCCTTTTGGCCTTTTTTGCATAGTCAACCCTCAACAATTATATAATATATTCATTTATAGTTTATATTGTCTAAGATATTTTGTTTAATAAAATAAACTTAATAAACTTATAAATAAATAATACCATTCTTAGGTTTTTAAAGATAGAGAAATATATAAATCGAAAAAATATATACTAATATATGATAACTCTAAACATAAAATATTACAAAAGTTCAAATTGTAAAACAACGTTAATAGCTCATTCATAAGTTATTACAAATGAACCAGTTATATTAATTCTCTGAAAATCGAAAATGAAGCACGTCTTATATTGTTGGTTTTGCAACATTTTTACGAATTAAAGTATACATTTTCAAAAGTTTTTAATATAAAATCACGTCATTCATTGCCTACTACGGTTACCACGAATAAAATAATTTTTTATTGACTTAAATATTCGTAATATTTTGTTTATATTACGAATAATACATCAAATAATTTAATAGCAAGTCAAGTATTATGCTATTTTTATGAAAAAAAAAAGCTAATTATTTGAATGACGATCCCAATGAACTTTTTAAATCTTTGAAAATAAAATCTACATTATTGGATGTGTTTATATATATATATATATATATATATATATATATATATATATATATATATATATATATATATATATATATATATATATATATATATATATATATATATATATATATATATGTATGTATGTATGTATGTATGTATGTATGTATGTATGTATGTATGTATGTATGTATGTATGTGTGTGTATGTGTGTGTGTGTGTGTGTTGGAACAATGCACATTGTCACAACAAGTTAGTAACATTTCTATATTTAGCATGGTCTTTTTGAGTTACATACAAAATATAATTCGAACATAAAACGACAAGAATAAAGTATAAGGTATTAGTTTGTAAATTTATCATCTTATGATGAGTTAATAAGAAACTAATAAAGTTGGAGGCTTGAAAGGTATTTAAGTTGAATTACACAAGACAAGATGATTATCTCATATTATATTGTAATTCAAATTACAATAAGATAACAAAGCACACATCGATAAGGATTCCCACATCTCTTCATGTACTATAAATAGGGGATGTGGACAACTTTTTGGGACACTTGAAAATCCTAGAATCTGACCACCCACGACTCACTCACTCACTCACTCACTTTGGACTCTTTTTCATAACGATATATCTTTCAACTTCTCTCTCTCTCTCTCTCTCTCTCTCTCTCTCTCTCTCTCTCTCTCTCTCTCTCTCTCTCTCTCTCTCTCTCTCTCTCTCTCTCTCTCGGTTTACACACAAACCAAGAGTTTTTACTCTCGACTTTGAGTTTGTTTCGGCCTTACGGAATTGAGAAGAACCCTTCAACTTTTGGAGTTACGTTGGCCATATAAACTGAATGTATTATTACATTTTTCTTGGATAACCAATTTGATGTTTAATTACATTTAAGGAGTTCTAGTTTGGGCTCTCAAGTCATCCAAGATACTTACAAGATTTGTCAAGAAAGCTATTATTGTTTACTATTATTGTAGGTTAGTTTGTTGCAAGTAATCGTTGAATATGTGATTCTTGTCCGGTTGGGATACTCGTTTTGTTTATGCTTCCATTGTGTTTATTTTATTTTTACGATTTATCATAACCCACAGTGGTATCAGAGCCATTTGTTATTGTTTTTTTACATAACAAGTTATCAATTTTTGTAAAAATAATGAGGTATAACTTGTACATAGTTATTGAGAAATCGTGTATATGAAGTATACACACTATTGTACACGGTTTTTGAAGAAAAGAAAAAATAATTTCTTATATGAATTTGTTACTTTATTTCCCCAAATGTTTTGATTCATTGTATATAATAGTTTGGATGGTTTTGCGACATGAAAACCTTAAAAGAAATTATATATATATTGTGTTTATTTATTTTGTTGTTAAAATTCTTTTTAATAACATAATTTGAAATAAACAAATATCACATTTTTAAGTGTCAAAGTGTTTATATTTGATACTTATCAAAACATTGATTAAAAAAAGATTTATTAATACAATCATGCTTATGCAACATAAATATAAAATTGTCGTTGAAGTTGACGAGTTTTCTTAAACATGAAACAATACCATTGGGTTTTTAGTGACATGTTAAACAACCACTAAAGCTGTTGAGTATTTATTTTTATTTTTATTGTTGCTATTTTTGCGACACATCATTGTTGTCATGAAACATGCATAATTTAATGCATGTATATATATGATAACATATTGCCTCTATTAGACTTGTTTTATGATGTTTGGTTGAGTTTTGAAATTATGTAATTAATTTTATGGGACCAACCATCTTATCCCTGACAAGGATGATAACTTCATAATAATTTGTGATTATCTTCCTAGTTTGGTCTATCATGACGAATGGTGTGAGTTGTAATTTAAGCGAGTTAATATATTGATGTTTTTACTTATATTTATCGCCTTTGATATTATTTTACATATATTTTTAGTTTTTATAGGGTTAGGACACGAAAGCATGTAAAAAAGAAATCTTAGAGGGGTAAGCCAACTGTAGCAGCGATGATAGGGTCGATCATGTGGATACATGGGTTATGATGATCATCGAATAGAGCTAGTACGTAAGCTAATCATATTAATAGTATTTTAGTATTTGTTTTTAGTTTAACACAAATTACACTAATTATACTATGTGCTTTATGTAGAAAAAGTATTTGGAGCATAACCCACATTTAGTGAACTATTTCTTGATACATACCTTACTACAGAGACAAAGAAATTTTTTTGGTTTGGAGAGTATGATAGAATTTTTATGTGTTGGAGTTTTGTATTGTTAGGTCGATAAAATCATATGTAAGTTATTGTTATCATTTTTAGATAATTATTGTCTCAAATTTTCATACAATAGCAATCGTATTGTATTGATAAGCTTTAGGAGGCATACTTGAGGGTCATGTTTCAAAAGTATGAGGAGGAAAAAACTCAACATTTGTGGGATGATAATGAGTTATGGGCGCATATGAAAAAAGGAAGAAACAAACATATATTTAGGATACGATCTTCATATCTTCATTTGTTCATGATGAGGACATCATCTTTTGTGTTTTCATCGTCCTCTACTAACTGCGAGTTGTCACAACCTCAAGTATATTGCTATGATAGATAATAAAAAAGCAAAGTATATTGCTATGATAGACTATAATTAAATTATGTTGCTTTTATGAAAGAAAATAGAAGTACATGGTCTTTGATAATAAATAAGAATTAAAGTATGTTGCTATTATAGATAAAAATCAAGTATGTTGCTATTATGGAAAAAAGTAAAGTACATTGCTATAAAGGATTATAATATGTTGCTACTATGGATTATAAATGCTCATATGTTGCTATTGTGAATAAAAAATGCAAGTACATTCCCTATATTGGTAAAAATAAGTACGTTGCTATTATTATATTGCTATAATGTATGTTTCTATAATGGATAAAAAATGCTTTTATATATATATATATATATATATATATATATATATATATATATATATATATATATATATATATATATATATATATATATATATATAAGTTGTTTAACTAATGTTTTTGTTTACTAAATAGTGTATGTTTTGTTTTTAAAAAAAATTAGGTACTTGAGCTACATGAACAACATTCCTAACTTGAAGAGCAAATTGCCGAAATTATGAGATACTTTTGTAATAACCCTCCCTACAATACACTAAATGTATCCTAGGTTATTGATATAAACATGTGTATGCTTTTAGAAATTTATGTTATGTATGTGGTTTTGTAGTTTGTTAAAACTTGTGTTGTAATGGATACTTTTTTTATTATGTTTATCGTCTTTGTGTGTAAACTTGAATCAAAAAATTTTCATTTGTGTTCGAATTTTTCTTAGTTTTTGGCATAAAGAATATGGATTTGTTTGGATTTTTTTTTTTTTTTTTAGAACGGCGATTTATTAAACTAGCCAGGAGCTAGAAACAACAAACATTACAAAGTATTACAGTAAGAGATAGGAGAGCATTGCCAAACATGCCAATTAAGACTATGAAACTTGTTTCTATGCTTAAACCAATTGTAAGAATTAATCATAATGTTATCAATTGTGATAGCCAAAGAGCTCCTGGAATTCTTGTAGACACAATCATTCCTCGATTTCCATATGAACCACACTGTGGTGTAGATAAGACCCAACTTCATCACTCTAAACTTTTTACTAAGTCGGCTGCAGTCCATCAGATTAACAAGGTCATCAACACAATCGGGGGGCTTTGGAAGAAACGACGACCATTTGAAAAACCAGGACCAAATACTTTTTGCAAAAGGACATTCGAAGAAAAGATGATCCACAGATTCTTCACCATAAACACAGACCTGACAGGACACCGACTCCACACAAATACCTCTCGAGGCGAGATTTGTCATCACCGGGATTCGTTTTTGAAGAAAACGCCATAGGAAACAGTTGACTTTACGAGGAATCCACTGAATCCATTGAAAGTCTAAAAGAGAATCCTGAAAAATCTTATCTTCCATGATAATTCTGCAGGAGGAAACCGAGAAATTACCATCAGCATTGTGCTTCCGAACCCATTTATCAGGCACCGGATTTAAATTAGCCTGCGTAATCCGGTCACAAAGTGAAGCTAATTCATTCTGTTCAGCACCTCTACGAATATTTCTCTTCCAATTCCAAACAGGAGCATAGTCAGACGAACAAATTCTATCAGAAATGAAGCAGTTTTTGTTGGGATCAAGACCATAAAGTTTTGGAAATAACTTCATAAGCGGAATACGGTCAATCCAACAGTCCTTCCAGAAGAAAGTATTACAACCGTCACCTACTTTTCTTTCAAAAAACTCATGAAACGAGAGACCGAGATCATCAAAATCTTTTATAATATTAACAATTGACAACCAAGTACCTTTCAAACCTTTTTTGGCAAGCGGAGCATAGTCCCAATCAGAAATTTTGTGCATGGATTTGATACACGAACTCCAAAGACTTTTAGAATCAATCTTGAGACGCCATAACCATTTTGCAAGAAGAGCAACGTTCATAATGCTAAGCGAGCCTACTCCAAGGCCACCTTTAGATTTAGGGCGGACAATATGCTCCCACTTAATCCAATTGATTTTTCTGTTACTCCCATCACCTCCCCACAAGAAATTCCTTCTCATCGATTCCAAGGAATGAACTTCTCGGCCTTTTGGCTAAGATCAAGTGTAGTATTTGTTTGGATTTTTTAACTGTGCTTTTGGTAATTGGCCGAAAAATCTGACACAAAAAGTGTCACTAAAAATCTGTCAAAAAGATGTTTGTTCGGAATATTCTTGGATATACATTTCGTTGGAAGATCGTCGGAAACCCAAGAAAAATTATGTGTATGGGGGAATCCCAACCATCTGTTTTTCATCGGGAAATGCTCGTAAAGTTTGTCAATCTGTCTATAAAAAGTTTCTTGTGACATGTTTTCCGACAAAACTATTTTTGTCGGAATTGTGTCCTAAATAACGTTTCCGACATATTTCGACCAATATTACCGTCAGAAATAATCTAATTTTCTTGTAGTGTAATGATTTAATATCTAATTTGAATAATCATAGATTAAGCAGGTATCATTTAAACAAAGGGATACTCATAAAGTCGCATGTAGTCCAACCAAGTATACTAATTTATTAACAGTTTGGTCAATGTTCGAGTCTAGAATGTACGTAACAAATAATATTATGGCATGTAATACTTATTTGCTCCCATAAGCTATTGTTTATCTCATTCTCATGCTCCACAGGTCAGTTGTATCTCACCTGCCATTGCATTTTTTATGTATTGAAAAATTTTAATCAATATTTGCTAGCCAAAGGGAAAAATCTGTATTCATAACTGGTCAACGATGAAATTGACATGACTTTGTAACAGTTTTCATGTTTTGACCTGTTCCATTTTTTTTACTTTCACAACGGATTATGGTATTATTTCCCATCCAATATAGATCCAATGATTCAAACACTTGCAATATAAAATTGATCGGTCTAACTATTGTCTTTTGCACACTTTTTAACAGGTTATGTTTATAAAAATCCAGATATTCCGAATAAACTTAATGATGCCAGTACTTAATATGTTACATTATATATGATTGGTTCATTTTTTTACTTAATGTAGAAAACGATTTATAGAAACGGTTCTGGAAATGAGATTTGTCGATTAAGTCTTTGTTGTTATAGAATGGTCCTCATGATCGCTTAAGACTAACTCAAATCCCATAAGTTTCAACATTAAAATAAATTGATATTAAAAAAATATTTAATAAAAGAAAATTATATTTCACTTCCCATACAAATGAGACTAGTATTTGTATAGAATATTTTTGTTTCCTTTTTACTTATCGTATATTAATAGTGAAGAGATGGTAAGCGGGGTCTCAAGTCGTCACTTCGGAATTCACTGAGACTCCGCACCTTCCATGTTTGGTATGTCAGTTCAAAGTTAGCAAGAAACTAGTTTTTTGTCTCCCAATATTTATAAGCAGTAGACCCATTTTATTTTATTTTTTGTCAATAGAAATTAAAATGTGGGCCCGCTTGTTGATGGTCGAATGAGACTACGACAAATAATCAAATATTTGATCGTATTAGAATTTCCAATCCAATAGTCTTATATGGAAAGTAATAACAAATAGTCCTCTTAGACAGGAGGTCCAGGGTTCTATCCCTGACATAGGCGTTTACTAACTAGGTGTTACTAACTGTTAACCACTAACCAGCCGTTCTTAAAAAAAAAAAAAAAACAAATAGTCTTATATGGAAAGTAATAACAACAAAAGAATTTCATGTTGGAAAAAATGGACTTTTTCATCGTGGAAAAAGGAGCTTTTTCATTTCAAAAAAATAGATTTGTTTATTTTTAACATAAAGGTTAGGAAGGTTCTCCTAACTAAAAAAGAAAATACGTTTGTACTTTTGGATTTTTTTTGGCGATACATTTAGTTTAATATATTATTGCTGAAAATTGCTAAAATTCCGCCTGCCAATTCCGTCATGAAACGTGTTTATGACAGAATTCTGATATAAAAAACCCGCCAGAAAAAAAGCATGATAAATAATTTCGACGGATCGTGGGATACTTCTCGACGGAATATACCATGGTAAACACAAATGCATTTACGCAACTTTTAATGTGACATTTCTGGCAGATACTATCACATCATGAGTTTTTAGTGACCATCTATAACCGACAGATGTCAAAAAAAACTTATGGACACGGTCCAACGGTAAATGTGTATGTTCAGCCTCTTTGAGGTTTTGAGTTCAAATTTCACTAGAGGATTAGGTGGTTTTAGGATTAAGTGTAATATTTACCTGTTCAAAAAAATTTATAACCGGTAGATTACAGACGAAATGACATTTTCAGATATTCCGACGAAATACTGATGGATGGTTACCGACAATTCACCTACGAATGTTTTCAATGACAGTTTTTTTGTCTGTAATCCATCGGTAAAAAACGATTCAAAAAATAGAAAAAAAAAATCATTTTTTAACCCAAAATGAAAAAATTTGTATTACAAACTATTTTACTAAGTGTCAAAACCACAAATGTAAATCTAGAAATTGTCCAATACAAAGAAATTGTTCATTTGTTTGTGTTTGAAGTTGAGCTTGCATATTTTACTGTGCTTTTCGTTTCACTTCTCTTTTCCTTTGCTTGTAACGCTTTGTTATCTCTTGCAATTTGGGCTTGCATCTCTTCTTAGACTAAAGAGGAACAAAGAAATCAACCTTTTAAGAGTCATTGGAAGGCCGAAAGACTAATATGGAGCAGGAATCTAAAGGACCAGGAGAAAAATCATTAGATTATTGTTTGGTTTGCTTTAGTGTCTATATTCAACACACTTTATGATTTCTTTTTGTGTTATTGTTCTAGATTTGGTTTAGTACCCATTGTTCTTATTTAGAGATGATAAACCCTAGTTTTATGAGTTGATTGATATTTGGATAAATAGTTGTTTTCGTTATCATAATTGTTTAATCAACGATTCGTATGTGTTAAAGCTTGTACCTTTATTGCCTTTTGTCGAGTTACTATATTCTAGAGGACCAATATCATATTATCTAATTTATTTCACTCTAGTTCACCTAGAGTTCAACAACTCGTTTTTACCAAAGATAATACTACACGATTAGGTACACTGCATAGTGTGTAATAGTCCCTAGTTGAGATAAGATCGTTTTTATAAACTTCAAATGAAACCTTACAGATCAAACTTTTGACATTTGTCAAGGATTGATTTACACGCATCAATACATTATTATTTATCCATAATAGAAATATATTTGATTTGTTATCCATAATAGGAACACAATTTTTTATACATAATTTGGAAATTTGACAATAGGTCTTGAGATGAAACGAGCCCTATACTAGGTGAAAATAGGAAAAGCTTCATAAATAAATTAATGTGAGCTGAAACAAGAAAAGTCAAAAGGTTAAAAGTAATATGTGCTTAAAAGAAATATCAAATATAAGAAACGTGGTACCAAATCTATGAAACTCATGAGGGGAATTCAATCAGTGGTAGGAATGACAACAGGTTGGGTTCGGGTCGGGGTGATGAAACCCAAACCTGACCCGATAACTTTCGCGTGGGCGTCATCGGGTTTTCGGTTTCTTCTCGAGTTTACCAAACACCTTAATAATATAAACCTACTATAAGTAATTTATGTTGAAACCAATATCAAAACAACATGCACATACCAATAATTTATATATTCGATAGCTTTATCAAAAATAACAACAATAACTGAAATCTAAAAACCGGTTTGACATATTCGATTTAACATAATAAATATATACGGGAACAACTACATGAACAAAATTAAAAAACAAGTATATAAAAATAATTCAAATATTCGATAGATTTATCATAAGTAACAATACTATTAGAATCCAAAGACCGGTTCAAAGATATAACAACATCAATTGGAATACTGAAACCAAAAGCTTCTATCTTATTATTATAAGTTATCTTTGTATCAAGTGGTGTATGATGAAAACAACTTAAATATAGATGGATTGCTAAATTTTTCATATTTCCATCATTTCGACTTGAGCTTATGTTTAATAACGTTTATCTTGCTCCACAAGAGAATACATTTAAGTCAAATGTCTCAGCAACGATTATAAGTGTGGTATCATATTTCTCATGACATTGAAAATATATATTGATTTTCAATATAAAATGTAATTTATCAATCTGTATGATTGAATAAACTATCAAGATAAGAATTGTATTGCATTTGATGAATAACATGACTCGTAAAAAGTTGAAGTCATTGGATCTGACATAATTTTTCATTCTACAATTGAATAGTATCATCAAAATAAAAACTCACAAAAAATGGACGACTTAAGGACTAAAAGCATGTTACAAAAGTCGAACTAGAGATATTGACGAATGTATAGAGGTGTATTGACACATACTAATTGAATAAAAATATAATAGAAGGAAATACAAAAGATGTGCAAAGTTTATCTAGCTATGGAATAAATTTATAATATGATGTTTGCAAAATAAATAAATTTTGAAAGCAGTTCATGATACCGTAAAAGATGATATTATATCATGAATGATCCATTCATATAGGTTTCTAACGAATCAAGTGATCATTTTATGTTAAAGCTCAAGAATGATGTCATATAGACATCATTTATATTTGGGCATTTTTAGTGGATAACACTTGTCATTGAGTATGAAACTTATCACCATTTAAGATTGATAGGAGGAAAAGTTAGGAGGATATATGATTACTCTAACTCTAATTATAATTGAGTTAATAATCATTTCATGATTTTGTTAGTCCTAATAGTGAATCGAAGAATACAAAACATGGTTTCTACAATGTTAAGGTATCAATTCACAGCTACCTGTTGAAACGATCTCTACATAGCCATCCTCAGTATAACCGACCTTAAATATAATAGTAAATTACAGTTTTGGTCCATGTGGTTCTCTCTAGTTGTCGCATTAGTCCTTGAATTTTAATTCCCACGTTCTTGCCCATGCCCTAGAGTTTCCATTTACTAACACTTTTGGTCCTTAGTCAAAGTCAAAAGACATTTATACCCTTTTTTATTTCTTTTTTCATTTTTTTATTTAATTTTAACTATTAAAGAAAAAGAAAAAAACAAATCATTAAGTAACCCGATTTCTTCTTCTCCATTCCCATTTCCATTACGATAGAATCCATCAGGATCGCAGATTAAATTCGGCAATATGAATATAAACGATCCGATTACCTTAGCGAATTTAACCTTCCACTTGATCAAAATAGCATTATCGATACCTCCAAAACTGGAAAATGCAAGCTCGATACCTAGGCGCTGTTTGGTATGGAGGAATCATGGAAGGAAAGGAATGAGGTATTCAGTGGGAATGAAGAAATAGGTGTTTGGTTGGTTTAAGGAAAGGAAACAAGCAATCAAGCGGTAATTGGATTCCTTCTAAAAGCGTGTTTTTCATTCAGGCGCACCCCCCTATTTTTTTCTATTCCATTACCTCTTCGAAATACATCTTCCGATTTTGCCCTCTTCACAAAAAAACACGGTTGCAAAATATCAGCAGTTCAAATTGCAAGCATAATCAAAATCAACCGAATTCTATACACCAGGGGATCTGATCGAGTTCATAGTACCAATTAATATCCATATAAACTTCTTTTTCTTTTAAGTCGATTTCTATAAAGCATGAGATTCAGTCTATTTCCAGATTAGCGTCTCTTTAATCACTTCGTATGTATATGCTTTCTTTCTTTTCCTTGATTTGCAAATTGAATTATAAGGTTAACATCTATTTGATTTCACGTACTTTAAATAATTTCTATACATGTGAACCTTCTAATAAGTCTCACCAATCTGTAATGACTCGTGAAGATTACTGAATTCGATGTTGGGTAAAGTCCATCCTGAATTTTGAAAGTTATAAAAGCACAACATAGTTTTTGTTCTTATTGACTTTGAACATATTTTGTGTGCTCATAAACCGTTTGATGAAATGCTTCAATGAATTGTTCTTTACTTGATCGCTCAATAATGGTCTTTACTTGATCGCTCAGTAATGGTGAACAATGAATTTTATTAGTTTTGTTAAAATTGAGACTCTGTGCATATATGTGCATTTTGAATCATAAGGGTATTTTTGTCATTGTCATCTATTTTCATTACATTCCTTCGTGTTTTTAACCAACCAAACATCATGAATTAATGTTTCATTTCATTCCAACTAAGTAACCAAACATGATAATAGAATGGTAATGATTCATTCAATTACCTCGTCCATTCCATTATCTCATCCATTCCATTCCTTTGTCATTCCATTACATTCAACCAAACACACCCCTAAGGTCTTCTTCACTTCACTGAACTTGCTCTGAAACGTCATGGCGGAACGTAAGGACTCGCTGTAAAACGAAGAAATGACAGGCGGAAGCGGCTTACTTAGGGCGACAATCATAGCGCGGAGAAGGTAAAACGGTTTTATCAAGAGCATCAAAAGCTTCTTACGAAATGGGCTGCCATCGACATCGCCGGCGTTGTTATTGGGAATGTTAGAGTCTAGGAAAGGAGCGGTGAAGGAAACGACGTCAGCTTGTGTAACGCCAAGATACTCTTTTTATAAATATAATAAAAAGGGTAAAATGGTCATTTTACCTTGGAAGGGTAAATTGGTCTTTTGGACAGAAAAGTATTTGGTTTGAAATTATATTTTGAGTTTTGGACTTAAAATGTTATAAAAACGGATTTTTGGTCGTTTTACCATAAAAGGGTAATTTGGTCATTTGACCATGTGAAGGACCAAATATGAAAAATATTGTTGTTTGTGGCAAATATATAAAGAATGAAATTTTTATTGTAATAAAACTTGATTTTGTGGTCAAAGTTCAAGAAAATGAACTTTAGGACTAAAAATGTAAAAATTGGAAGTATAAATAAGAGAGTTGACTCTCTCATTGACTAGCCAATTGTGCAGCAACGGGAGGAGCAATTGCAGGTGCGATTCTGCAGAAATCATGAAGCTTGAGGCAAGGAATTGGAATCAAGGCTTGGAA
The DNA here is from genome assembly GCA_023525715.1 of Cichorium intybus. NCBI lineage: Eukaryota > Viridiplantae > Streptophyta > Magnoliopsida > Asterales > Asteraceae > Cichorium > Cichorium intybus. Next base: position 7,398,689 of record CM042014.1, on the reverse strand, counting down.
TTGGTGATTCCTAAGCTAATTAAGGTTAGTAAACTTGATTTCTAGCCAAGTTCTTGAGGTTTTCTTGATGGGATTGATAGAGACTGAAATCTGTAAATTTCAGTTGTAATTATGTGTTTAAATTGATGTAATACTTCCATTAGGTCATGCTAGAAAGGACTTAACTCAAGATAATGGAAGTAGGATGTTATTGTTGATGAATTTGAAGTTTTGGGGTTTTGGAACTAAGAACCCTAATTCTTCATTTTGATTGATTTAGTTGTTTTGAATGGTTGAAAACCTTGTTAAAGTATAAGGTTTTAGTCCTAGAACAATCCCTAATCATTAAGTCGAGTATTAAGGACTTAAAAATGAGAAAATGGGATTTTGTAGCTTGAAAATCGGAGTTCCTGGTCTGCTGATCAGCTCTCGCGACGCGACCAGCATGGTCCTCGCGACTCGAAGGGCATGACCTTCGCGCCTCGACCAGCATGGCCCTCGCGACTCGAAGAGCCTGGTCTTCGCGACTCGACCATAGGGTCCGTCGCGACGCGAGCCCTGGGCAGAAACCAATTTGTTTTCTGTGAATTTTCCAAGTTTGATTCTTGTGCTAGGCTTATCCGATTGACCTGAAATTTTAAACATAGGTCCAATATGTTGTAAAACTTCATGGAAAATTATCGGAATACGAATACGACCTCCCGAAAGTACTGTAGTAGAATACGCGTATTTCGGGAAGTGTATTAAATTTTATAACGATGGTTATTGATTGGAAATGCTTGGAAATGGTCCCCAATTGTATTGTATAGGACTCTTGTGTATTAGAGTCAATTTAGATGATTATTAACCTATTATCATTTGGTATATAAATGGATAAATAGGTACGGAATAAATGGTTGTGGTGCACGCAAAAGCAAGAAACAACCGGATTCAAATGCAGCTAGTATCCAGGTGAGTAATCTCACTAATACCATATGTGATATATGATGATTGAGATGTTACAGGTTGAAACTGATTGTGGGACGAAATTGATGGTTCGAAGATACATTTGAAGAGGCAAGACGGATAAGCCGTGAGTCATTGCGATGACAAGAACGGAGCCGTGAGTCTAAACAACAGCGGGCTAACCCGTGAGCCAAGGCAACAGCGGGCTAACCCGTGAGCCATAACTAATTCTGGATTTTATATCCAATGGGTGCGGCCTTCGGGCTATGATTTCTGGATTTTATATCCAATGGGTGCGGCCTTCGGGCTATGACTCCGGTGCGGCCTTCGGGCTATGTCTCCGATGCGGCCTTCGGGCTATGACTCCGGTGTGGCCTTCGGGCTATGTCTCCGATGCGGCCTTCGGGCTATGATTTGGTGCGGCCTTCGGGCTATGATTTTGTTACAGGTACATGGTGCGGCCTTATGGCTATGATATCGGGTTATTTAACCCAGCTGGTGCGGCCTTCGGGCTATGATTTATATATTGATAATGTTTTGGTGCAGCTTATAAAGCTATGACACAGGGTGCGGCTTAAATAGCCAGGATATACGGTGCGGTCCGATGTGACTAAGAAATATGAGACAGAAATGGTTATATATGATTATATGTGCAAATAACTGACGTGGTTGATAATTGCAGGTTATCATGTTTTAGTCTGTAAGGCTATAAATTAGGATGTGAAATCCTAAGAGATATTTGGTCAGCCAGTAAGGCTAGGAGTTTGGATTGATATCCAGACAGTTATACGAATGTATTTCTAATACTTGTTATTTGCATATACGATTACTCACTGAGCTTTATAGCTCATGATTTTGTTACTGTCCCTGCAGGTTAGCATGCAGGTTAGCATGATACTGATAGGGGACAAGATAGAGTCCGTGACTTGGAAGTGGGACTCATAGATGCTGTCAGTAGCAGCCCGGCTTTAAAGGAGTTATGGTATTTTATACTCTCCTTGATACACTTGTACCCGTTTTTATTAAAATATACCCCTTTGTTATGGTTTTAAGTTTTGAAACCTTGGTTTTAAATGAAAAATTTTTCAGGGGTGTTTTGTTTTAAAAGTCGGGTGTTACAGCTTGAAGTACAATCGAGGAGAAACGCTTGGAAACGAGATAGTAAACGCAAAGGATTTTCAGATCAAGTAATTTGTTTAGAATTTGGAGGATGATTTCGTCTGGTAAACGAGTGATTGAAGAAGAAGCATATGTATCTACTTCGTGGGATTTCGCAATGTTCTTCATTGTTGAGAATAGTGATCAATTGTTTGATTGATCAGAATACTTAAAACCCTAATCAAAAGAAGAAATTAAGATGACTATGATATCAAAGATGTTGTCCAAGTTAAATGATCAGACTGAGCATCCCTGTTGAGGGAAGGTGTCATCGTCGACAAAAGAGACGTAGTTTTCTATGGTTTCTATCGGATCTTCGTACCTTAGAAGGAGATGCTAAGAAGAGGGAGCACCGGAGATGGATGCTTGCCGGAGAAGAAGGTGGGCGGCTGTGGTCCGGACTGAGCATCCCTAAGCGAAGATGGTTTTTTCTTTTTTTTAATAGTTAAAATTAAGTAAAGTATTAAAAGAAAATGAAAAAAGAAATAAAAAAGGTATAAATGTCTTTTGACTTTGACTAAGGACCAAAACTGTTAGTAAATGGAAACCACAAGGGGCAAGAACGTGGGATTTAAAATTCAGGGACTAATGCGAAAACTGGGAGAAACCACAGGGACCAAAACTGTAATTTACTCTAAATATAATTTTTGGTTTAGAATCAGATTTTAATCGTGGGGAATAATCCAGTCAGTTTGTCAATAATAACACGAAAAGGTCCAGCCAAGCCAGTCAGCTTTGGGCACCTTAATTCTTAAACGATTTCCAAAGTAATAGTTAATCGACTTGTACGTTACATGTTACTACTATGCAACAATGGGATCCTTCTAGAAACCTCTCACTCTCACTATTCGTGCAAGTAATCAAATCACCGATTAACCAAATTCTTGGACGTTTGTCCATAACGTTACGTTGTCAACCCACATATTCCCTAGTACCAATCCTAACTAGTGATGTGCGTGGTTAGGTTTGACAAATTTAGGCCTTAAAAATATGTTAAAATAAGACGTGAGGAAAGAAACAAAAAACAAGTGAGTTCTTGCATCACTCAACTCCGAGGATGAAAAACAACTAACAAAGATTTAACTTCGTTACCGTACGACATGATAAAACAGCAGTCAAAACCTCGAGAATATTTAAAAAGGTTGAACTATTCTACAGCCTTTATTCAAACAAAGCAGCATGCTATGAGGATTGAGGTTGAATATTATTAACCGGACCTCTAATTTTTTTTTTTTAACGATACAAGCTGTCGAATTTATCGGGGGGGGGGGGGGGGGGGGGAAGTACACCTGTCAACTCATGACTGGTGCATTCAAATGAATCAAGGTTCTACAACGGTGAAGAAAAGCTAAACTGCACGCCAGTTTTCGCTCGATCGTGTTCATGTTGTCTTAATATGTAGCAATAGTTCACCTGATAATAAAACAAAAAAAAAACCATCACGGTTTTTTTTTTTTTTTTTTTTTTTTGACTTAATATAAAAAGAACGACTTAATATAGAAAGCCAGTGTACCTCCATACGGAACAATTTAGTGGGTACGATAAGCCCGATTCCCGCGGAGCTTCGGAACGAGTCTTTATATTTTTGAAATGAGAGATCTCGAAATGAATTCTCGGTTAATTTGACGAGACTTCCCGCGCAAGCAAACGCGTGTCCATGAATATTGGAATCTCTCAAGACTTTTAATGGGAGATCAAAAGAAATGTCTGCGAATGCAGTAACAGCAAGGTCTCCACCAAGAAAGTCTCTTTCGGGACAGGTGTCGGAAGATGATTCGGTAGATTTGTTTTGGACTTGACGTCTAGGCTCACTGGGGCCCAGTCCTCTCGTTTTGAAGCCCAATAATGATGTTGGGCCTCCTAATGTGCAAACAGGAGAAGAATTTCCACCCAAGAAGAATCGATCGGGTAAAGATACGGGTGTGTTTAAGAATCCAGGTCCCCATGGAAACAGAGCACCACCAGCAACCCCAAAGTTTAATGCAGCACGTGCAAAACCCAAGGGCACAGCATACCGAAGATCAAATTCCTGTCAAGATTAAGACAAAAAGAATAAATGAACACGTGTTTATTAAAACTAAAATTTGTTGATGAAGATCAAAAGGTTGAAACAGATAGCGCTTTTCGGTTTGATTTTAGGGTTTAAGATGAAAGAGATGAGGAATATTTTTATGGTTTGTATTGAAGAAGATGGGATGGGGTAGAATAGTCATTTGACTTTGGACTTATCCTCCATCTTTTACATGTGCAATGAAACTATGGTTTAGAGACCGCCCATTCAAAAAGTGACATATTTGGACTGAATCCGTAATTTTGAAGAGAGCAAAGGAACAAATTTTATAATTTGGTTTTTTTTTGTTTTGTTTTTATTCAAACATCTGATCGATTCTATATATGAGGCCTGAGGGAGAGAAGAAACATAAGCATAGTAAGGACTCATAATAATCTTAACAGAAAATTATTGATTTATTAGGATGCCATAATCACAAACATATGAAAAAACGTTACTATTTCTTGTATTTAGCCATATATATTTTAAAAAGTAATGAAAGAGGGCAAAACCTGGCGGATAAAACGGGCGCTGCGATAATCAGGAAAAATGCCACCAATTTGAGAAGTGGAAACAAAAGCAAACCCTCTAGTTGGTCTAAGAGGTGAGTTCCTTCTGTCAATCTTAAACGTGTACTTCAAATGTGAGAGTAAATTATGTCCAAGCAGCCTCCTTACAGACTTTGAGGCCCTTTGTGATGGATCGGTTAAAGTACGCCATGAAAGATTATAAGCCACGTCATGGTTCCTGGTTGATATTAAGCCAAGAGATAACCCCATTGCTTGTTCTTTATAAGAAGAGAACTTTAGCCAATCTTGAGAAAGTAGAGATACACGAGCCATAACAGGATTGACCAATTTCATGAATCTGGGCAAAGCGACTCCTGTGCTAACTTCTGATGTTTGGTCCCAGCCATAAGATAATGAACCATCCCATATATCTCCATACCCTAACATGTTTTTGAGCTTCAGTGAACCCTCGAGTGACCATGATCTCGCCTACAAAATAAGTTGAGGACATAGCATATAATTAGCGAAATCGCACTTTTGCCTACTATCGTTCCTAATTTCTGATCTAAACCTGAATAACTTCAGATAGTTGATCAAAAACCGTGACGTGCGCTTCACAAACTGTGATTCATTGTTGGAGACGAGATAGCAATTTAAAGGGAATTTGATTATCTATCAATAAGATTACATAGTTGAAACGAACGGAAATTACCTCAGGTTTGGTAAAAATGCCAACATCACCAGTGATAGGGTTTTTGGACTCGACGACTTCAACTATCACGTTAGAAGTCCCTGGCAAGTCAGGCGGGCCTGAATCAAGGGTAACATTTACGGAATCAAATATATCAAGCTTCTGAAGCCGCGCATTTGCTATAGTGGCTGCCTGAAGCAGTTCCTGGACTGACGTGGCGGTCTTTAGGGCTTGAACTTCGGCTTCGATTAATGATTCTTTAGTCTTGTTGTTTCCTTTGATTATCACGTCGTGCACTCTCAACGGAACTCTTTCCGATGACATTTTCCGGAGAAATCCTTCCATTCTCGCCCTTTCATCCCGCATTCGTGATTGCGAGTCTACGGGCGGTTCCTCTTCTTCCTCTTCCTCTTCTTCTTCATCATAATCTTCTTCGTCTTCGTCTACTTCCGTAATTGGATTATCATTTTTCACCATTTCCGATTTCTACGATTCTGCTGTACTTTTGTGCAGTAAAGAGCTGAAAGAGATGCGCAGGTCGACGCCGGAAGTGAAGTCACTGGAATCCGTCCCTGGGCGTGCTCTCCTTTTTGTTTGGTCCCTTCTAATGCCCTCGATGGCAAACTCGTAAACCTGATGTTGGGCTGGGCTGAGTTCGATTCGCATATACCCGAATACCCGATGATTAAAGGGTTTATTGCAAAATTTTGATTTTTTATTCCAAAAACTAATAATAAAAAACCCCCCTCCCTTTTTTTTTTTTTTTGTGCCAATAGCAATAGAATTTTTCGAACCGTTACGGAAACGGTCTCCATAACACCTATCAGACCGAGTGGTACGTATGCAGTGATCAAGGGGCAGGGTACAGGTGGAGACCATCACCGCACGGAAACACCGCCCCAGTTGGGGTGTGACCTGCGGTGATGGTCATCGTCAGGCGTTGCAAACCCGCACGGTATAGATGATGCAATGTTACAAGATTGGTCCCTGTAGTTTGGCATGTTTTAAAAAACCACCCCCAACGGATCAATTTCAAACCGTTGGAAAAAGAAAATTAAAACTTTTTACTCTCTCTCTCTCTCTCTCACTCTCTCTCTCTCTCTCTCTCTCTATATATATATATATATATATATATATATATATATATATATATATATATATATATATATATATATATATATATATATATATATATATATATATATATATATATATATATATATATATATATATATATATATATATATATATATATATATATATATATATATATATATATATATACACACACATACAACAACTTTAACACACAAAACCCTCTCATCTTCATGCATACAATTTTTAAACACATAGAAATGTCTGATAACACCGCAATGTCTTCAAACTCGTCGTCAAACGAGGATAACGGCCAGCTCAATGAAATGCAATTCATCGGTAGTATAATGCAACGCACGCTAGCGTACTACGAAAATCAAGCGGGAAGTTCACATGTGCCGAGAAGACGGGGTCCTGATTTACGTAGAGAACGTGACGACGGCCATGATCGTTTAATTCACGATTATTTTGTCGATGACGCCGAGTACGCTTGCAAGTTCCGGCGTAGGTTCCGAATGGATAAACAATTGTTTTTACGCATTGTTGGTGATTTGGAAGCACGATTCTCGTATTTTCAACAACGGTGGGATGCAAGAGGCGTAAAAGGGTTTACGCCGATACAAAAATGCACAGCGGCTATCCGACAACTAGCCACGGGTTTAGGAGCCAACTTGTGGGATGAGTACCTACGAATGTCCGAGAGAACGACACGGGACTCACTTTACAAGTTTTCAAAGGCCATCATCAAGGTTTATGGTCCCCGATATTTACGTAAGCCAACGACGAACGATATGCATCAACTATATACGGCTCACCAAGGAAGGCATGGCTTACCCGGGATGATCGGCAGCATTGATTTCATGCACTGGGTGTGGTCGATGCCCCAATGCATGACGTGGTCAGTTTATGCGGGGCGACCACAAAGAGCTGACAATAATTTTAAAAGCGGTCGCATCGACGGATCTTTGGTTTTGGCATGCTTTTTTCAGAGTTGTCGGGTCTAACAACGACATCAACGTACTCGATCAATCGCCCGTATTCAACGATATATTTCAGGGTATATCTCATGACGTCCCGTTTGTCGTGAACGACGTTACTTACAAACGTGGTTATTATTTGACTGATGCGATTTATCCGGAGTACTCTGTTTTTCTGAAGGCGTGGTCTCATCCGAACGACGAAAAACGTTTGAGGTTTAAGGCGGTCCAAGAAGGAGCTCAGAAGGATATAGAACGAGCGTTCGACGTACTTAAAAAATGTTTCAACATTATTTACAATCCGGCACAGACTTGGGACGACAGAAAAATTAAGTCTTTGATGTACGCGTGCATTATTCTACACAATTTGATTTTAGAACACGAAGGGAAAGCTATTTGCCGATTTGATGAAAATGAAGTGTTGCCACATCCTGAGCCTTTCGGTTTTGAGACGGCTCAATACCGAGCAAATAGAGTGGAGGTACTTAGCCGCGAGTTGCACAACAACCTTCGAGCGGACTTGTCAGAACATGTCCACCGGAATGCAATTGAAGCCACCAATATTGAATAAGACGAATAATTGTTCTTCTCGACGGATGAAGAAGCGGAAGAGTATATGGACGACGACGAAGATGATGAAGACGACAACGACTCCTACGGCTCCGATGATTGACGTTTTTTTTCATGTTTTATCGTGTGTCGTTTTTAATTTTCGTTAGTTTTATTTGTCGTTGGTCGTTTTAATTTAAGTTTGTATTTTTAATTTCTTTTAATTAATGAAATGTTATTTAAAAAAATTTAGTTTGGTTTAATTTAAATTATTTTTTATTTATTTAAAACAAAAAGTGAGGGGTTGGTGATGGGTTACCATTTCCTAGAATTGAAGAGGTGAGGGGAAGATGAGGGGAATGTGAGGTGGAGCCTACGTGGCAGGAGAACCCCTCACACCAAGGGGTTACGGCTCCTCTTGGTCTCAAAATATTTCCTTGTTCACGAGCAAGTTCAAGTTTCAACCCACCGTATGAATGCCAAAAGGCTTCTAGCCCAGCGGCATCCGATGTTAATAAACTCACATATATACTTAATGCTTAATTTAATGTTAATTAATCTTTATAAAAATTAAAAATATATTTAAATTGATTTTTTATTATTAAAAAAACTAATTAACTTGTAACATTACGATATTATCCTTCTACCAAAAATCCTAAACATATAAATTAAAACCTGGATATTGCCTAAATATCAACTGAATAAACAAAGTTTGGGTCTCAATTTTAAAAATCGATATGGAGTTGTCATCGTTCCACAATTGGCACTTATTTCATCAACCAAAATTTATAGTCCACTGATAGCTACTTTCAAATTGTCGATCGATAACAGATTGAACTCATCTGTTTGTCATCGATCCGAAGCAGATATCAAATCCAAAATTCTACCCTGGATATCAATCGGTTGAAAAGAGTGAGAGTTCCAAATTCAAATCCGAGTCAACCAAGATTAATAATAAAAAATCAACTTAAAGAATGTTTTTTAATTTTTAAAAAATTAATTATAACTAAATTAAGTATTTGGTTATATATGTGAATTTATGTGTTTTATAAGATTATATATGTAATTTAAAAATTTTATAAGAAAAAGAGACGTAATTATAAAATTTTATAAATAAAACAACGGAGCCATCATAGTATTTTTGAATTCCTCCGAAAGGAAGGGTGGTAATTGATCATATACTGATCGGGGTCTGATCGATCCTATTTTTTTCTTAATTTGATGTAAGGTAAGGGTCAATTTTATTGTAGAGTCGTATGCAATGCATAATGCCTGTACGGTTGTTCGATTCTATTTTTTTTCTTGTTATTCTTTTATCTTCCCATCATTATGCGAAATAAAGAAACATTTTATTATCTTCAGTCATCAGGATAATGATCCATCAAACTCATCAGGGTAATGATCCATCAAACAGTTGGTTCTTTTTCTGAAGTAGCAACGGGAGAATTCATCCTGGAAGTGGGAGAACTGCTGAAACTACGTGAAACCCCTATGGGTTCTCTCTGAAGACATGGAAAGAGATGTTTTTATGTCAGCAACAGAGGCCCAAGCTTTTATGGAATTGTTGATCTTGTAACGGTTGAATGACAATAGCTCGGATTTTGCGTCAATTTGTGATTTGAAATTACCCCTGCCAAGTTTCATACTAATATTCTATGACTTTTATTTACTATTCTATTGAATAAAAGGAATTCATAATCATGCGGTTAGGATCGATCGAAACCAGCCTATTATGTATATGATTCAACATGACAACGATTAAACAACTTATTAGAAATACAAGACAGCCAATTAGAAATGTCACAAAATCCCCCGCACTTCAGAGATGCCCTCAGCGTCGAGGAACATGTACTAGGGTGTAGATATCGAAACTGATTCATCCAATGCCCTGACATCTAACTCTGACAACCTTTTTGTCGGCAGATTTGATGCATTATAAAACAGTAAATCTGCCACAGGCGGAAAAAAATACTCCATCTTCAGCCACCCACTGCAACGTCAAATTCTTTTCTAAAAGATTTTCTTTGCAAATATTGGGTCATTTTGATAGTCTTTGTGGAAATGGGTTGTGATCCCATAAAATTACCAACTATCTCTACCTAATAAATACGAATCTAAAGTGTCACATATCCTCTCCTCAACCTTAATATGTCAACATGTCTTTTTGTCGTTCTTTTATTCACGTTGAACCTTATTTTCCCGTTGATATACACTTGCACGAAATTAGGGGAGGATTGAAGAGAGGATTTATTTCATTGAACTCTTACCACCGATCACAACTGATTCTCACCGATTTCGTCTTTCCATTTGAAAAATCAAATCAACCAACTATATTTGTTCGTTATTTCAACATTTCAGATGTCGATACGTCTTTCGTCTCACCATCGTCATCATTGGTGACCACCTTGATTCGCCTTATGCAAAAATCCTCCATTTCTTCTGAAATCGGTACCATAGATGAAGCATCCCCAAATGATGCTAAGCGGGTTTCATTCCTCTTTCTCAAATAATGATTTTTTCAATTTTAGTTTATAGTCCCCCCCCCCCCCCCCCCCTTGTCACTTCATCTTCTTCTCTGCTATGCTCCATGAATTTGTTATTTCTCTCATTCTTAAACGCTAAGAATCACTTTGTCTTCTTCTGCCAATGGCCTCTTTGTCAAGTGGTAAAGGCGTCGTCCTCCCTCTTTGAGATTGAGGGTTCAAGTATCACTAGAGACATAGGTGAATTCAAGAGTAGTTTAAGAGTAAGGGTAGGATATATTTTCCGTTCTAAAAAAAACAACAATTTTGCCTTCTTTTTCCAGCTCTTCCACCCGGCCGCTATCGACCCAAAAGATGGTGTTTGCGAAGATGGCCAAACCCTTGAACATGTTGTGTGTGTGATGTAAGTGTGTTTTGTGTGTGTGTGTGTGTGATGTAAGTGTGTATGTGAAGTGTAATATGTGTGTGTAATGTAAGTTCGTACCATACTGTCTTTGATTTGAAGTCAATAAGTCCCTTTAGTTTTGACAATAATTTTTTAACACATCTAATGTTAGTTATGTTACTACAACTACTTTCTAATATTTAAATTTTCTAGTTTACACATTTAATATATTATAGAATTGAAGTTATTAATTTAAATTCTAAGCTTTACATATAATTTTATAAAACTTATATCATTACCGGAATACACAAAAATGTATATAAAAATAAAAGAAAACAAAGAAATTGAAATATAACCAGGCACAAAAATCAGAAAACAAAAAGAAAATTAAAACAGAAAAACAACTGAGGAATAAAATCTTTATGGTGAACATATTACTATTTTAAAATGAAAGCAACCAACAACAACGAAAAACATAATCGTAAAAGTATACTTTTACGGTTCTACGGTTATAAACACCGGTGTAAAAATGATAAATAATATTAATATTAATAAATATAATAGTTAAAACAAATCCATATCACGATGACTTCTTCGAAAAGAAAATTAAAAACCAGTGTTTATATAAACAAAAACGTTTGTTTGTCATTGAACGAAATGATATGATAATGAGTTATAAAAAAATTATAAATTTAAAAAAAAAAATTAATAGTTTAATATAAAAAATGTTTTCTGATGGATATTGAGATTGTTGTTTTTTGTATTATTTTCTCCCCTTCATATTAATATTGATACTTTTTGGTATTTACCAAAAAGTATTGATTTGATCTTATTAATGATATATATTGTTGGAAGTTATATATAAACTAGGGTTGACCCGTGCTCGGGTTGGGTTTGGATCGTGGAATATCTACAAACGGTTGCTACCACAAGCAAAGCAATTCAACTGCTCTTGATATTGAGATAACAACTGCTTCAACTGCTGCACTTCTTGACTCCTCTCATCATACTCTTTTTGGCGTTCATGTTGAATAGCTACAGAACGTTTCAGTATTTGCATTCTCCCACAAAAGTACTTCAATTTGTTCTTTAAACACCACACTTTCCTGTAAACATACACACCACACAACCAAATAAGAAACTTACAAACAAAATTACAGAATTACACTTGCTTTTTTTTATTTAAGGTAAATTATTTCAAATACTGTGTTGGACTAATGAAACGGAAGTAGGATACTATTATAAACAAATAAAGGAAAATACATTGCTATTTCTTTCATCATTTGCTTTACTATAGCATCCTACTTTCATTTATTTCAAAAAATACCCAATTATAGCAGTGTCATCAAAATATAAAGCAATTTTCAGTGCTATAACTGGATAAAGTATAATGTCCTAATAAGAAAATATTTAAAAGTACAATACTATTAATAGAAAGAAATGGAAGTAGGATGCTATAATAGACAAATAAATCAAAGTATATTGCTGTTTCTCTTATTGATTCAAATATCATAAGATCCTTCTTTCATTTCTTCGTATCAGAGCATTGTACTTTGAAAAATTCACACGATCACAACAATGTCATCTAAATACACAGTAATGAATACTGCTGTAATTGTGTGAATTCTCCTATTATAATGCCCTAATAAGGAAAAAGTTCAAAGTACAATGCTGTAACTCTGTAGAATTTAAAAGTACGATGTGACTGTTATTTAGACGTTTTACATAAACTATGACATAATTATATTCACATGATGATTCAAGGGAAGAAGTAGCTTACTCTTGTTGTCTTCAGCAATGCTAACCCCAACCTTATGCTGTATTAGCAGCACCATACAACACTTGTTCATAACATCAGAATCAGATAGTGTCCCCACACCACTCTTTTCCTTCTCATTCTTCTCAATCAGCCTCTGTTGATCGCTATATTAATCAAGAGACCTCAAATTACAATAGCAATGGATCTCTTGAACAACTGCATTTATTTTTTTCATGAACCGATCGAATATATAGAGTTGAACATGCACCAGGCCCAAATATCATGTCCGGTCAACTGTTTGGTCCAATCAGTCCAAAAATAGGCTGGTCTGTAACACTTGATATTTAGGCTTTATTCGGTCCATGCTTTACCCAAACCGCATAGGGTTTACCCGGATATGTCGTGGCTTCATGCAAACCGGTCCTCATAATACCCAGGCTGGGCCGATGGGTCATCATGGACCCGGTACATCTGACCTCAACTTGATATACCGTGTCCTTAGGACTTCTAATACTTGTAATTGATAAAAACGGCATATAATTAGAAACTCTTTGGTGTGTTGTACAAAGTAAGGCATGATTAGAAAATTGTAATGAACGTGTTCCAATATTAATTAGCATATAAATTGTAGGCGTGTTGCTGACCTGTGTTCTCAAGGAGGTACATCCGGCTCTTGTTGTTAGGCCAAAACTTGAGGCTCCACAAATTAAAAAGAAAACACAAAGAGACAACGAAAATTAGTTTGACGCGTAACAATCTTCAAATAGAGATCGAGAATTGCGGTATTTGATCATTTTGCTTTTTTATAATGCATTTCACTTAACTTTGTGTAATTTCAGGCTTTTGAATCGGGTTCTAGCATTGAGACCTATGAAAACCCAAATAGGAATTAAATTTAACAACGGAATATACCTATATCGCATGGTCCACACTTGACAAGTCCCTATATCCTCCATAGCAATCGAAATTCCATCCCTCGAGTCTAGATTCGGGAGGTGAGGCTCACCTTCTATCTGTAAATTGAATTTGATTCCGATCAAATGAAGCACATCCGAATTGAATACAATTGAATTTGAATTTTATTAGTTAAACTTGTGATACTATTGTTAAAAGAACTAAGACTCTAAACATCCAACAACGATCCAAAATATGAATTTTAGTATTTTAATAAATTTGTTTGCCCAATGTCACAAAAGCCCTGAATACCAACCTGCAAACAGAGAATCCAAAATCTTTCTTCTGAGAGAGCCCAATGTCACAAAAGCAGATACAAGTATTAACTATACAATTGAAAAATCCAGCAAGTCTATAAGCTGTGAATCTGTAGATTCCATATAAAAAAGCAGAGAATATAACTTTCTGGCATGGAATTCCATCAATCCACATAGATTCTTTCGTTTTATTAGTGAGAAAATTTGTCATTTTTAACAAAATTGAACTTGGAATCTTCAAAATGAACATTTGTTTTTTATCGTAGCTGGAAAGATAACTCTTTTCCCAGAACTGAAATGTGAATGTGACTGCATTATGCCATTTTTAAAAACACTGTATTATGCCATTTTTAAAAACATAAACCCAGCCATAAATTAAACCTAAAAAGATACATCAGAATAGGACCCCTCATCTGATATTCGAAGAACCCATTCCCATCCCTTCCAAGAATCAAAAGAAATTCCAGAAATCTTCAGTCAGGGGAGGTGGGATGATGGTGACGGACGGAGTAAAAACAAAATTAAATGTGTTGATTATAGAAGATAAAAGGGAGAGTAATCCAGTATGAATGTATGATGATGAAAATACTTACCTTGAAGACTCTGGTTTAATCGGTCGCTCCCTTAATCAAAACTATGCGAGAAAGATGGAAAGGAAACCAAAGAGAAGGGACGAATCTGTTTGCAGCGAACGATTGGAGTTTATTTCTCCGTTCGATTTCATCTTCGTTGTTCACCATCAGCACAGGTGGCTTTCACTTCAATTGAATCGTAGGGTTTTTGGAAAGAGGGAAAGTGGGTGACAACAGAGGCGGGCAGTAACCGGCCGGGAATTTCGTTTATATGCAGAACACACCAAGAGAGAAGGTGAATGGGTTGCTTGAGGCAGAGAGGATTGGGAAAACCTCCAAAAAAACACCCCCTCTAAATTTCTTCTAAAAATCTGTTCATATTTGATTATATAGTAATTTCTATTGTATTTATAAGTGTTGCATATAAAATACTAGAAAAATACAAAATAAAAATTATATTAAAAATAATAGTTAAGATAAATCAAAAGCTTATTTTTAGAACTTCCGGGGCCATAACTTGTAGATATTTCTAAGGCTGTGAGGAATGCATGCCACGCTCAAGGTGTGGGGACTACGTGGCACTAACCCATGACATGGCACAACCCCCTGGCGTGGCCTGCGTGGGTGTGGCTTGACGTGGTGAAGGTAACGCTCAGCAACGACTAATTTGAACGTTGGAGAGGAACGTTGGATGGTTTTAAATTAAAAAAAAAATTAATTTTCAAATCAATATATATATATATATATATATATATATATATATATATATATATATATATATATATATATATATATATATATATATATATATATATATATATATATATATATATATATATATATATATATAGATGTATGTTCAAATACATTTTCTAAATATTGTGCGATTGTAGGACTAATTCTTGACCAATCATTTGATAGGGGCAATTACGGGAATACAATAAGGATAAAGACGCTACAGTTGCAACTCTTAGGACCTATCGTATCTTCTTCCCCAATTCAATTTCATTTTGGAAACCCTTAAATCCCTGTGGGTTTCTTCCTTGGCAAATTTCCAAGGTTTTACGCAACTTCAAATTGAAAACCCACGGAAAGATCAGAGCTCTCTTCGATTTATGTGAATCCGAAATCCGCCGGAAAAGCTTCGAATGTGATAGAGCTTGTCGGAAACCACCGTGAAGAAAACCAGAGCGGCTCCACCGTGAATCGATTGAAGCATATTTGGCGGTGGTGAACTTTCGATTGAAGCAAATTGAAGCACGATCAAGTCGGTTTTGAAGCAATCGGTCTAATTTGCAGGTTTAAAAAAAATCAATCTCCGCCTTTTTTTCTTCTGGGTTTTGGAAAGGCATTTTCAGAGAATGGGGATGAATGTCTAAATACAGTAGCATTCCTTCATGTTTATGAGAATGGTTGATGTTCATTCTCAGAGAATGAGACATTCTCATAGAATAGAACATTCTCAGAGAATAAGAATGAATGTCTATGAGAATGCAGTAACATTCATTCACGTTCATGAGAATGGTTCACGTTCATTCTCACAGAATGGGGCATTCTCAGAGAATGAGGCTTTCCATATAGCAGTTCCCAGCCCTCTGTAAAGTATATAATTACTTCATTCTCCGAGAATGGTTTGAGAATTGGCTTTGAAAACTCTTACGTAACTATTTTTTTTTACGTCAACAACAATTTTACAAACCATTCTCTGAGAATAGACTTTGAAAACTCTTACGTAACTATTTTTTTACGTGAACAACAATTTTGCAAGTTCATTCTCTGATAATTTAAGTAAAACTCGAACAAATGCAGGTATGGAATATTGATTTTGTTGCTCGGTCGATCGTAATTTTAAACTATTCTTTGAGGAATGATTTGAATGGTGATTCTCTAATCGAAACCGAAGATATCGTGTGCGGGATTGTAGGATTCGTATCGAAGATTCAGTTGAAAAGGATTTGGGATTTTTACCTTTTTACCCTTAATCGTGGTTTGTCATTCGGAAACCCGCGTATAAAAAGGTTTTTATTAAAAAAAATGGTTTTTTTACAGCCCTTGATTATAATCATCTAATGGCCTACATTGAGTCTTACAATAACACAATACTTAAGAATTTCATTTAATACTAACTCTATATATATATATATATATATATATATATATATATATATATATATATATATATATATATATATATATATATATATATATATATATATATATATATATATATATACATCCACATTTTAAACAGGGCCGTTCCTGATGGTGGTCAACACGGGCGACCGCCCAGGGCCCATTGTCTTAGGGGGCCCAAAAATTGTATGTCCAATATAATATATACGTATATATTTGTCTTCTAACAAATAAAAGTTATTGAATATTTTTATAATTTTTTAAAGCAAATGGTACTTCGGGGATAAGAATCTTTAATGAATTATTAGATGTACTGAAATCTTTACATCTTAATATGAATTATGTAATGGATCAAAGTTATGACAATAGTTCCAAATATCGAAGGAAAATACCATGGTATTAAAAAACGACTACTTGTAATTGTTATGGCTATATGTATATTTAAAATTATCATTATGAAAAACGCTAGAAAATATTTTTTTTTATAAATGATTTTGCTAAATTTTTTTAGGGACCTTTGTTTCTCCTCTCGCCCCGGGCCCCAAAAAAGTTTGGACCGGCCCTAATTTTAAAACACTACATCTTCTACAATATATACACACACATCCACATTTTAACACTACATATTCTATATTATTTTAAAAAATGGCTGGGGTGGAAAATGGAAACAATCCTCGGGGATGGACTCAACTAGAAGAAGTAGCTTTGGCAACCGCCTTCATCAACGTATCTGAAGACGAGGCTGCGAGAAACAACCGCGTTTTCTGGGACGTATGCGGGAATCGTTTCACAGAAATTTGGGCGCAATACAATATCGAAATACGGATCAACTTCGTTCCAAATGGAGGAATATGTTATTTAAAATACATAATTTTTAACAAATTTACGCACCACTATCGGCGAACCGACAACCGGGCACCGCCGACGCCGTGATCGTTGATCAAGCGTTGCAAGAGTATCGGGTGACATACGACACTGATTTCACGCACCTCGATGCGTGATGTTGTCAAAAATTCACCTAAATTTCATTGATCGTAGTTTCGTTTTTAGTTAAATTATTTTATGTTTTTATTTTATCGTATCTAGGATTTAAGTTTTCGAGTCGATGTAGTTTTTATTTTCTAGGCTTGTAATTTTTAATTCTTAAGTTAGTGAAATGTTTATGATTTACATATTTTTCTACTTAAAAATAAATCAAAAACTAAAAAAATAATATGATGTGGAGTAATTAATGGGTATTTCTTTGGTGGTGTGGTAAGCAAATGAGATGATGTGTCGGTGACGTGACACCACTTATCATATGGGAACCAAGTGAGACACTCCTCATAGCCTAAGGCTATGAGGAGTACCTCACATGGTTCCCACATGAAAAGTGCTGCCACGTCACCGACACGTCATCCCACTTGCTTACCACACCATCAAGGAAATACCCACCACTCCACATCATCTAATTAATTTATTTTTAATAGAACTTCATTCCATTTTTTATGATTAATATAAATACAAACATAAATTAAATTCATAAAAAATTCAAATTTCATTAAAATTAAAAAAAACATTACAAATTCCTAAAAATTAAAAATTACCAATTCTAAAAAATTAAAACTACAAATCCTAAAAATAAAAATTACAATTCCTAATAATTAAAAATAGAAAACCTAAAAACTAAAATTACGGATAATTTCGAGGATTGTTTTGGTTGCGTTGATATTTTTTGCGAATTTCTCGTTTGATTTGGCGGATCATTTCGAGGTCCTCGGGTTCGACGTCGTGTGCGGGCATACGCAAAATGTTCATGTCGGCTACGAGTTCGTTTTGACGTTTTACCTCCTCTTTAATTCGTAGTTTTGCTTTTTGAACTTCGAGGTGTTCGTCCAACGTCGATTTGAAATACAAAAACTCGTCCACGTCGGGTGCGTTTTTACCTGAAGACGAGGCCGCTCGCTTTCCTTTATCTCTCCCTTGTGGCCGTCGAGGTGTTCGTTCTGGTGTTTCTTCGGCTTCGGCTTCGTTTTCTTCAAACTCGTCGTTTAGATTGAACTCGGTACGTCCGTCGGAATGTTGGGTTTGTTCGGTCGACTCGGATGTTCTCGAGCGTTTGTTCGATCCCGACGATTGTGTAAGAACATCCGGTTTTAGTGCCCATTTTGGTCCCATTTTTAAAACATCCCACGCCTTCATATGCGTAAACGCCCGATTTCCGTGTTGGACGCGATATTGTTGGAGTGCCGTGTTCAAAATATCGAATTCGCTCCGGCCACTTTTGTGCATTTTTGAAAGATTATTGTAAATGCCGTTGAAACTCGTACACGACGCTCGTAAATCGCGCCACTTGCTAGAAAGAGCATCGGTGTTTCGGTACGCGCCTCTTCCCATCCTCTCGTGAAATTGAACTAAAATTCGATTCCATAAAGTTTCGCCGGTTTGGTTTGTTCCGGTCACCGCGTCTTGAGAAATCGCGAGCCAAGACGCCGCCAACGCCGCTTCTTCGTCTTCCTTCCAAGTCTGTTGACCCCTTTGAGCCGTGGTCACCTTTTTGATTTTTTTTTGCCTCTACGTGGCGGTTCCTCCTCGGGTTCCGGTTGCGTTTCCGGAACGGATTCCGATAGTTGCTCGGGGGACGGTTGTTGTGTTTCTTGTTGTTGTTGTTGCGAATATTGGAATTGACCTTGAAATTGTTGAGGAAACGCGTTTTGTTGGAACGGGAATGGTTGTTGGTATGGAAAGGGTTGTTGAAAAAAGTTTTGTTGGAACGGTTGTTGAAACAAATTCTGTTGCGGAATGCCGGTTCCTCGTTGTAGCAGGTTCATAAACGAACCGGTTGGTGAATCGAGAGACGGGTATTGTCGGGAAGTGTTTTGGTTTTGATTGTGAGGAGAGTTTGGATCCATTTTGGTTTGTGTATGTGTGAAAATAGATGTAAAAAGAGATGTAAATTTTTATAAATGTGTGTGTATATATATAGATGTAAATGGTTTGAAAATTTTAAAATTAATTTTTTTTATTAAACGGTCGAATCCAAACGGTCCAATGTTCCAACGTTCGAATTTCTTGCGTTGCCCCGCGTTGCCCACACCACGGCTGGCCACATCCACGCCACCCACGCCAAGGGGGGCGGTGTGCCACGCCGTGGGTTGATGCCACGTCGTCCCCACGCAGCCCGCGTTGCACGTATTCCGCATGGCCTAAGGGTTTGTAAACGAGGTGGGGTCACAACACCATTCCCACGAGTGGCAAAATATAAAACCACACACCATATTCTAAAAAAGACGTTTACCACATTTGTGAGTCGCAAATTACAGTTTCCCCAATAATTACTACACAAAAAACGTGAACATCGGTTATAGAAAAACGTTTTCTTGTTTACAAATTAGTTTTTTAGCTTTTGTGCCAAAAGCAACTTTTTTGGAACTTCATTCTCTATAATGGTGATGGAGGAGGAAGATTATATATACATAGCAATACATATCTCAAATTCCAACCTGTCTATATAAATTTATTTGTTCAGAATCACCATGAAACCCCTGTCACAATCTCATCTTCAACGTTGGAACCTCTTTAACCAGTTCAGCAGGCCCGTGTTTTTTTGTGTGTTTCTTTTGGTGGTTTCCTCGGAGGTTATAGAGTCACAGTTCATTGTTAAGACATTGCCAGGTTTCGTCGGTGATCTTCCTTTCACACTTGAAACTGGGTGAGGCCATGTGCTTTGTAATAGAAGTTGATTTAATCTCATATTGTTTACTTATCATCATTATTATTACATTCGTTGTTTAAGATAGTCTGTATATTAACTCTTACCACAACAATTTGTTAATTTTCAGTTACATTGGAATAGGGGAATCTGATGACGTACAGTGGATTTACTACTTTGTTGAGTCAGAAGGGAATCCAGAAAACGATCCTCTCATGCTTTGGCTTACAGCAGGGCCTGGTTGTTCCGGTCTTTCGACCCTTGTGTCTGAAATAGGTATTTCATATATCTTGCATTTGATGATTTCTTGTTGGATTAATTGGGTTTGTATTTAATCATTTATCATCTTTGCTTTAATTGAGTGGGTATTATGAAAGGGAAGGTGGAGCGTAATAAGGAGAAGTGGAAGTTTCTTTTGATTTTTGTTTTCCTACTTTAGCTTAGTGGGTTGGTAGCTGTATTATTAGTTTCTTTTCTTGTAGTATTTAAGCACCCAATATAATGCAATGGATATGAGAGAATAAGAACATATTAGTTTCTTAATTGTTGAGTTCTATTTTCCACATTTGGTATCAGAGCCTAGGGCTCGGGAAGACATAGAAGGCCGGTTTGAGAGTTGGAAAAGGAGTAGCCCTTCGCTGCAGGGTAGACGCGTCCGAAATCAACGGGTTTCTTTTGTTCCGTTGAAGGGGGTGTGAATCTTTTTTTTGTTAGCAGTCGAAAAAAAACTGCTTCTGCTTTTGATCAAGTGTTCGTATCGTAAAGAGACCAACCGGCGGAGGTGTGTTGCAAAGATGAACGGAAAAGATCCGTCAAAGCGGGTGGCTTTGGATTTAGTTCGTTCTGCAGGGGCAAGAAGACGGTAAAGCTCGGAGCTTGTTTTCTTAGTCGGTGGGATAAGTCTCTTGGAACGGGTTTGATCCGAAAAAGGTTGAAGCTGTCAAAAGGAGCCGAAAAGACGAGCGGAAGGAAATCAAAGTAGGTGGTTTTGAGTTCGGTTCGTGTTTTCAGGAAATAGAAGACCGTAAAGGTGGTGGTGACCTTGTCTTCTTGACCGGTGATGAAGAAAGGCGGTTCGTTTGTGATGATTTCGGGATTGTTTTGAAAGAAGTCATTGATCGGCTTGATTGTGATAAGGGGAGACCGGCATAGGTGCTTGAAAAACGGACAGAAGTCAAAGCAGGGGCTTTGGATTCAGTTCGTTTGGTAGGTTGAAAGAAAATGGTAGAAGCAGGTGGTTTTGTTTTCTTGGTCGGTGGAGATGCCTCTTTGAACAAGAGTGATCGTAAAAATGAATGGAGAAACAACACGGTGTGAACATTATGGCGGTGGCGGTTCAAATCGGGTGGCTTTGGGTGTGGCCGGGGAAGAGGCCGTCGATCCGGGAAAAGTTGTGATGTTAATGAACGTGTCCAACGGTATGCCATGTTACATGTTACAAGTGTTGTGAACAATTAAAATTTGTTGAGCTAAAGAAGACTTTGGATGTGACCGAGGTGGAGGTTTGGTGTCCGGAAAAGGTCAATAATCGAGATGGTTCTAAATGAACGTGATCAAGTGTTGCTGTAATCGAGTAGCATGAACAAACCAATTAAGGGGGTGATTGTTGGATTAATTGGGTTTGTATTTAATCATTTATCATCTTTGCTTTAATTGAGTGGGTATTATGAAAGGGAAGGTGGAGCGTAATCAGGAGAAGTGGAAGTTTCTTTTGATTTTTGTTTTCCTACTTTAGCTTAGTGGGTTGGTAGCTGTATTATTAGTTTCCTTTCTTGTAGTATTTAAGCACACAATATAATGCAATGGATATGAGAGAATAAGAACATATTATTTTCTTAATTGTTGAGTTCTATTTTCCACATTTCTTATGGTGTAATAGTCTAACTTTTTAATTCTATTATATATTTCATGTGTGTGATGATAAACGAAGAATAGAATACTGAACTGAGGCATATAGGAAATACCGAAATACGATAGAAGGATAAAGATTTTATTAAAGTTGAGGGGCAATTTGTAAATCATCGTATTGTAAAGCTAAAAACATAGCATTACCGCATACTCTTTGTTAACTTAAAGCCAATATCGACATATCGTACATGGCTAATATGTGTATTTCCAATTTTATTTATCCTTCCGGCCAAGTATGCGTATTTCTTATAGTATTTTGTTAGGAATAATGATTTGTTTGCCAAAAAAGGAAAAAAAAAAAACAAGTAGTGCGTGTCTTTTTGTTCATAACTTGTTAGAAGTCATAATTTACTCTTCGTTGCACCGAATATTCAAATACTAGCTAATAGAATCAGAACGTATGGTTTTTTTGTTATATATCCACATAAAAAATGTGTACATGTATTTATGTGCGCAGGCCCGGTGATTTTCAACAATGCAAATTCCACGGTGGAGAAGCCAATGCTCGAGATGAATTCTAACAGATGGACACAGGTGTGTCTTATCATTCCCTATATTTTTGCTTGTTGTATATACAATCCTTATGCAAACTAGAAGAAAAAAAATATATTGAAACTCACTTTCCAATTACTTATTCAAAGACATAAAGATTTCATGCTACTATGACGATGATTGCCTTAAATATTAGTTGATATAGAATACAAACTTATGAATTAGGGACGTCTTCTTCTTTTTTCTTTTAGGGTTTTTTCATTTTGAATTTACAATTTGTTTTATGTTAACAAGCCATTTAATGTGTACGCCTTTCTTGATGGAATTAAATCGTTATCGCATTTTAGGTGGCCAACATATTATATGTTGATCAACCAGCCGGCACTGGATTCTCCTATGCAACAACTCCCAAAGCTTACAAAACAAACGATACGTTATCAGCGATGCAAGTTTACCAATTTCTAAAGAAGGCAAGCTAGTTTGATAAAAATATTTAATGTGCGTTTGGTTGTGGAAAATTTTCTAGTTTTCCAAGAAAAATGAAAAGCTGGAAAACACGTTTGGTTAATCAAATTTTCCAAAATTTTTCTAGAAAATGAAAATTTTTCGTTTTCCAAAATTACATACAACTTAGAAAACTCAAAATTATTGTTTTCCAAACTTTTCCATTTCCAAATTTTTCCAAAAATACAATCTCTCCACACATATTCTACCCATCTCACCCACCCCACACCACCCCACCCTACCTCACCCACCACCCACCCTACCCTCACCCACCACCCCACCCCACCCCTCACCCCTACCCACCACACTCCCGCCACCCACCCCACCCTCACCCACCCAACACTACCCCACCCACCCCACTCCCTACCCACTCCCACCACCCATCCCACCCTACCCCACCCCACCCACCCTACCCTTTACCTTACCCCTACCCACCTCCACCCACCCCACCCACCCCACCCATCCCTACCATACCTCCACCCCACACACCTCCACCCACCCCTACCCACCTCCACCCCCACCCCTACCCCACACTTCTACCCTACCCTTACCCACCCCACCCAACCCCTACCCGCCTCTACCCACCCCATACACCCCTACCAACCTCCACCCACCCCTACCCTACCCCACCCACCCCACCCCACCCTAACCCCAAACCCTGCTCCTACCCCACCCTACCCCTACCCCTACCCCACACCCACCACCCACCCCCACCCTCCCCTACCCTACCCCCACCTACCCCACCCTTACCCTACCCCTACCGTAGGGTGGAGGTGGGTAGGGGTAGGGGTGTGGTAGGGTTGGGGTGGGATAGGGTAGGGTGAGTGGTGGGTGAAGGTAGTGGTGGGTGGTAGGGTGGGGGTGGGTGGGGTAGGTTTATAAATATGTGTTATTTTGTATTATTTTGAAGTAAAAAAATAGAAAATGTAAACTTATAGAAAATACACATCCAAACATGTTTTCTAATTTTCTAAAACGGAAAACGGAAACTCAATTTGATTAACCAAACGCGTTTTCTACTAAAAATGAAAATGAAAACTCCACTCCATTTTTCTGAAAATGAAAATGGAAAACGGAAAACACTTTTCCGCAACCAAATGCATCCTTAGGGTGCGTTTAATTGCGGAAAACTGCTCTGTTTTCCGGAAAAATTTTCAAGAAAAATGAGAATTTGGAAAACGCGTTTAGTTCGTCAATTTTTCCAAAGTTTTCCAAGAAAATGAAAATTTTCCATTTTTCCAAAATTACAAAGAATTTGGAAAATTTTGGAAAACCCAAAATTATTGTTTTCTAAATTTTTCTATTTCCAAAATTTTTCTAAAACATACAAAAACAAACACACACACACACACACACACACACTCATTTTCACCTACACCCCACAATTACACCTACACCCACCCTACCCTCTACCCCAACCCCACCCCACCCACACCCACCACCACCTACCCCACCCACCCCCGCCTCACTCCGCCTCCACCTACCCCCACCTCACTCCACCTCCACCTACCCCCACACCTAAACACCCACCCTACCCACTTACCCGCACCCCACCCCCCACCCCACTACCCACTTACCCGCACCGCACCCCACCCCACCCACCCGCACCCCACCACCCCAAATCAAAAATTGAAAATGAAATTGATAGAAAATAGATATCTAAACACGTTTTCTGTTTTTCTAAAATAGAAAATGAAAACGGAATCCGTTTTATCTAAACGCGTTTTCTAAATTTTCAATAGAAAACTGAAAATGAAAACTTATTTCGTTTTTCGGAAAATAAAAAATGGAAAACGGAAAACATTTTTCCGCAACTAAACGCACCCTTAGTTTTCCCTTTTTCTATGAATACATGAACCTTGCATACACACATGCTCCATATCTATAACTAAGGCATTCATTGTAACATTTTATTTTTTTTAACGGCACAATTTCATTAAAAACACTGGCGAGTTGCTAGGCGTGGGAAGGGTACAAGAAGAATAGAGCAGCGTTCATCGGACCCATACACAAATTTCTCAGATCTATAAACATACCACCATTCCATCTGTTTCTGACCGGTTAAAAGAAAAAAAAAAAAAAAAAAAAAAAAACTGGCTGAAAAGAAAAGTAATATTCTCATCCTTAGACTTAAACCCCAAGCCAGTCCGTTCCTCCCACAATACCTAGCAGAAAGCCGCATGCACTACGTACAAAAATAAACTTTTGGAGCTTAATTGTAACATTTTACGTAGGTGCATCAATCTGTGTGTTTTAGATACAAATTAAGATGAAAATGTTTGGTTTTTATGTCTATCCAAACAGTGGCTTGTGGATCATCCTAAATTTCTTAACAATCCATTCTTTCTTGGTGGAGATTCCTACAATGGCATATTGGTGCCAATGATTCTTCAGGAAATATATAACGGTATTCTTAAATACTTTCAGTCTTACTACACATTAAAATCTTACAATCGTCTTGTTTGCGTTATAGTTACAAGATACCTAAATTAAAGCCCCCTTTTTATAGGTAATGAAGTTGGAGAAGAGACGCAAATCAACATCAAAGTACATATTGACCAATCAGTCGCCTAGCTTGTTTTAATTCCTTTTTACAATACTAAAATGAACAATTGTTGGTGCGCTAAATTTGATATATGTTTTCCAACTAGGGTTACATACTTGGTAATCCTTTAACAGACATACGTGGTGACTATAATTCAAGAATTCCATTTGCTCATAATGTGGCACTCTTATCAGATGAAATCTACGAGGTAAATAAGTACAAGTAAAATTGTCCGGATATCATTTTTTTAATTAAGTTGCATTTTTTTTTGCAGTCAACTAAGCAAAATTGCCATGGAGAGTACTTGAATGTAAATCCCAACAACAGTCTCTGCATGCAGGATCTTCAAGTGGTAGATAAGGTACATAAGTTAGCGGATGGGTTCAAAACAACATATAACTCGTTTGTCGACCCTTGGAAGAAATTTATTCAATGATTATGATTCATAGGGGACAACCGTTTTATGACCACCCAATCGCCTTGCAAGTTGCAACTGTAATTTGGATAATTTTTGATGCCTTGCATTCCATTACATTGGATATTATGTGCAATTTACAATCTACATGGGCTGATGATAGTACAAAAAATATGGGAGGTAAAGATCGGACATTTGAATTTTTCTAAAATACATGAAAAGAGATGTTGGAAGCAGTGGTGTCATCCATGAGAGATATACCAATATAAGGAAATAAAAGGGGGAAGCAGGTGATCAGCGGCAACATAGCAGTGGTGGTTGGTAGCTAAGGTTAAATCGAGTAGGAGAAGAGAGGGAGATGGGAAAGATGCTCTAATACAATGTGACTTCGGATAATTTTAGATGTGTTACATTCCATTACGTTGGAGATTAAATACAATTTGGAGTCAAGTAGGCTAATCTCCACGGGCTAATGACGATACATCATATATAGGCTTATACAAAATATATAATGTATAACATGCATTTGCTAATGTGGCAAGACTATTCGGTATGGTGTCCATGTTATTGGCGTGGGTGTGACATGACATGTGGTAGTGGTGTGGAAAACCGTCCCGCTATGGTTGCATTGCTAGCCGTAGATGGAGAGACGCGACCATTGCCACGTTCTCTCTATTTCTCTCGCTATTTCTCTTTCTTTCTCTATCTCTCTTTAATAATAATTTATTACATAAAAATTAAAAAACAAAAGGGAAAGGGTGATTGTGAGTGGTGGATATTTCATAAGTGGTGTGGTAGAGAAGTGGAGATGAGATGGTAATGAGGTGTCAACACTTTTGGTGTGGGTATTAAGTGACCAAACCCCATAGCCTAATAGTAATCTAGCAATTGATTGCTTTCCACCAAGATCTGAGATCAAGTTTTGTTTTTCTCTCATATATTTTGGTTACGTTTGAACCCATATGAGCTAGATTTCAACTTGGATTACTAGCTAATAATTAATGTGTCGTCTTGAAGATTTAGTATTTCGTTTAATGTTTAACTTATTTTGATATGCAGTGCCTTGAAAGAATTAACAAGGAGTACATCTTAGATCCTTTGTGTGACACTTCAAATACCTTAAAGAATTCTCATCTCTTCAAGAGGGTCTTAAAATCTCTTGACAACACCTCTATGACTAATTGGTTATTACCCAGAGTTCAGAGACAACGGTGTCGCGTATATCACGTATCTTTCTCTTTCTCTATCTCTCTCTCTCAATTTAAAAGCCATCCAATTTTTCACCATCATACTAGGCACTTTGTTTCAAACTAAAACAATAGTTTTGGGGGCATGTCAATTTCAGTTAAACTATCTTACATTGTTAACCTTTCAGAAAAGTAAAATTTCACGTTTGGTTGAGGAAATAACCCATGTTACACCTACTAGTCAAATATGTGCAAGTGAACATTCAAAACTAAGATATAGTTAATGAATCAAATGGCCGATCATTTACAGTTTAAGAGTAACATTATTTTTTTGATCATTTACAATTTATTTTTAGTTTCATTGGTTTTCCAAAAACATTGAGATTAGGTATTGACATTATTTTGAATCTAAAATTAAAAGTACAACATATGCAAAGGACAATATGCTTGTTCTTTCAAAATGAGCACCAAATTAATATAGATTTTTAGGTTTTTACAATATTTAATCGATCATTCTTAAAACGTTACGCTAACTAGTCAAATATGTGCAAGTGAACGATCAAAACAAAGATTTAGTTAATGCATCAAATGGCCTGTCATTTACAATTTAAGAGTGACATTATTTTTTTCTGGATCTTTTACAATTTATTTTTTATTTCATTGGTTTTCCAAAAACATTGAGATTAGGTATTGACATTATTTTGAATCTAAAATTAAAAGTACAACATATACAAAGCACAATATGCCCGTTCTTTCAAAATGAGCACCAAATTTAATATAGATTTTTAGGCTTTTACAATATTTAATCGATCGTTCTTAAAATGTTTCGCATTTTATAATTTTGGCTTATATTTATACTTGTCACAGGAAGACAACCCTCTAATCAATATATGGGCTAATCGCAAAGACGTGCGTGAGGCTCTTCATATCCCTGAGGTTTGTAGTTAACACTGAGTTATATTAATGTTTGTATTGATTACAACGTAGGATAATAATCTCATGACCACCAGGAGTATGATGGAATCAAGTGGGTGAAATGCAATGAAAGCTTGACATTTGATTATGGAAAGGAAGCCATATCTTACACGAACAATGTCCCAAGTACTGTTGTATATCATAAACACCTTACTTATAAAAATTGTCGAGCTCTTATATTTAGGTATAAGTTACCCTTGGTTAGTTATGCTTGTTAACTTTCGTTTATTTCTTCATGCATGCATGTGGTATTTAGAAATCTTGATAGCAATCAAAATCCATTACATCTTGGCTTCTCGTTAAACAGTGGAGATCATGACATGCTTGTTTCACATTTGGGTACCGTGAACTGGATTGAATCACTAAATTTGTTAGTTGTGAATTATTGGAGACCATGGTATCTCGACAACCAAGTAGCCGGGTTAGTTGTGTGTTTCATTAGAAGCAATATTAGTTGCTACTATTAAAATAAATGCTAAAACTACGTCGATATCTTGTTTTCTTGCAGATATACCATGAAATATTCAACTCGTGACTACAACTTGACATTTGCTACTGTAAAGGTAATAAATCTTGCTCCACGTCTCATGAAAATTGTAATCTTTGACTTTTTAAAGAAGTTAATTATTTGTCGAACCTTTTGAAAAAAATAATTCTGCAATTTTTATTAGACAAAATAAACATTCCTTGATATGATCATGATGGTGTTTTGTTAAAGGGAGGAGGTCACATTGTTCGACTGTACAAACCTAAACAATGTTCTAGAATGTTTATGAGGTGGCTTGTTGATGACCCTCTGTAAGTGATAATCATAGAGTTTGATGTTTTTTTATTGAGTTTATATGCATACATCCATATGTTTATCCTTTATATATGTCAAATTCAACTAATAATGCATTAGTTGTTTATTTGGCATTGTTTGTCCTTTAATCATT
Organism: Cichorium intybus; assembly: GCA_023525715.1. Classification (NCBI taxonomy): domain Eukaryota; kingdom Viridiplantae; phylum Streptophyta; class Magnoliopsida; order Asterales; family Asteraceae; genus Cichorium; species Cichorium intybus. Next base: position 7,369,541 of record CM042014.1, on the reverse strand, counting down.
CAATAAAAATTATCTACATCTTCAATAACAATTTTGTATTTGAGTAATTTGTAGATATATATTTACTTCATAACATTGGGGGTTATATAATCATAAGGATGACAACAACGATAATAACCACATGCCACCATCACAGCAACAACGACTGTAAACAAATTGAACGTTCAACGAACTATTCCAGAACCGTTCGGTGGAAAGTTCGTTTATGTTTATTTATTTATTAAATGAACAAACATAAATAAGATTTTTCGTTCTTTTAGCTAAATGAACAAACATGAACAATGATATCATTTGTTCATTTACGTTCGTGAACGTTCATTTATGTTCGTTTATGTTTGTCCGTGTACGTTCATTTATGTGCGTTTATGTTTTATTAAGTTTGTAAGTATTTTTATTTTCGTAACTCTTTTCTAGCAACATCTATTTGACGGTTTATTCATATATGTTCATTTTTCATTTGAATGTTTTTTGTTCATTTATTTATATATGGTTCTTATGTTCATATATGTTCATTTATATTCATTCATTTATGATCTTTTATGTTTGTTCGTTTAGCATCTGAATGAACATAGATGAATGAACACAAACAAGGTAATTTGTTAAACGAACGAACATGAACAATAAAACTCGTTCATTTATATGTTTATGTTTGTTCATTTAACTTAAATAAACAAATATGGATAAGCTCGTGTTCATGTTCATTTACATCCCTAACACCAATCGACAACCACGAAAAAACACTACCACCAACTGTTAAATGTGAATGCTTTGAAAGTCATCAAAGGAGGAAGCAAATGGCTGCTTCTCATGCATGTCTCTTTTCTTTGATTTCATACTTCACGTTCACATTAGCTCCCATGCCTATAAATACAAGGCTTTGAGAAGCAAACCAATGCACCACACAAACACAAATACAAAGAAACACAAACACATAGATAGATATATCACGATTTTGTGAGATAGCCTTTTGTGCAGAGTCCAGTTTGGCAGCCAAAAGTGCGAGTGGTATTTTCTTGTGAGTGGTCAGACTACAAGTGCAGTTTAGCCTTGTATGATTGTAATTTATTGGTGTTAATAAAACCATCTCTCTCTCATTCGCCCGTGGACGTAGGTCGTGATCCCGTGACCGAACCACGTTAAATATTGTGTTTCGATTTACAGTTTTTTCTTGGTTTGCCGTTATTCTCCATTTTATTTCCGCGTGTTTTACCGGAATCGTTTATCGTTTTTCGGAAGTGCCTAACTTGTTTTGTTATTCCTAACAAACTGGTATCAGAGCTCCGGGTTTAAAGGAAGTCGTATCTCGCGTATGCTCTGTGGTTGCAGCTTAGTCTGATCTTCCACATCAGAAACGAGGTTTCGATTGGCCTTATAAAATATTATTTTTCGAGCTATGGCTGAAGATGGGAAAGTTAGGATCGAAAAATTCGAAGGTCACGATTTCGGATTTTGGAGAATGCAAATCGAAGATTATCTCTACCAGAAAAAATTACATCTACCACTGTTCGGAACAAAACCTGAAGCGATGGCGCAGGAAGAATGGGACTTATTAGATTGGCAGGCACTTGGAGTTATAAGGTTATCATTGGCAAAAAATGTAGCATACAATATTGTCAGTGTGAAGACAACCTACAATCTCATAAATGCGCTGTCTAATATGTACGAAAAACCTTCAGCGGCAAATAAGGTTTTCTTGATTCGGCAGTTGGTGAATTTGAAGATGAAAGAAGGCGGCTCGGTGACAGACCATGTGAATGAATTCAACTCAATAATATCAAGATTGATATCTGTTGATATTGGATTCGAAGACGAAGTATAGGCGTTGCTGTTATTATCTTCGTTGCCTGAGAGTTGGTCCGGTACAGTAACAGCAGTTAGCAGTTCAGCCGGAGGTGCTAAGTTGTCATTCGAAGGTATTCGCGACTTAATCCTTGGAGAGGATGTGCGAAGACGGAGTGCCGGAGAATCTTCCAGTAGTCTCCTAAGTACAGAAGACAGAGGAAGAAGGCCCAACAAAGGAGGCACTGGTAGAGGAAGATCGAAGTCGAGAAAGAGAGGTGGTCAGAAAAACAGGACCGATGTTACCTGTTGGAACTGCAAAGAGAATGGTCATTTCAGAAATCAGTACCCAAAGCCTTCGACTGACAAAGGCAAGAAGGAAGTCAATATGGCAGTAGATTCTGAAGATGATGCTCTCATTTGCTGTGTTGAAAACTCAACAGAATCCTGGATCATGGATTCTGGTGCGTCGTTCCATGCTAGTCATTCGAGAGAAGTAATGCAGAATTTCCGGCAGTACAAAGGAAAGGTCAGACTAGCAAACAACAAGAGCCTGGATATTACAGGTGTTGGGGATGTGGTCCTCAAGACAACTTTAGGAACAGATTGGACTTTGAAGAATGTCAAGTTCATTCCTGACTTGAAGAGGATGTTAATATCCGTGGGGCAGCTTGATGATGAAGGTCACCATGTTACATTTGGTGATCATCAGTGGAAGGTGACAAATGGGAATTTAGTTGTTGCTAGAGGACAGAAGCGGGGTACACTTTATATGGTGGAAGTTTCTGATGCCGAAGCACACGCTGTTGAAGAAGTTGGGGCATCCACTCTATGGCACCAAAGACTTGGGCATATGAGTGAGAAGGGAATGAAGATGCTAGCCTCCAAAGGAAGAATACCAGAGCTAAAGACTGTGAAAGTCGATTTCTGTGAGCCATGTGTTCTTGGCAAACAGAAGAAAGTCACTTTCAAGAAGGTGGGTCATCAGCCCAAGTCTGTGAAGCTGGAGCTAGTTCATTCAGATGTCTACGGTCCCACTTCAGTTTCTTCAGTGGGAGGATCCCGATACTATGTCACGTTCATAGACGATTGCACAAGGAAGGTTTGGGTTTATTTCTTGAAGCATAAGTCTGAAGTTTTCAACACTTTCAAGAAATGGAAAGCTACTGTGGAAAATGAAACAGACTTAAAGATCAAGTGTTTCAGATCAGACAATGGGGGCGAATACAGTAGTAAAGAATTTGTTGATTACTGTGCTGACCAGGGAATCAGAATGCAGAAGACGGTTCCAGAGACACCTCAGCAAAATGGAGTAGCTGAGAGGATGAACCGTACATTGAACGAAAGGGCTAAGAGCATGAGACTGCATGCAGGTTTACCCAAGATATTCTGGGCAGATGCGGTCAACACAGCTGCGTATTTAATCAATAGAGGACCCTCAGTTCCCATAGGGTTCAAGATTCCAGAAGAGGAATGGCAAGGTCGTGAGATTACACTCAAACACTTGAAAGTTTTCGGTTGTGTCTCTTATGTCAAAGTTAAAGACTCGGAGAGAGACAAGCTAGAGGCAAAAGCAAGGAAATGCACTTTTATAGGCTATGGGTTGGACGACATGGGGTACCGCTTCTGGGATAACCAAAATAAAAGGGTTATCAGAAGCCGGGATGTGGTGTTCAACGAGAACGTCCTATATAAAGATGAACTTGCAGAGAGCTCAGGCAGAAACAAACAACCAGAGAAAGCAGAAAATCAAGTTGAGTTTGAAGAGATCTCTGAAGATGACGTTGTGAAACCTATCAGTACTCCAGAGATAGGTGAAAGTTCAGGAAGCAGTGGGAGCTCTGATGTATATGGAGATAGTGGGAGCACAGATGACAGTAGTTCTGAAGATGGGGTTGCAGATGATGCAGAGACCTCAACTCCTACTGTTCGTAGATCCACTAGAGTACGAAGACCTCCAGTCAGGTATTCTCCTTCAGCAAATTACTTATTGCTGACAGAGAATGGTGAACCTGAGTCTTATCCAGAGGCCTTAAGGATGAAAGATTCCATACAGTGGAAGAAGGCTATGGAAGACGAATTGAGCTCACTTGACAAGAACCATACTTGGTCCTTAGTCAAGCTCCCAGCAGGGAAGAAAGCACTGCAGAACAAGTGGGTGTTTTGGGTAAAGGATGAGATTGATGGCAGTAAAAGATACAAGGCACGATTAGTGGTCAAGGGGTTCCAACAGAAAAGAGGGGTCGATTATAATGAGATCTTCTCTCCAGTTGTGAAGATGACTACAATCAGAATGGTCTTGGGTATTGTAGCCTCTGAAGATCTCCATCTAGAACAGCTAGATGTGAAAACAGCTTTTCTCCATGGCGACCTAGAAGAAGACATCTACATGGTACAACCAGAAGGTTTTCCTACAGTCGGTAAGGAAAATCTGGTGTGTAAACTGAAGAAAAGTCTGTATGGATTGAAGCAGGCTCCAAGACAGTGGTACTTGAAGTTTGATAGCTTCATGCAAAGGAGTGGGTATCGCAGATGTGAGATGGATCACTGCTGTTACTTGAAGAAATTCAGCTCCTCTTACATCATCCTGTTATTGTATGTTGATGACATGTTGATAGCTGGATCCGACATGCAGGAGATCAACAAGCTTAAGAAGCAGTTGTCCAGAGAGTTCGAGATGAAGGACCTAGGGGCTGCTAAGCAGATATTGGGCATGAGCATAGCCAGGAACAGAGTTACCGGTACATTAAAACTTTCGCAAACAAAGTACATCAAGAAAGTTTTAGAAAAGTTCAGCATGGCAGATGCCAAGGCCAGAAGTACACCTTTGGGAAGTCAGTTAAAACTCTCAAAGAAGCAATCCCCAAAGACGGAAGAAGACAGAGAACAGATGGCTAAAGTTCCTTATGCATCTGCAGTTGGTAGTTTGATGTATGCAATGGTATGCACAAGACCAGATATTGCTCATGCAGTGGGAGTTGTTAGCAGGTTCATGTCAAATCCAGGAAAAGAGCATTGGGAAGGAGTAAAGTGGCTGTTACGCTACTGGAAAGGAACAGCTGAGATTGCCCTATGTTTTAGGAGAAAGGGGGTAGTCTTAGAAGGGTTTGCCGATGCAGATTTGGGTGGATGTGTGGATTCGGGTAAGAGCACAACAGGTTATGTGTTCACAATCGGAGGTACGGCAATCAGTTGGATGTCCAGGTTACAGAAGAGTGTTGCTCTTTCAACCACAGAAGCAGAGTACATGGCTATTGCAGAAGCAGCCAAGGAGCTTATATGGTTGAAGAACTTCCTATCAGAACTTGGAATGCAACAGGAGGATTGTGTACTGCATTGTGACAACCAGAGTGCAGTTCACCTGGCAAAGAATCCGGTGTTTCACAGTAGAACGAAACACATTCAGATGAGGTACCATTTCATTCGAGAGTTAATCAATGATGGAACTCTGAATCTGAAGAAAATCCTTGGAACGAAGAATCCAGCAGATATGTTCACCAAGGTGGTTACCACAGACAAGTTGAAGTTTTGTATGACTTCAACTGGCCTTCTAGAAGTTTGAAAAGGAGGGATGGCAGGAACGAGAGAGATTGGAAAATCATTGCAAGAATTGGACGATAGACTAAGTTGTTCAAGCATTCAAGTGGGAGATTGTTAAATGTGAATGCTTTGAAAGTCATCAAAGGAGGAAGCAAATGGCTGCTTCTCATGCATGTCTCTTTTCTTTGATTTCATACTTCACGTTCACATTAGCTCCCATGCCTATAAATACAAGGCTTTGAGAAGCAAACCAATGCACCACACAAACACAAATACAAAGAAACACAAACACATAGATAGATATATCACGATTTTGTGAGATAGCCTTTTGTGCAGAGTCCAGTTTGGCAGCCAAAAGTGCGAGTGGTATTTTCTTGTGAGTGGTCAGACTACAAGTGCAGTTTAGCCTTGTATGATTGTAATTTCTTGGTGTTAATAAAACCCTCTCTCTCTCATTCGCCCGTGGACGTAGGTCGTGATCCCGTGACCGAACCACGTTAAATATTGTGTTTCGATTTACAGTTTTTTCTTGGTTTGCCGTTATTCTCCATTTTATTTCCGCGTGTTTTACCGGAATCGTTTATCGTTTTTCGGAAGTGCCTAACTTGTTTTGTTATTCCTAACACCAACCACGTGGTCAACGTCATCATCATCATTATTGTTATTTATTGTTTATTACTGTTATTGTTATTATTTATTGTTTCAACGATCGCTTTTGTTATAAATTATTAAAATCTATAATTGTGGTAAGTTGTTACTAAAACACTCACCCGTGTGATTTGATTAATAATTTAGGGAACAATATTATAATTTAAATAATATGAATGAAAAACAAGATAAAAATGATGCGTTTGTTGTGATACCTTAACAACTATTGCAACAAATGAGTGTTACTACAATTCAATACACATGTAAGGTATGTTAATACAAGAGTTTGGAAGGCCCAAGTAAAATCTTTGTAATGACATTCTAGAATGCCAATCACTATTATCTAGAGCTAATCTCATATATCGTAAGTGTTCGTATCACACTAATCTCTCTCATCCATAGCGGATTATGAACCAATATACAACATGTACATGATTTATGTATCTTAAATCTCAATCTTGAAAAACTCATGCAAAAGAACATTTTAGATCTCAATTTTCTCTCTCTATATATATATATATATATATATATATATATATATATATATATATATATATATATATATATATATATATATATATATATATATATATATATATATATATATATATATATATATATATATATATATATATATATAGAGAGAGAGAGAGAGAGAGAGAGTAAAGTTCAATTGAGAACCTCAAAAGCCTAGGAACCTAAGAACCCATTTTATGAACTTTTTTTCTACACAATATTTTTCAAAAAAAAAATATACCAAAATTCTTGTTATGATGCGTCTAGAAGATTTCAAAAAAAATTTCAAAAAAATTATTTTTTTTATTTTTTTTTATTAGGGTTTAGGGTTTAGGGGTTTAGAAGATTTCAAAAAAAAATTCAAAAAAAATCATTTTTTTATTTTTTTTCATATGGGTTTAGGGTTTAGGGTTTAGAGTTTAGGGTTTAGGGTTTAAGGTTTAGGGTTTAAAAATCTTTTAGACGCTTTAAATAAAAAAATTGTATGCAATTTTTTTTTGAAAAATATTGTGCAGAAAAAAAGTTCCTAGGTTCCTAGGGTTTTTTAGGTTCTCTCATGATCTCGACCCTATATATATATATATATATATATATATATATATATATATATATATATATATATATATATATATATATATATATATATATATATATATATATATATATATATATATATACACACACACACACACACACACACACACACACACACACACACACACACACAAGGCGAACATTCGTGCGTTGCGTATAACAGAATAATATAATAAAATATTGACAAATTCATATTTAATTTTAAAAATAGCTATGTCGTTTTATTTATAACTTTGAAATACTAATTTTAGACTAAGTTTTGGTAATACATTGTAATTATTAGAAATACATGATAATATATTGATATATTCAAACCGCATCATATCAATAGCCTCTATCCACTTGTTGCTTATGAAAATAAAAATTAAATTATTTTTTATATATAGTTATTTTTAACTATTATTATGGTTAATCAATTCATACACATCGTTTCTCCCATAAATGTTTGAGGGATTAAGTCTCATTTGAGACATAAATGGTAGCTTAGGATTAGAGTAGGAGTCGGTAAAAAAAGATTACGATTATCATTTTAAATATTAATCATTTATTCAGACCGAATTGTGAGTAGTGAAGAAGTTGTGAAGTGGAATCAGACCAAAATTGTGAGGGCTTTGCACATTTTCAAATGTAGGGGGATGCGTGATGTAAAAACAAAAGATAAGTTTTAAAAAACCTAAACAAAAGCTATACTCGCACTATCGATTTGATCTAGTGCTGCACCGGGGACTTCCTTGAGGCATTTGATGGTGGTAAATACGTGAAGGCCATGATGATGTCGTAAAATGATGATAATCCTTTTCCTTTCTTTGTCTATTTTTATCCCTTTGCATCACGATCCCCTCTGTAATTTGATTTAATAGAAATAATAATATCAATATGCGGAAAACATATAAATGGAAGCAGGATCATCTTCTTTAGCCCCATCCCTAACCTCATTTGTACTTATTAGCGCCAATGTCATATAGTTATATCAAAATACCCAAAATCATTTCTTTTTTCTTTAATCTTCTGCTTGAGGAAGCATACTGGATTGGGAGATGAAAAGGGGAAAAGAATTCGTGGTACCTGGTGAGGAAACAGACCTTTTTAAGAACAACGTAAGAAAACTATTCTTTTGAAGTTCCCTTAAGAACAGTAAACCACAATGGATAATTCTTCACCGATGTTTTGGATAATGCTCAATTGTAACCCTGTTACAGTTGAAGTTTCAACTGAGGTGCGATGTTGGTGGAGCAATGGTATGGTGAGAGAAATTTAGATCTAGAGTATTATAGAAAGACATTTTAGAGTGAGAGGGGGATGGTGAGATTTTAGGGGAAGATGGAACATGCAGGCGTGTTTGAGATTTTGAGTTAACCAATAACCAAGAAACAAGAAGCATGTCCAGTATGTCCTAAGCACAGTGAAAGAATGCACCAAAGCCACAGTAAAAGAACTGTTCTAAGGAAAAGACGTTAAGACCAGTAGTTTACCATTTGGTAAATGTTATATAGATAATAGCAATTATTTTATGTTATTTCATAAATATTTTTTAAAATTAATTAAAATACCTATATTTTTTCAAATTTTCATTATTAATAAAAATAGCTTTTGATCAAATTTTTTATTGACTTGGCATTTCGATCTGTGTTTTATATCTAATAATATATTTAAAGTTTTTTTTATATTTTACTAGTAATCTTTAAACGAATTATCTAGAGTTCATTTGATCATTTAATTTATGTTTTGAATTTAATGTCATATTTAAATTAACAAATTATGTATATTATACTAATAGTTAAAAAATGGTAGCATTAAAATGTAATATTTATATCCAATTTAGATAATAAATTACATATTTAGGTTGAAAAGTGTAGATTTAACATTAAAATTGTAAGTGTTTAAGTCCTTGTTTTCCATAGATGTTTGTTGTTAATGGAGTTATAAAGTCGTTTCCAAGCTTTTCAAGACGATGATGGCTCCATATATTGGATGAGGGTGGGATTTAGAGACTAAGGATGAGTTATTCTTCTTTTAGTCTCTGAATCCTTGAGAAAAACCCAAGCCTAGTCTTAATGTGGTTGTGGATGAAGTTTTAAGTTGTTAATCTTCATTTTTGGAACTATATTTGTCACCATGAGCTTGTTTGACAATGATTGGTGGGTTAAGTTATGTTTTTATGAGTTGATGGACAGTTGGGGACAACCCATGGAAGTTATAGCTATTGTCTTAATGGATTAAGCACTTAATGGAGTTTTGGGCTGAACAGGGGAGTTAGCGGCGCTAACTTCGTCTGTTAACTTTGTTAACTTTGACCGTTGACTGCTGACTTTTTGTCAAACTTGAGGGTTTTGGATGCCGGTCTTATAGGGTTATTCCGTTCGGGATTTAGAAAGTTCTAAGTGAGGTTTATCCTTTTAGGAAGTGCGTATTGACGGGAGCTGGGGGCACTCACGTAGAGTGCTATCTAGCTTAAGGTCACAAATCAGGTAAGTTTTCTTACTATACTATGGGTGATATTACATGCGTAGATAGTATTTATTACTTTGTGTAATAATTTGATTACTTGTACTTATTAAAAACTGGTTATTTGTCCTTGCTTATGGCTTATGTTTTCCAAAAAGTCAATAAGTAAATAAGCAGTTTTTAAGCACATCCAAACGGCCCCTAAGCAATGAAAACCTTACTTATTTAAAGTTGTTTATTTCAAGAGGTCAAAAAGTTGTTTCGATAAGACCTTATTGAATTGCCAAACATATTTTTACCTTATTGACTTTTTTAAAAAGCTAAAAAAAAAAAGATAAAATGATGCACTCCCAAACACCCCCTAAATAACCCGATTCGACATTTAACCTTTTTATCAAATACAGGGGCCAAACCTGTTACAGAGGGAATCTGGAAAACAAGACACAAGCGCCTTTATCGAATTCAAAATTTAGGTCTCATTTTCTGACAAACATTCACACGCACGCACACAACTCACCTGGATACAATGGCGAAAAACTCCACCACCAACAACGAAAATCTGTTTTCTTCATTGATTTCTGATATCAAAACCTACAATGGTACAGATCCTCTTCTACCATGGCTCCGGTAAGCACAAAACCCTAAACCTCTTTGTCCTACGTCCTACGATACCTATATCACAAAATGAAATAAAATAACAGTTCCGGTCGATTTTATTTATTTATTTGTAGAGGAATTAGGAAGATGACAGATTCATTACCTCAACAGCTACTCAAACAGAAACTTCCTCGATTTCTTCAAAAATGCGCTCAAACTTTCGAAACAGACCTCCGTTACCGCAATGATTTGCGCTACCTTCGTGTTTGGATGAAATTGGTAACCCTAAGTCCCTAGCCATCTACTTTGATTGCACCCCTTTCTGTATTTTGATTTTTTGTGATTATAATCTGTATAGTAAAGTGATAGAGTAAATGAATGTAGAATTCTACATGCTAATTGAAAAACTGTGTAGAGGTTTCTTCTAACTATACACTTATATTATGCTGAAAGAGAAATACATATTGACTTTTGTATCAAACCTACTGCTGTATGGGTTCAAAACTAAGGGGTGTTTGGATGTACGTTCTTAAAGTGACCACCGAGACTTCAATAACTGTAGGATTAGAATTAATCATATTGATTAAAGTAACTTCAATAACCAGAATCTAAATCATATAATTATATGATTCAAGTTAGTCATAGATGCCCTGAAACGCCATAGTTACTTAGGTACTCATGTTATTTTCGTTTATGTGAAGTTGGATTTTGTTGATGACCCTGGTGCTGTTCTGGAGAACATGAAGGCAAATCACATTGGGAATAAGAGGTCACTATTTTACCAAGCCTATGCTCTTTACTATGAGAAGTTGAAGAAATTTACTGATGCTGAAAAGATGTACCATTTAGGGGTCCAGAAGTAAGTGATTAAATCATCTCCAATTACCAGAAATATATAAAAACAAAACTCCTGCACCAGATTTAATGACAACTAATTATCTGATTCTGATGTGGCAGTCTTGCAGAACCGCAAGACGAGCTTCAAAAATCATTCGATCAGTTTCTTCACAGAATGGAACGACACAAAAACAAAAAGACTTGGGCAGGAAAATCTCTACAAGGAGAGGACAAAAAGGTAATTTCACCAAGTATGGAAAATGAGAAGGGTAAAAATCTTGGATGCGAAGTAGATGAACATGCTGGTGATAACACGGTTGTGGTAAGATTTACAAAGACTGCAATTGTTGGAAAATCTAAAGCTGAAGATGCACGCCATCATGGGCTCGTGGAGCCCACAATCAACACCAAAGAAGCCATGGAAGCAATAAATAGCATGTTTCGTGAGCCTTTAGGCCCAGAACCTTTTCAAAAAAACAAAGAAAATGCTGACAGATTCAAGGCGGTTCAAGATAATGAAACGGGTCGACCCGTGGAGGAACCGTTTCAAATATATTGTGATGATGATGAAGAAAACAACAACGAAGATCAAAAACCCAAAATTGCTCCAAATATGACAAAAGGCGCGTTCGTTTTTCCGTGTCCAAAAGATATTCCTCTAGAATGTTCCAAAGACACACAACCAAAGTTTCGAGAAGATACAGTGATGTTGAGGTTTGTGGGGTCCACTATCTCGGATGAACCGAAGGTAGAAAACGTGTGCCATCATGGTTTAGTGGAGCCCACGGTGAACTTGAAGGAGGCCATGGATGACATTAATGGCATGTTTGGGAAACCGATTGAGTTTGTGAGAAAGAGAAGACCAAGAAAGCAAGAAAGACCATTTGAGGAAAAGCAAAATTGTAGCTCGTTTTTGATACTTGCGGATGATGAAACGGAAGTATGTAAGCCGAGTGGTTCGCGTTCAAGAAAAGAAAATGATTTATTTGAACAAACTGTTTGCACAAAGGATGCCATGGATGATATAAACAAGATGTTTTCAATGCCATTGGACTTTTAAGTGTAAGTGTATAATGAACTTGTTTATTGTTAAGATATTGTATTTTTGAAAAATCCACCCAATTATAGCAGAAAAATAGACCCTTAGTATTTCATTCCGTAAATGTGGAGTTTAACATATTAAATTAAAAAGAACATAACAAAATCAACTCGAATACGAAAATCAAATCAAGATTAGGGAGTGGTTTCCGGGTCGCAATTAGTAGGACGAAAAGCCAACGGGCCAGATCCGTAAACAACCGCTTCATAATTATTCCCATACAAAACCTTGTTCTCAAATTTCAAAGGCGACCCATTGATGCCATTGTTAACATTTGACAAAAGATTGCATGTTTCAAGAGGAGATGACAAAAGCTTCACATGGCAAGAATGAAGAGGATGATCCAATAAATAATGTGTCATCTTGAAATCTTTAAGCTCCGCGTAAAAATATCCGTCTTCATTGGTTAAAAAAGTGTTGTAGTAACTCACTCTTTTTTTATGGTTTTTACAGATGACACTGACTTTGGCTGCCGGAATTGGCTCGGCTCCGGTGAGAGACCATGATCCGAAATATTTACAGCTTTGACAGTACACCTTCCCTTCCACCACAACGGTGGCGGTTTTGTCTTCATGGGCGGTGGTGGTGGTTGATAAGAGGGCTAGTTGGAGGAGGATGGCGATGGTGATGATGAGTCGGTTGTTTGCCATTTTTGTTTGCGTTGTGCGGAGTTGAAGAGTGGAATAATGAAAGATGTTTGTGGGATGATGATGATGATGAGGGATGGTGTGCGTTATATATGTAGTTTGCTGAGATTATTAAAAGGCGAAATAATAAAAAAGTTCGATTTTGGATTGAGATAGACGTGCTGGCTACTATGTAAAATTCTGAAGCCGAATTTAAAATCAGAAAATCTACGTGAAAGCCACTTCTTTATGTTTTTTGTTTAATATCTTGATAGCCGTTCTTATATTTGTGCTTTACATTATTTTATATATAAAAATTGGAAAAACAATTTGTTAATGATGTTTTAAAAAAGTGTTTATATAATTATATAATAATATTAAGAGTAACTTAGATCAATGGTTTTTGATACATCCTGCAACTTTGGGCTAAGCTTTTTTCTTGTATCATCGTTCTTTGGCTTGGTCTTTTTTTTTTTTTTTTTTTTTTTTGGTAAAATTGGTCTCCCCTTCTAAAACCATTTGAAATGTGTCGTCAAATGTCGGTAAAAAGACGTTTTTACCCTTATTTTGTCTTTTATGTTAATTTGCAATTTTGTTTTTCTTCAATTATTTGATATCAGACGAAATTATGCCATTGATTAATGTGGTTTACAAGAACTCATACAATAATGGCAACTATGAAATCTTCTGTGTTCCTGGTCTTGTGGTTTGAAAAATGAGCACGCCTGGTCATTTTGGTCAACACTGTATGATTTGAGTCGTTAGTCAACACCATATCATCTAGTGATAGCCACATTGGAAGCTGACGGGGCTTAACAGGGGCTTAATCAGTTCTCATTCCTCAGTCACCTTATCAGTTCTCATTGCTTTTACACGGACTGAGGTAGCTTGTGTAATGAACTTCCTCACAGAGGGTTGGAAGCCACGCAACCATTCCAACATTGTTGCCACACCTGAAAACAACCCCACTAAGATTTCAGACGACGTAGCCAAAACACTTTTCCCTTTTCTCATTCTCTTTCCAAATATTGTGTTTGATTTCTTAAATTAGGTGGTCTTTGTGTTGGAACATTCGTGCCATGATTTCCGAAATTAGGTGGTCTGAAATTTGCAAAATTGTTTCTTTAACTTTGGCTTGTTTGATTATAAATAAAACTTAAGCATAGCTTCTTGGTTCTGTAATGGAATGATAACGCAATGATGCCGATAAGACCCATTACTGGTGAAAAGACCATTAAGCGTCTTATTGACTTCTTTCTATACTTAATAGAGAAAGAACCACTTGATAGAAATAGTCAGAAAATCATGATTTCCCTATCTAGTCCTAACTCTATACAAATTGACCATCATTTTTCTTTTTCTTCCATTCCTTAAAATTTTCCCTCATTTTCTCAAATATCTTTTAAACATTATTTTGTTGGATAATTATGGGACCAGTTAATATCTAAATAATATATTGTTATCATAAATTCGATATTAATAGATAATGCTATTTAAAATTGTTGATGGACTGATTTTGAATAGTAGATAAACCTTATCTAGTGTTTATCATGTGGGTTGAGTTCCCGGTTGAATCAAACTCATCTCTATCCCTTAAATCTCTCACATTCGGTTATATCTCCATCTATATAAACACGTGATGAGTAGCAAATCAGATATACGTAAATACACAGATAAATTCGTGGGTATTATTTGCTGAGGGTTTAGAGAGAGCTTTTGAGATCAACTGAAAAACTAACCCTACACATCAGATCTGAAAAGCTTAATCGAAACAGGTATGTAATCTTCGTTTGTTTATTTCTTTTAATCAGATTCGAGATCAAGATCTAAGGTTTTAGCTTCCGCGTTTATATTTTGGTTATCGAAAATAATTAACAATTGGTATCAGAGCCTACTCGAATCTATCAAAAGAAACTTTTGGTTTAAGATTTAACGAACTAAAACTAAAACATACCTGTTTTGCAACTTCTTTAATAAGTTACAATTTAATTCGTTTTATCTGCGTCTTTGAATATGACTTGGTTTCTTGCGAACTATAGCAGAAAAGAGATATGGTAAATGATTATTGTTTCTTTTCTTCGATCTGTTTTTGTTTTGCGTATATATGTGGAATAGAAGTTCTAATAAGCATGCACGAACATGTTGCGTGTGTATGTATACATGCAATCTTTTCAGGAAAACATATTTTTTTCTTTAATATATATGTTTGACAATGACCATTCAATGAACTATGATATTATTATTATTATATGTTTCTTTGGTACTTAAAGCAAACTATCTCATTTGTTATAGTCATAAAACCAATTGCACTTGGTATAATTTTGTTGAGGTTTGGCTGTTGGTTTATATAAAGGGTATTGAGGGTTTTATTTTAATGTATATGAATTTGATATTTATCGTGTTAGGAGATCTTATTTCGGTATTTGTGAATAAGCATGTGATCAATAATAACATGGTTTTGAATCGAATTTAACAGTTTTAGGATATATCGATGTATATGAACATAACGTTTATGGTGATTAATTAATCCATATATTAATATTTAATTGTTAGGATTAATTTGTGCCCAATTTGATGATAATTTTTTTTTTCATGTGTCTATATTTATGGTTCAAATAGAGAATATAAATAATTTGTATATTCTTTTTTTTGGTTGTCAATAAAATGAATTATGATATCTTTTAATCTTTTAACATTTGGTAAGTACTATCCATACATCGGTTCTTTGTTTTTTTTAAGCTGTACTTTATCGCAACCATTTTTTATCGGATAGTTTTTATTTTTATTTTTGGTATATATGAAGCGATATCTCCATTTATGATTATTAAAAGATTATATGCCTTTTGTTCATTGGGTAATTTAGACATAAATTTATTTATTCTGCTTATGGCATATTAAAAAGATATACATAAATTAAAGGTGCTGGCTAGCTTTTACGGTTTTACCTAATGTTTATATTGGTAAATTTTTGTCGTTTTCTAGTTCCTTTTTATCAAACTTGAAAATGACGGTTTTTTTAATCGTGGACTTGTTTTTAGTTCCAAAATATAGGCTATGGATTTTTTGACTGTTTATGCTAATTAAGTTCTTTGTATTGATATCTATGGGACTAAAATCGTGTCATCGAGTGATTTATTCGGGTTGCGACACACTTTATTTATTTATTTTTGGGTTTGTTAACAAATTTCAGTTATGACATTGTTTATTTTCGAAGTGGTTTAATTGACATCAATATATCGCCAAAGCGATCTCTTTTGTGAAAACTAATTTACTGCGAATTTAAATTTTACGGTTTATGTGTTTGTCAATGCGGGTATTAATTGACCCAAAGGTTGGTTAATATTTGGTCGGATAAACACATTGTGGTGGTAAACATGTGACAATTATTTGGTTTCATGTGATTTATAAGTCAATCCAAAGAGGTGCTTTATTGATCGACATAATTTATTGTCAATGTTTTATCACTATAAAACAAGATATCAGTTGCAAGTTAATATTATTGTCCAAAGACTTGATATTAATGTTGTGTTGATATATTATGATGTTGTCATAAATTGAATTTTAAATATTATAGTTTATGTGTGTATTAATGCGGATATTAATCGGCCCAAAGGTAGATTAATATTTGGTCGAATAAACACATATGTAGCGGTAAACATATGACAATTATTCAGTTCCATGTGATTAATAAGTCAATCCAAAGAGGGGCTTATTAATTTATATGATTTATTGTCAATGTTTTATCACTAAAACAAGATATCTGTTGCAAGTTAATATTATTGTCCAAAGACTTGATATTAATGTTGTGTTGATACCTTGCAATATTGTCGTAAATTGAATTTATTGATTATGGATTAATGAGCATAAAGAATGAATATGTTATTTATGTTCTCAAAACATAAATTTGAAGTCCTGACATAATATTTGCAATATGAATGTTATTTATGCGCTTCACGGGACCATCTTTACGGAATGGAATCGGAGCATTATGTTAGTTCTCTGTTGCATGCATCTTGACAATGCAATTTGGATATAGCAACGTTCTTTGAGGATGTTGAGTTTGGGGGAGAAATAAGGTTAGAAACATTGTCATTAAGGAGCAATCTATCATGATTCATGTTATTGTTTCTGATTATGTGTAGATTGTAAGTATCTACTGCTGAAGTAGTAATTCATATACATGGACTGACAATGTTATTTAATCTCCCATTTATAATGAACAAATTCAACAACCTCAACTTATGAGATCCCATCTATAGCACCACGAGTTTCATCATATCATTATCTCGTTTGGTTTTGAGATAAAAACATAAGATGATTTGTGTATCAAAATTATAGTGGGAGTAAATATATATTTATGGTTTTAGACGATGATATTGAGAACACATGATCATACAATTAAATGCTATATGCTCACATATAGAAAATAAGATATTTTGGAGATCATTGGGTATTATGTTTTTTTTTATTTGATGCCAAGATAGTTACCGATCCATATCGGGCCACATTTTCCTGGTAGCAGGATGACCTATTTCATGAAAGAGTTTTAAGCAGCCTTTGGTAACTTCTTCCACTATGGCGGCATAAGTGATAGCATGCTTTGAGGCATCATATCACGGGATATGGTTGCGGAATTTTGTCACATGGCTGCATATTATTGGTATTGAAAGACCATTAAAGTTGTATTGTGGCAATAAGTCAGCAGTGTTATATTCCAATTACAACAGAAGTTCTACTATGTCAAAAGATATTGACATCGGGTTTCTAATTGTTAAATAAAGAGTGCAAAACGTAAAGTTTTTTTTTAATAAAGCATATTGGGACAAACTCCATGATAGCGGATCCGCTCACGAAGGGATTACCTTCCAAGGTCTTTCACGAGCATACTACACACATGGGTGTGATAAGGATTGATGATATTTTGTTTTAGTGGGAGTTTTGCATGTTATTTTGGTGCTTTATGTTTTGTTTAAGAATAATTATACATTTCTGTACAGAATTAAGGATTCAGTTTATTCCATAATTATTTGCACTTATTTGAAGTTTGATCTCACTTCAAACTAAATAGGGACTCGTAGGAAATCTAAATTGATTTCAAAACCACACATTTATGGTTAATCTATGTCATTTAGTCATATATGTATATGTGACCATTGATGAGTTTAGTTACGTAAATTGTAACAAAGACTGCTTTGATCCTATACTGTTGTGATTAATGGACGAGATTGTTTAAGGGTACCAATGCTATGATAACATATGTTAAAGCGCTTATATGGTTATGTATACATTAAGATATTCATGGTCCAGTGGGAGATTGTTGGATAATTATGGGACCAGTTAATATCTAAATAATATATTGTTATCATAAATTCGATATTAATAGATAATGTTATTTAAAATTGTTGATGGACTGATTTTGAATAGTAGATAAACCTTATCTAGTGTTTATCATGTGGGTTGAGTTCCCGGTTGAATCAAACTCATCTCTATCCCTTAAATCTCTCACATTCGGTTATATCTCCATCTATATAAACACGTGATGAGTAGCAAATCAGATATACGTAAATACACAGATAAATTCGTGGGTATTATTTGCTGAGGGTTTAGAGAGAGCTTTTGAGATCAACTGAAAAACTAACCCTACACATCAGATCTGAAAAGCTTAATCGAAACAGGTATGTAATCTTCGTTTGTTTATTTCTTTTAATCAGATTCGAGATCAAGATCTAAGGTTTTAGCTTCCGCGTTTATATTTTGGTTATCGAAAATAATTAACAATTGGTATCAGAGCCTACTCGAATCTATCAAAAGAAACTTTTGGTTTAAGATTTAACGAACTAAAACTAAAACATACCTGTTTTGCAACTTCTTTAATAAGTTACAATTTAATTCGTTTTATCTGCGTCTTTGAATATGACTTGGTTTCTTGCGAACTATAGCAGAAAAGAGATATGGTAAATGATTATTGTTTCTTTTCTTCGATCTGTTTTTGTTTTGCGTATATATGTGGAATAGAAGTTCTAATAAGCATGCACGAACATGTTGCGTGTGTATGTATACATGCAATCTTTTCAGGAAAACATATTTTTTTTCTTTAATATATATGTTTGACAATGACCATTCAATGAACTATGATATTATTATTATTATATGTTTCTTTGGTACTTAAAGCAAACTATCTCATCGATATTTGTTATAGTCATAAAACCAATTGCACTTGGTATAATTTTGTTGAGGTTTGGCTGTTGGTTTATATAAAGGGTATTGAGGGTTTTATTTTAATGTATATGAATTTGATATTTATCGTGTTAGGAGATCTTATTTCGGTATTTGTGAATAAGCATGTGATCAATAATAACATGGTTTTGAATCGAATTTAACAGTTTTAGGATATGTCGATGTATATGAACATAACGTTTATGGTGATTAATTAATCCATATATTAATATTTAATTGTTAGGATTAATTTGTGCCCAATTTGATGATAATTTTTTTTTTCATGTGTCTATATTTATGGTTCAAATAGAGAATATAAATAATTTGTATATTCTTTTTTTTGGTTGTCAATAAAATGAATTATGATATCTTTTAATCTTTTAACATTTGGTAAGTACTATCCATACATCGGTTCTTTGTTTTTTTTAAGCTGTACTTTATCGCAACCATTTTTGATCGGATAGTTTTTATTTTTATTTTTGGTATATATGAAGCGATATCTCCATTTATGATTATTAAAAGATTATATGCCTTTTGTTCATTGGGTAATTTAGACATAAATTTATTTATTCTGCTTATGGCATATTAAAAAGATATACATAAATTAAAGGTGCTGGCTAGCTTTTACGGTTTTACCTAATGTTTATATTGGTAAATTTTTGTCGTTTTCTGGTTCCTTTTTATCAAACTTGAAAATGACGGTTTTTTTAATCGTGGACTTGTTTTTAGTTCCAAAATATAGGCTATGGATTTTTTGACTGTTTATGCTAATTAAGTTCTTTGTATTGATATCTATGGGACTAAAATCGTGTCATCGAGTGATTTATTCGGGTTGCGACACACTTTATTTATTTATTTTTGGGTTTGTTAACAAATTTCAGTTATGACATTGTTTATTTTCGAAGTGGTTTAATTGACATCAATATATCGCCAAAGCGATCTCTTTTGTGAAAACTAATTTACTGCGAATTTAAATTTTACGGTTTATGTGTTTGTCAATGCGGGTATTAATTGACCCAAAGGTTGGTTAATATTTGGTCGGATAAACACATTGTGGTGGTAAACATGTGACAATTATTTGGTTTCATGTGATTTATAAGTCAATCCAAAGAGGTGCTTTATTGATCGACATAATTTATTGTCAATGTTTTATCACTATAAAACAAGATATCAGTTGCAAGTTAATATTACTGTCCAAAGACTTGATATTAATGTTGTGTTGATATATTATGATGTTGTCATAAATTGAATTTTAAATATTATAGTTTATGTGTGTATTAATGCGAATATTAATCGGCCCAAAGGTAGATTAATATTTGGTCGAATAAACACATATGTAGCGGTAAACATATGACAATTATTCAGTTCCATGTGATTAATAAGTCAATCCAAAGAGGGGCTTATTAATTTATATGATTTATTGTCAATGTTTTATCACTAAAACAAGATATCTGTTGCAAGTTAATATTATTGTCCAAAGACTTGATATTAATGTTGTGTTGATACCTTGCAATATTGTCGTAAATTGAATTTATTGATTATGGATTAATGAGCATAAAGAATGAATATGTTATTTATGTTCTCAAAACATAAATTTGAAGTCCTGACATAATATTTGCAATATGAATGTTATTTATGCGCTTCACGGGACCATCTTTACGGAATGGAATCGGAGCATTATGTTAGTTCTCTGTTGCATGCATCTTGACAATGCAATTTGGATATAGCAACGTTCTTTGAGGATGTTGAGTTTGGGGGAGAAATAAGGTTAGAAACATTGTCATTAAGGAGCAATCTATCATGATTCATGTTATTGTTTCTGATTATGTGTAGATTGTAAGTATCTACTGCTGAAGTAGTAATTCATATACATGGACTGACAATGTTATTTAATCTCCCATTTATAATGAACAAATTCAACAACCTCAACTTATGAGATCCCATCTATAGCACCACGAGTTTCATCATATCATTATCTCGTTTGGTTTTGAGATAAAAACATAAGATGATTTGTGTATCAAAATTATAGTGGGAGTAAATATATATTTATGGTTTTAGACGATGATATTGAGAACACATGATCATACAATTAAATGCTATATGCTCACATATAGAAAATAAGATATTTTGGAGATCATTGGGTATTATGTTTTTTTTTATTTGATGCCAAGATAGTTACCGATCCATATCGGGCCACATTTTCCTGGTAGCAGGATGACCTATTTCATGAAAGAGTTTTAAGCAGCCTTTGGTAACTTCTTCCACTATGGCGGCATAAGTGATAGCATGCTTTGAGGCATCATATCACGGGATATGGTTGCGGAATTTTGTCACATGGCTGCATATTATTGGTATTGAAAGACCATTAAAGTTGTATTGTGGCAATAAGTCAGCAGTGTTATATTCCAATTACAACAGAAGTTCTACTATGTCAAAAGATATTGACATCGGGTTTCTAATTGTTAAATAAAGAGTGCAAAACGGAAAGTTTTTTTTTAATAAAGCACATTGGGACAAACTCCATGATAGCGGATCCGCTCACGAAGGGATTACCTTCCAAGGTCTTTCACGAGCATACTACACACATGGGTGTGATAAGGATTGATGATATTTTGTTTTAGTGGGAGTTTTGCATGTTATTTTGGTGCTTTATGTTTTGTTTAAGAATAATTATACATTTCTGTACAGAATTAAGGATTCAGTTTATTCCATAATTATTTGCACTTATTTGAAGTTTGATCTCACTTCAAACTAAATAGGGACTCGTAGGAAATCTAAATTGATTTCAAAACCACACATTTATGGTTAATCTATGTCATTTAGTCATATATGTATATGTGACCATTGATGAGTTTAGTTACGTAAATTGTAACAAAGACTGCTTTGATCCTATACTGTTGTGATTAATGGACGAGATTGTTTAAGGGTACCAATGCTATGATAACATATGTTAAAGCGCTTATATGGTTATGTATACATTAAGATATTCATGGTCCAGTGGGAGATTGTTGGATAATTATGGGACCAGTTAATATCTAAATAATATATTGTTATCATAAATTCGATATTAATAGATAATGTTATTTAAAATTGTTGATGGACTGATTTTGAATAGTAGATAAACCTTATCTAGTGTTTATCATGTGGGTTGAGTTCCCGGTTGAATCAAACTCATCTCTATCCCTTAAATCTCTCACATTCGGTTATATCTCCATCTATATAAACACGTGATGAGTAGCAAATCAGATATACGTAAATACACAGATAAATTCGTGGGTATTATTTGCTGAGGGTTTAGAGAGAGCTTTTGAGATCAACTGAAAAACTAACCCTACACATCAGATCTGAAAAGCTTAATCGAAACAGGTATGTAATCTTCGTTTGTTTATTTCTTTTAATCAGATTCGAGATCAAGATCTAAGGTTTTAGCTTCCGCGTTTATATTTTGGTTATCGAAAATAATTAACAATTGGTATCAGAGCCTACTCGAATCTATCAAAAGAAACTTTTGGTTTAAGATTTAACGAACTAAAACTAAAACATACCTGTTTTGCAACTTCTTTAATAAGTTACAATTTAATTCGTTTTATCTGCGTCTTTGAATATGACTTGGTTTCTTGCGAACTATAGCAGAAAAGAGATATGGTAAATGATTATTGTTTCTTTTCTTCGATCTGTTTTTGTTTTGCGTATATATGTGGAATAGAAGTTCTAATAAGCATGCACGAACATGTTGCGTGTGTATGTATACATGCAATCTTTTCAGGAAAACATATTTTTTTTCTTTAATATATATGTTTGACAATGACCATTCAATGAACTATGATATTATTATTATTATATGTTTCTTTGGTACTTAAAGCAAACTATCTCATCGATATTTGTTATAGTCATAAAACCAATTGCACTTGGTATAATTTTGTTGAGGTTTGGCTGTTGGTTTATATAAAGGGTATTGAGGGTTTTATTTTAATGTATATGAATTTGATATTTATCGTGTTAGGAGATCTTATTTCGGTATTTGTGAATAAGCATGTGATCAATAATAACATGGTTTTGAATCGAATTTAACAGTTTTAGGATATGTCGATGTATATGAACATAACGTTTATGGTGATTAATTAATCCATATATTAATATTTAATTGTTAGGATTAATTTGTGCCCAATTTGATGATAATTTTTTTTTCATGTGTCTATATTTATGGTTCAAATAGAGAATATAAATAATTTGTATATTCTTTTTTTTGGTTGTCAATAAAATGAATTATGATATCTTTTAATCTTTTAACATTTGGTAAGTACTATCCATACATCGGTTCTTTGTTTTTTTTAAGCTGTACTTTATCGCAACCATTTTTGATCGGATAGTTTTTATTTTTATTTTTGGTATATATGAAGCGATATCTCCATTTATGATTATTAAAAGATTATATGCCTTTTGTTCATTGGGTAATTTAGACATAAATTTATTTATTCTGCTTATGGCATATTAAAAAGATATACATAAATTAAAGGTGCTGGCTAGCTTTTACGGTTTTACCTAATGTTTATATTGGTAAATTTTTGTCGTTTTCTAGTTCCTTTTTATCAAACTTGAAAATGACGGTTTTTTTAATCGTGGACTTGTTTTTAGTTCCAAAATATAGGCTATGGATTTTTTGACTGTTTATGCTAATTAAGTTCTTTGTATTGATATCTATGGGACTAAAATCGTGTCATCGAGTGATTTATTCGGGTTGCGACACACTTTATTTATTTATTTTTGGGTTTGTTAACAAATTTCAGTTATGACATTGTTTATTTTCGAAGTGGTTTAATTGACATCAATATATCGCCAAAGCGATCTCTTTTGTGAAAACTAATTTACTGCGAATTTAAATTTTACGGTTTATGTGTTTGTCAATGCGGGTATTAATTGACCCAAAGGTTGGTTAATATTTGGTCGGATAAACACATTGTGGTGGTAAACATGTGACAATTATTTGGTTTCATGTGATTTATAAGTCAATCCAAAGAGGTGCTTTATTGATCGACATAATTTATTGTCAATGTTTTATCACTATAAAACAAGATATCAGTTGCAAGTTAATATTACTGTCCAAAGACTTGATATTAATGTTGTGTTGATATATTATGATGTTGTCATAAATTGAATTTTAAATATTATAGTTTATGTGTGTATTAATGCGGATATTAATCGGCCCAAAGGTAGATTAATATTTGGTCGAATAAACACATATGTAGCGGTAAACATATGACAATTATTCAGTTCCATGTGATTAATAAGTCAATCCAAAGAGGGGCTTATTAATTTATATGATTTATTGTCAATGTTTTATCACTAAAACAAGATATCTGTTGCAAGTTAATATTATTGTCCAAAGACTTGATATTAATGTTGTGTTGATACCTTGCAATATTGTCGTAAATTGAATTTATTGATTATGGATTAATGAGCATAAAGAATGAATATGTTATTTATGTTCTCAAAACATAAATTTGAAGTCCTGACATAATATTTGCAATATGAATGTTATTTATGCGCTTCACGGGACCATCTTTACGGAATGGAATCGGAGCATTATGTTAGTTCTCTGTTGCATGCATCTTGACAATGCAATTTGGATATAGCAACGTTCTTTGAGGATGTTGAGTTTGGGGGAGAAATAAGGTTAGAAACATTGTCATTAAGGAGCAATCTATCATGATTCATGTTATTGTTTCTGATTATGTGTAGATTGTAAGTATCTACTGCTGAAGTAGTAATTCATATACATGGACTGACAATGTTATTTAATCTCCCATTTATAATGAACAAATTCAACAACCTCAACTTATGAGATCCCATCTATAGCACCACGAGTTTCATCATATCATTATCTCGTTTGGTTTTGAGATAAAAACATAAGATGATTTGTGTATCAAAATTATAGTGGGAGTAAATATATATTTATGGTTTTAGACGATGATATTGAGAACACATGATCATACAATTAAATGCTATATGCTCACATATAGAAAATAAGATATTTTGGAGATCATTGGGTATTATGTTTTTTTTTATTTGATGCCAAGATAGTTACCGATCCATATCGGGCCACATTTTCCTGGTAGCAGGATGACCTATTTCATGAAAGAGTTTTAAGCAGCCTTTGGTAACTTCTTCCACTATGGCGGCATAAGTGATAGCATGCTTTGAGGCATCATATCACGGGATATGGTTGCGGAATTTTGTCACATGGCTGCATATTATTGGTATTGAAAGACCATTAAAGTTGTATTGTGGCAATAAGTCAGCAGTGTTATATTCCAATTACAACAGAAGTTCTACTATGTCAAAAGATATTGACATCGGGTTTCTAATTGTTAAATAAAGAGTGCAAAACGGAAAGTTTTTTTTTAATAAAGCACATTGGGACAAACTCCATGATAGCGGATCCGCTCACGAAGGGATTACCTTCCAAGGTCTTTCACGAGCATACTACACACATGGGTGTGATAAGGATTGATGATATTTTGTTTTAGTGGGAGTTTTGCATGTTATTTTGGTGCTTTATGTTTTGTTTAAGAATAATTATACATTTCTGTACAGAATTAAGGATTCAGTTTATTCCATAATTATTTGCACTTATTTGAAGTTTGATCTCACTTCAAACTAAATAGGGACTCGTAGGAAATCTAAATTGATTTCAAAACCACACATTTATGGTTAATCTATGTCATTTAGTCATATATGTATATGTGACCATTGATGAGTTTAGTTACGTAAATTGTAACAAAGACTGCTTTGATCCTATACTGTTGTGATTAATGGACGAGATTGTTTAAGGGTACCAATGCTATGATAACATATGTTAAAGCGCTTATATGGTTATGTATACATTAAGATATTCATGGTCCAGTGGGAGATTGTTGGATAATTATGGGACCAGTTAATATCTAAATAATATATTGTTATCATAAATTCGATATTAATAGATAATGTTATTTAAAATTGTTGATGGACTGATTTTGAATAGTAGATAAACCTTATCTAGTGTTTATCATGTGGGTTGAGTTCCCGGTTGAATCAAACTCATCTCTATCCCTTAAATCTCTCACATTCGGTTATATCTCCATCTATATAAACACGTGATGAGTAGCAAATCAGATATACGTAAATACACAGATAAATTCGTGGGTATTATTTGCTGAGGGTTTAGAGAGAGCTTTTGAGATCAACTGAAAAACTAACCCTACACATCAGATCTGAAAAGCTTAATCGAAACAGGTATGTAATCTTCGTTTGTTTATTTCTTTTAATCAGATTCGAGATCAAGATCTAAGGTTTTAGCTTCCGCGTTTATATTTTGGTTATCGAAAATAATTAACAATTGGTATCAGAGCCTACTCGAATCTATCAAAAGAAACTTTTGGTTTAAGATTTAACGAACTAAAACTAAAACATACCTGTTTTGCAACTTCTTTAATAAGTTACAATTTAATTCGTTTTATCTGCGTCTTTGAATATGACTTGGTTTCTTGCGAACTATAGCAGAAAAGAGATATGGTAAATGATTATTGTTTCTTTTCTTCGATCTGTTTTTGTTTTGCGTATATATGTGGAATAGAAGTTCTAATAAGCATGCACGAACATGTTGCGTGTGTATGTATACATGCAATCTTTTCAGGAAAACATATTTTTTTTCTTTAATATATATGTTTGACAATGACCATTCAATGAACTATGATATTATTATTATTATATGTTTCTTTGGTACTTAAAGCAAACTATCTCATCGATATTTGTTATAGTCATAAAACCAATTGCACTTGGTATAATTTTGTTGAGGTTTGGCTGTTGGTTTATATAAAGGGTATTGAGGGTTTTATTTTAATGTATATGAATTTGATATTTATCGTGTTAGGAGATCTTATTTCGGTATTTGTGAATAAGCATGTGATCAATAATAACATGGTTTTGAATCGAATTTAACAGTTTTAGGATATGTCGATGTATATGAACATAACGTTTATGGTGATTAATTAATCCATATATTAATATTTAATTGTTAGGATTAATTTGTGCCCAATTTGATGATAATTTTTTTTTCATGTGTCTATATTTATGGTTCAAATAGAGAATATAAATAATTTGTATATTCTTTTTTTTGGTTGTCAATAAAATGAATTATGATATCTTTTAATCTTTTAACATTTGGTAAGTACTATCCATACATCGGTTCTTTGTTTTTTTTAAGCTGTACTTTATCGCAACCATTTTTGATCGGATAGTTTTTATTTTTATTTTTGGTATATATGAAGCGATATCTCCATTTATGATTATTAAAAGATTATATGCCTTTTGTTCATTGGGTAATTTAGACATAAATTTATTTATTCTGCTTATGGCATATTAAAAAGATATACATAAATTAAAGGTGCTGGCTAGCTTTTACGGTTTTACCTAATGTTTATATTGGTAAATTTTTGTCGTTTTCTAGTTCCTTTTTATCAAACTTGAAAATGACGGTTTTTTTAATCGTGGACTTGTTTTTAGTTCCAAAATATAGGCTATGGATTTTTTGACTGTTTATGCTAATTAAGTTCTTTGTATTGATATCTATGGGACTAAAATCGTGTCATCGAGTGATTTATTCGGGTTGCGACACACTTTATTTATTTATTTTTGGGTTTGTTAACAAATTTCAGTTATGACATTGTTTATTTTCGAAGTGGTTTAATTGACATCAATATATCGCCAAAGCGATCTCTTTTGTGAAAACTAATTTACTGCGAATTTAAATTTTACGGTTTATGTGTTTGTCAATGCGGGTATTAATTGACCCAAAGGTTGGTTAATATTTGGTCGGATAAACACATTGTGGTGGTAAACATGTGACAATTATTTGGTTTCATGTGATTTATAAGTCAATCCAAAGAGGTGCTTTATTGATCGACATAATTTATTGTCAATGTTTTATCACTATAAAACAAGATATCAGTTGCAAGTTAATATTACTGTCCAAAGACTTGATATTAATGTTGTGTTGATATATTATGATGTTGTCATAAATTGAATTTTAAATATTATAGTTTATGTGTGTATTAATGCGGATATTAATCGGCCCAAAGGTAGATTAATATTTGGTCGAATAAACACATATGTAGCGGTAAACATATGACAATTATTCAGTTCCATGTGATTAATAAGTCAATCCAAAGAGGGGCTTATTAATTTATATGATTTATTGTCAATGTTTTATCACTAAAACAAGATATCTGTTGCAAGTTAATATTATTGTCCAAAGACTTGATATTAATGTTGTGTTGATACCTTGCAATATTGTCGTAAATTGAATTTATTGATTATGGATTAATGAGCATAAAGAATGAATATGTTATTTATGTTCTCAAAACATAAATTTGAAGTCCTGACATAATATTTGCAATATGAATGTTATTTATGCGCTTCACGGGACCATCTTTACGGAATGGAATCGGAGCATTATGTTAGTTCTCTGTTGCATGCATCTTGACAATGCAATTTGGATATAGCAACGTTCTTTGAGGATGTTTAGTTTGGGGGAGAAATAAGGTTAGAAACATTGTCATTAAGGAGCAATCTATCATGATTCATGTTATTGTTTCTGATTATGTGTAGATTGTAAGTATCTACTGCTGAAGTAGTAATTCATATACATGGACTGACAATGTTATTTAATCTCCCATTTATAATGAACAAATTCAACAACCTCAACTTATGAGATCCCATCTATAGCACCACGAGTTTCATCATATCATTATCTCGTTTGGTTTTGAGATAAAAACATAAGATGATTTGTGTATCAAAATTATAGTGGGAGTAAATATATATTTATGGTTTTAGACGATGATATTGAGAACACATGATCATACAATTAAATGCTATATGCTCACATATAGAAAATAAGATATTTTGGAGATCATTGGGTATTATGTTTTTTTTTATTTGATGCCAAGATAGTTACCGATCCATATCGGGCCACATTTTCCTGGTAGCAGGATGACCTATTTCATGAAAGAGTTTTAAGCAGCCTTTGGTAACTTCTTCCACTATGGCGGCATAAGTGATAGCATGCTTTGAGGCATCATATCACGGGATATGGTTGCGTAATTTTGTCACATGGCTGCATATTATTGGTATTGAAAGACCATTAAAGTTGTATTGTGGCAATAAGTCAGCAGTGTTATATTCCAATTACAACAGAAGTTCTACTATGTCAAAAGATATTGACATCGGGTTTCTAATTGTTAAATAAAGAGTGCAAAACGGAAAGTTTTTTTTTAATAAAGCACATTGGGACAAACTCCATGATAGCGGATCCGCTCACGAAGGGATTACCTTCCAAGGTCTTTCACGAGCATACTACACACATGGGTGTGATAAGGATTGATGATATTTTGTTTTAGTGGGAGTTTTGCATGTTATTTTGGTGCTTTATGTTTTGTTTAAGAATAATTATACATTTCTGTACAGAATTAAGGATTCAGTTTATTCCATAATTATTTGCACTTATTTGAAGTTTGATCTCACTTCAAACTAAATAGGGACTCGTAGGAAATCTAAATTGATTTCAAAACCACACATTTATGGTTAATCTATGTCATTTAGTCATATATGTATATGTGACCATTGATGAGTTTAGTTACGTAAATTGTAACAAAGACTGCTTTGATCCTATACTGTTGTGATTAATGGACGAGATTGTTTAAGGGTACCAATGCTATGATAACATATGTTAAAGCGCTTATATGGTTATGTATACATTAAGATATTCATGGTCCAGTGGGAGATTGTTGGATAATTATGGGACCAGTTAATATCTAAATAATATATTGTTATCATAAATTCGATATTAATAGATAATGTTATTTAAAATTGTTGATGGACTGATTTTGAATAGTAGATAAACCTTATCTAGTGTTTATCATGTGGGTTGAGTTCCCGGTTGAATCAAACTCATCTCTATCCCTTAAATCTCTCACATTCGGTTATATCTCCATCTATATAAACACGTGATGAGTAGCAAATCAGATATACGTAAATACACAGATAAATTCGTGGGTATTATTTGCTGAGGGTTTAGAGAGAGCTTTTGAGATCAACTGAAAAACTAACCCTACACATCAGATCTGAAAAACTTAATCGAAACAGGTATGTAATCTTCGTTTGTTTATTTCTTTTAATCAGATTCGAGATCAAGATCTAAGGTTTTAGTTTCCGTGTTTATATTTTGGTTATCGAAAATAATTAACATATTTACCCATAACACTTTATGGAAAATTGTAAACCTTAACCAGCAAATAAGTATGTTAATTCGTTGAAGAGAAAAAAAAATACAAGATCAACTAGAATACAAAAAAACACCAAAATCACAAAATCAAATCAAGTTTAGGGAGTGGTTTCCGGGTCGCAATTAGTAGGCCGAAAAGCCAACGGTCCACATCCATAAACAACTGCTTCATAATTCTTCCCATACAACACCTTGTTCTCAAATTTCAAAGGCGACCCATTGATGCCATTGTTAACATTTGACAAAAGGTTGCACGTTTCAAGAGGAGACGACAAAAGCTTCACATGACAAGAATGAAGAGGATGATCCAATAAATAATGTGTCATCTTGAAATCTTTAAGCTCCGCATAAAAATAGCCGTCTTCATTGGTCAAAAAAGTGTTGTAATAACTCACTCTTTTTCTATGGTTTTTGCAGATGACACTGACTTTGGCTGCCGGGATTGGCTCGGCTCCAGTTAGAGACCATGATCCGAAGTATTTGCAACTCTGGCAATACACCTTTCCTTCCACCACAACGGTGGCGGTTTTATCTTGTTTGGTGGCTACGTCTTTAGCCGTGGTTGTTGCTGCTAGGAGGGCTAGTGGGAGGAGGATGGAGATGGTGATAATGAATCGATTGTTTGCCATTTTTGTTGTGTGTTTCAGAGTTGAAGAGTGGAATAAAGTTGTTTGCGGGATGAAGAAGATGAGGATGGTATGTGTTATATATATAGTTTGGTGACATGATTAAAAGCAAAACAAGAAAGACGTGCGGGCTATTATGCAATAATCTGAACCCAAAATTAAAATCACACTCTACGTGAAAGCCACTTCTTTCTATTTTTGTAATATACTTTGACAATGTTAAAAAACATTTATAAATATTGTCAAAAACATTTATAAATTATATTATAGTATGTAATATGTTGATTTCATATATTAAATTAGTAAGACAGATTTATTTAATGATATTTTTAGAAAGTGATATATTGTATAAATGTAACCAAATTAAATTAAATTATCTAATTTACGTGTTTTATTCCATTTATTATTAATAGTGTTTGCTATAATATAATTTAATCTTTTACTTGGATATGGTGATGTTAACTTATTGAAGACGTGAACAACGCTTGTTTATTTTTTTATGAGGCAAATTTTATAAAAGACACTAATTTTTCGAAAAATTTGGATTTTGACACTGTGTTATTTTTTTTCAATTTAGTCACTAAGTTTTTAATTTTTTTGAATTAAGTCACTATATTTTCAATTTTGTTTTAATTTTGACCATTTGACCGGTCAACCCGGTAGCCAGCTGGCGTGACATGA
The DNA here is from genome assembly GCA_023525715.1 of Cichorium intybus. Taxonomy (NCBI): domain Eukaryota; kingdom Viridiplantae; phylum Streptophyta; class Magnoliopsida; order Asterales; family Asteraceae; genus Cichorium; species Cichorium intybus. The sequence continues at coordinate 7,338,020 of CM042014.1, read as the reverse complement.
TAACGTGTCAGTCTTTGATGATGCGACGCTGACGTGGCATGCTGACATGGCACCTGAGTGTCAAAATTGAAACAAAATAGAAAACATAGTGACTTAATTGGAAAAAATTGAAAAGTTAGTGTTTTAATTGAAAAAAAATAACACAGTGTCTAAATCAATTTTTTTTTTGAAAAATTAGTGTCTTTTTTTGGAAATTTTCCTACATTTTTTAAAATGATAAATTCGTCTTTTTACGTTTTAGAACGTATAAATATATATTTTTTACAAGTATAAAGACATATTTTTATACTTTTAGAAGCATACATACAATTTCATAAGTATATATACGTATTTATACTTCTAAAGACGTAAAAAACGTATTTACACTTCTAAAGACGTGAAAAACAATATTTATACTTCTAAATTAACGAACAAATACTTATTTTAATGTTTTTAGAAATATAAAATACGTTTTCTTTTGCATATAATCACGTATCGTATCAATCAAAAGTATGTTTATAGTGAAAAATAATGAAAACAAACTTAAACCAACATAAAAGAACAAACATAAATAAACAGACATAAATTAATGAACAAATACTTATTTTTATGTTTTTAGAAATATAAAATACGTTTGTTTTCCATATAATCACATATTGTATCAATCAAAAACATGTTTATAATGGAAAAATATCGAGAAAGAGTTTTTAACTCATTTTATAATACGTATTTTATTGATATATACATGTTTATATGTAGAAAAACGTATTTATATTTTTAAAAGCATAAAAATAAATTTATATATACTTATGACAATGTACCTATGTTTCTATAAATATAAAAATATGTATTTATACTTGTAAAAAATATATTTATACTTCTAAAAACGTAAAAATACGATTTTATACTTTTAAAAAAATGTAGAAAAAGTTCCAAAAAAGACACTAACTTTTCAAAAAAATCAATTTTGACACTGTGTTATTTTTTTCAAATAAGACACTAAGTTTCAATTTTTTCAAATTAAGTCACTATGTTTTCAATTTTGTTTAAATTTTGATACTCGGATGCCATGTCAGCATGTCACGTTGCGTCGCATCATCAAAGACTGACACGTCATCATGCCATGTCAAAATCGATTTTTTTTTGAAAAGTTAGTGTTTTTTATGAAAGTTAGTGACTTAATTGAAAAAAATCGATTTTTTTTGAAAAGTTAGTGTTTTTTAGTGACTTAATTGAAAGTTGTTTGCGGGATGAAAGAAGATGAGGATGGTATGTGTTATATATATATATATATATATATATATATATATATATATATATATATATATATATATATATATATATATATATATATATATATATATATATATATATATATATATATATATATGTTCATATATAAACACTAAATATTGTGTAATTGTGTGATTAATTCTGGTCCAATCAATTCATAAGGGTAATTTTGTAATTTTATTAATTTAATTAATGAGTTTGACCATTCCCAAATACACGTCGAACCCTAAATGCCAAGTCTATCTACCCCATTTTCTTACGAACGATGAAATACCAGATCGGTTTCGGGCATGGCTGCTTTGCCTTACTTTGACAAAATCGACCCTTCTACCATTGACGTTGATTTAGGGTTCTGATGCATTCAATTTGGGATTATGGGTTGCCGTTTAGTTGCCGACAGATCATAAAGAAAGCACAAAGGATGAAAGGAGAGGCGATGGCCATGTCCTGGTGGAAACCAATCCTTATTTTGTTACCATGTTTGTTCATCAGCATTCCGGCAAACGTCTATGACAAAGGTGAGGAATTATAGGTTTCCGATTAATTGACTACTAATTGCCGATGATTCATAAAGAAAGCAGGCGGCGATTTATTTGTTGGTATAACTGCATCCCTCTATTGCTGCCCGTATATTCTACAATTCAAACTATCATTATTTTATCATTGAAGTAAGTTCTTGTCGGCCAAACCTTTAATTTCTTTTAAAAAATTAGGTAAATTAGGTTTTTCAAATTTTATGTATATGATTTTTGGGCAGGGATAGACAAATCCGATTCTTGATTTTCTTTTTCGGTTATAGACATTTTTTAGCTCCATTCGTGACCTAATTCACTTCAAAATCAAAATCGACTAGTTAATTTGTTGGTGATTACATCTCGAATGGTAAGACAATTACATTTTAAAGTCAAAAAATATTGATAAATAAATTTATCGAAATTGCAGGTAATTGTCTTACACATCGGAAAAGATCAAGATGATCCATGTATGAAGACAATATATAGTACCATTTGAGCAAGAAGACACTGCAGTCATACGTACATATTCTTTAAGAATATTTGCAGACATTCTGATATATTTTCTTATTCACACATTCTTTAAGAATGTTATGTATATTCTTCAAGAATGTTTGGATATAATTTAGTGTTTTAGTAAAGAATGTTATGTAGTATAGAATTGCTTATTCTTATGACTTAATGTATTTGTCTATTTTTAAGAATACTAATTCAATCAAGAATATCTTCATGTATTTGTCCATTATTATTAATCGTATTCTTTAAGAATAAAGCCTAGCATTCAGAATGTATATTCTATTCTTTAAGAATGCACTTGTCATTTTTTTTATATATAGACTGGTATTCTTTAAGAACGTTAATTAAAAAAAACTAAACAACACGGTTAATATGTATTAAATAAAAATCCTACCAAATTAGAATATATAAATATGTATTAAATTCAAAATGCCATAAAATTAGGAGATAATTTGGGAATTTCCTTTTATAAAAATTGATTGATAGACTAAAATACCCTTTATAAGGGTCTAATTGTAAAAACTGATTAATTAATTATTATATATTTACGTTTAGGACCCTGAATCTAGAACTGTAGATCGTTTCGATTTGACGCTTCACATTTCATCACACATTCACACAATACTTGCAATCCACATTTGGACCTGTATTAGTCGTACTTTTGGAAATCCCATAAATTTGTCTTCATGGTGTGATTTTCTGACAGGCTTGATCCCCCTCTCCGTTAACACTAAACTTTTTCTGTTAAACCATGATAAAATGACCAATATACCCCTCATTTTATTTTTAAGTAATTTGTTTTAAAAAATAAATATATATCTCCACCATTCTCTTGCTCTCTCGCTTTCGTTAATTTGATTGATTTCATCAACAAATCGACTTTAATTGAAACATTTGTCGACATTTTCTTTTGTGCAGTCCCTATTTGGGTGGCGCTGATGGTTGGGTTTGTGATCGGATGGGCGTGGACCAACCTTGTGTTTTTAGGTTTTCGTTCCAAGTTGCGACGATTCGCTTAGACGACTTTTCTAAGATTCGGTGCTCTCTGCCTTTAGCTGGCCTTCACTACACTCTTGGCATTTTTGTTAGGCATCGATCGTGGTCAAGCTTTTATTGCCACATGTCATGGCAAAAGGGGAGTAGTTGCCTACCGCTCAGTATGCTTATGGAAGTGGTGTAGACTTAAAATTAGTATCGTTTCCATTTATTCAATCTTCACTCCATCCTTTATGCAAGTATGGTTGGTTGTTTAGGGTTTGCTTATTTGAGTTTTTTTATAGCTTTCCATGTTATTTCAAGGTTAAATACCGGAATTGAAACATTACATTCAGTAGTTAAATTCCCTAATATACCAGAGGTTTACCTCTTGGGAGTTTTTGTTTGTTTTCTTGATATGATAATATCTGATTCTAATGTGATTTTGTAATTCCTTTTTAAGCGATGTTCCTGTTTTTAGGAGAAAATATGATGTGTGATTACTTAATGGTTTTAAAGTCTAGGTGTTTAATCAAGTTTGAGTCAGACTGCAAATGATTCATTGTAGCTGATAATTTAGTACACTAAGCGTTGCAGGTAGGGTTTACACTTTGAATAGCTAAATTTATCTGACAATGTTATTGTGGAAAGTGTAACACCCAGTTTCTTATCTCCGGATTACATCATCATCACTCAAAGTTAAACATAAGTGATCATGGTATAATCAAAGTTAAGCAACATAAGTACAAGTAGTATTCAAAAGAACAAGTACTTAAACAACGTGTCCCAAAAACTGGGTTACAAAATACCGTTTTACAAAACTATACAAAAGAGTGTATCTTGGTTTACAAACAGTCAAAAGTTAAGTCCGATGTCCAGGCAATCATCCCTCAGCAATCTTCTTACCCCTGTCACCTATAACACAAACCATATAACTATTTTTATGAGCTAATTTAGCTTAGTGAGAAAATTATCAAAATTTAGAAATCATTCTAATAGTTATTAAAAATTTTCACAATCAAATCACTGATCTCGATCTCAATGACTATCTCAGTCATTTGGTATACTCAATCACGCTAAGTACTCGCATAAAATAAAGAGTTCTCAACCTTTTTAACTCATGTAAGTTGGTTATCTCAACCAATTAAGATGTGCAATAATTCAAATTAGATATAGTCAAACCATTCATAATGAATTATAACTACTCATCTGTCGTCTGTTCAGTCCGTAGTCCACCCTTGCCTCGTGTATTTCCTTCCCTCCTATGAGTATCTGCTGAAAATGACATCACATATCATACCTCAACATCCTCAAAACAATCCAACAACATCTAACTCAATGGATCAAGAATCAATAGCTAACAAAGATCAAAATCTATAAATATCATGTGTTATTAACTCAAAACTTCCAAATTTGCTGTTTTTATCAAATCAACCGTTAAAACTTCGCAATAATCGTAACAAAGACTCAATACAACATATAATAACAAACTATTAGCAACACATGAGCTAATTCAAAGCATATCTTTGGATTTGGGCATTTAGGGTTTGAAACCCTAGAAATCAAGATCACTAACCTTGGAAATCAAGAACTCAAGAACGTGATTCGGGTGTTAATCCGACTTCCCTAACCTTTTCCTAAGCAAAACTCCTGATCAAAATGACCAATTTTCGCACTCCTAGCTCTGAAAATCGCCTTTGGGTGTTTTTGGTTCTTAAATGAAGAAATGAGGTCAAAATTCGTATTTAACCCACTACCGCAACCCGGTCCGGTTTTCAGAACCCTCCCCGGGTTGGTCAGAACCTGGTCTGGTTTTCCGAACCCGACCCGGTTTATATTTACGACTTTTTCTTCGTTCGATTCCGGATATTAACCCGACCCGGTTTCTCAATTTTTGACACTTTTTAGACTTAAACTCCTCTTAAATAAATTTCTAATCGTTCTAACTCATATTACAACCTAATAAATCTTATTTACTCAAAATTTCACTCAATTTTACTTACCGAAAATATTTCGGCATTACAGAAAGAGAACTGAGCCTTTGTTTAAATGTTTAGTTTGGTTTCTTGATTCTCAGTGAACATTGATTTGTAGTGTTGCAAATTTGAGGCACCTTTGAATGAAATTCTCTCGGTTCTTGGAAATGGAATGGTTTTTTTATCTATTTTCTTCTTCGTTAAAAGCTAACTTTTAAAATCAACCCTATATATAAGCCATATCAGGTACAATATGAAGATATTGTTGGTTTTATGCAAGCGATGAATCTAGAGGTTGGAGAGATAGATTTATTTAAAAAAAAATTAATTAAAAAATAAAATAAAAGTTATATTGGTCATTTTATCTTCACTTAACAGAAAAAGTTAAGTGTTAATGGAGAAAGAAAATCATACCACATGCACAAATTTGTGAGATTTCGAAAAGTAGGACTAATTTGAAAATTTGTGCAAACCATAGGGACCAAAACTGTACTTTACTCATATATATATATATATATATATATATATATATATATATATATATATATATATATATATATATATATATATATATATATATATATATATATATATATATATATATATATATATATATATATATCCTATCCTAATAAATAAGTAACTCAAAGCCACATGTCATCACCACATTCAATTTGCCACATGTAATTTTCTCATAATTTTAAATTTAAAAAAAAAAAAAGCTAATTGGTTTGAAACCTTTCTAACTCATTAATGATTGGTTTAATTATCATTCAATTTCAAAATTAATTGTTATCATTTAATTTCAAAAATAATTGATTTTTAATATCATATTATTTTTTTAATGTGTAGAATGATTTGGAAGACAATAGAGAGACAATTGATGTCATAATATTTTAAAGAACGACTCCAACCATAATAGTGAATTTGATTTTAGTACCGGTGACATTCTCATAATCAATTATATTTATCAAAATACAAAGTCGTAATAGTAAAAATCAAAAGCAAGATGTCACGATACACAAACAAATTTTTTATGTAAAATTATTAATGTTTAGATATTCTTAATTAATAATTTTTTTGTATCATCCCGTGTAATACACGGGTTTTACAACTAGTATATATATATATATATATATATATATATATATATATATATATATATATATATATATATATATATATATATATGTGTGTGTGTGTGTGTGTGTGTGTGTGTGTGTGTAGAAAGTTATTTCAAGAGTAACATTGTTTAACATGATAAAAATATTAATATTCGTATTACCTTTAATTATTGCGGGTGTATATATAAGTTATATATCGTTTTTCATACACCGTACACATGAGTAAGGTTTACCAAAATAAACGTTCAAGTTTGTTGAGCATGGATAATAAATCCAAATATCAGGTTTTTTATTGAATTAACTTATAATATTGATCATTAACTTTTTCACTCATGGGAAAATCTAATAGTTGAAAGTTTGAAGGAGATGCGCAATGGAGAATGATGGGGCAATAGGTTGATCGAGGCTTACGTGTCATTACTAGGTTGTGATGGCAATGTGGAGATAGCTGAGGAAAACAGATTCCAAGCTCAAAGCTTGTCGGGGTCTCATGAGAGAGTCGACAAAGAGTTCACCGAATCAACCTCAATCAAAAAAGTGTTTAAGTTGGGTAGGAGTTTTTAGTAGATTAAGGGAACAATCAGATTTGCAAATCGATCAAGGTTGTTTACTCGATTAGGTGAGATGGGCTCAAAATGTATCCTAAAGCACATGCTACAAACGCGGTTTGAGAAGAATAATTATGATGGTTAAAGTATTCAACTTGCAAATGGTTGGATGCAATCTTATGGCAAAAAATCCAGAATTCATGAAGGGAGTATCAGACTGTGTGTTATACTCATCATTCATCTTTCATAATTATGTGTCATGTCAGTATCACTATTGAAGTATTTATTGTATAGTATCTTGTTAATTCTTTGTATAATGTGTTTAGGTGTGGAGTCTAATTAGAGTGTTCGAAGCAACTCTTGTTGTTTGGACAGATCAGGCTTCAGAAGGATTGGCAAGTCCAGATGAATCCATAGTCCTGAAGGATCAGTTGTCCGATGGTGTTCTCCTCCGAACGAATCAACACTCTGGACAACGTCTCGGGGCGAAGGGTTCAGGAGTCGAGGAGTTGGTCAGATGTGTAGGAAAAACAGCTTCAGCAACTCAGAAAACAAGTTTACTACTGAAGATTTTTCTCAAAAGTCACTTGGCATAAAATTCAAAGTCTGACATGGGGAGCATGCAGGAGCATAAATGTATTCCGTCTTACATGGTCCATGACCTGTCACATCAGCCGTACTATTGCAGAAAGCATTGATGTAGAAAATTTTGTCATGATTCCTTTTGGATCCTTTTGTCCATTATAAATACCTCATCAATATTGTAACCTTGGGTGATGTGAAAGAGCCTTGAACTTAAGTGCAGTGCATACTTTGTTTAGCATTCAATATATAAAATATGTCTAGTTCTCCGATGGATATATTGATATTCCTTATATTTAGTATTAGTATTTGTAGAATATATCATTAGTTTAATTGTCCTTATTCCTATATTCGTGTAATGGCTTTTGGTGTATAAATAGATAATCAGTCCTTTTTTATATTTGGGAATATATCATTAGTTTAATTGTCCTTATTCCTATATTCGTGTAATGGCTTTTGGTGTAGAATATATCATTAGTTTAATTGTCCTTATTCCTATATTCGTGTAATGGCTTTTGGTGTATAAATAGATAATCAGTCCTTCTTTTTGTCGATATATCTCATTAACCATATAAAATAGGGATAATGTCATTATAGTCTTAAGAATTTTTTGGTTTTGGTTTAAATGGTTCCTAATGTTATTTTTTGATCTCATAGGGATTTAAACTCTATATATTTATCTGCTATCCAAATCCCTCTTACCGGTTACAAAAGGTCAGAGTGACTTGATTAGCAGGTGAATATTAAGTTTAAGGCTCTAGAATACCAAAAAACATTAGGGACCATTTAAACCTAAAATGAATAGTTTGTTAGGCTACAATGACATTATCATGGCTGGACTTTCCGTTCATTCTCATCACCGGTGTCGCGGACTCCAGCACTAATCCATGGAAGTCACCTTCGTTGCTCTGGTATTCACAAACATCATCTTCGATATGTTCTATCTTAGCGAATCTTATGTGAAACTCATATCTAGAGACTATCAACTAGTTAAAAGTCATTCATTCGTCTGCAAAATGAACGAAAATGCTTGGATTAAAACACCCACAAAATATTTAAAAATGGGCAACATAGAGTCAACACGCTTTGTCGAGATAGAGGCCGAGAAACTAGAACACATCTAATTTAACAACTCTTCTAAAAGTTAATAATCACAACAAAATTGTGTAGGATTTGCTGGCAACCACCAAAAAATCAAGAATCTAGTCGACGACGTGTAATATTTTTGCAATAATGACAAACGGAAAATAAAAAATCTTATTCTTCGATTTACCACAATAGTCCTTGATGTTATTTTGTTTAAATAGTCCCTCATGTTTTTTGTATTCTAGGGGATTAACCTTTACATTTGCCTGCTATTCTAGTCCCTAATACCTTCTATTACCGGTAAGACCGTAAGAGGGACTTAAATAGCAGGTAAATGTATAATTTAAGCCCTAGAAGACCAAAATAAAACATTAGGGATCATTTATACCAAAACTAAAAAGTTCGTAGAATTACAGTGACATTATCCCTTATAAAATAAGTATTATAGATAGTCATAGAAATCAAATCAAGTTTAAGTATTATAGATAGTCATGAAATCAAATCAAGTTTAGGGAGTGGTATCTGGGTAGCAATCACTAGAACGAAAAGCGAACGGTCCAGATGCATAAATGACTGTTTCATAACCCCTCCCATACAACACCTTGTTCTCAAATCTTAAAGGCGAGCCATTGATTCCATTGTTAAGATTCGACCTAACGTTGCATGTCTCATGAGGAGACGACACCAGTTTCACACGGCAAGCATGAAGAGGATGATCCAGTAAATAATGTGTCATCCTGAACTTTTTAAGGTCTGCATAAAAATACCCATCGTAATCGGTCACAAACGCCTTGTAATAACTCACACGTTTTTTATAGTTTTTGCAGATGACACTGACTCTAGCTGCCCAAATTGGCTCAGCTCCGCTGAGAGATGATGATCCGATGTATTTACAACCCTGGCAATACACCTTTCCTTCCACCACAACATTGGCGGTTCTGTCAAAATCGTAATCGGTGGCTATCTTATGATCAGCGGTGGTGGTGGTGTTGCTGGTGCTGGTTGCTAGGAAGGCTAGTGATAGGAGGATGGACATGGTCATGATGAATCGATGGTTTGCCATCTTTGTTGAAGGTTGAAGAGAAGAATGAAAGTTGTCTTGTGGGATGAAGGTGATGAGGGATGGTTTGTGTTATATATAGTTTGCTGAGACGATTAAAAGCAAAACAAATAAATAAAGTTTAATTTTGGATTTAGACATACGTGCTGGCTACCATGCAAATTTGTGAACCGAATTTCAAATCAAAATTCTACGTAAAAGCCACTTCGTTCGGTTTGTGTAATTTGCGTGATAACCAACTTTATATTGTGCATTCCTTGGTTCCAATTTTTTAAAATTATATTATATGATGTAATAATGGCTACTATGTTGATTTTATATATTAAATTTGTAACATTTTTCTGTCACGATTTTTTTTAAACATGGTATTTAGTATGTATATATAATTATATACACATAATTATTTTCTAGACTTATGTAATTTATTGCGTTTTTTTGTTCGGTTTATTTTTACATCTTTATGCGTAATATTATAAATATATCTAATCCTAAGATAGATGTTTTAATAACATATATAATGAGAGGTTTTTTCAAAAGTCAATAGTAAGTCTATGTTTAACATTGAAAAATTAGTTCTTAGCACAAAAGCTAGCTAATAATTGAAATTTTAATTGACGGTTGATAAAAGGAGCTAATCCGTATGCAATAATTTTTTGTCATATACAACAATATTATGTTTTTTAAATAATAAAAAACATAATATTGTTGTGTATGACAAAAAATTATTGTATACGGATCAGCTTTCGTTAATAAATAGGTAATAAAAAAATGATATTTAGTAAAAAACTAACAAATTAGTTTTTTTTTTTTGAACCAGCGAATAGATATATGGTTTCACCTGAGGGTAATCAGCCCCGCAACCCAGGGCGGTTGGCGATTACCTAAGGCGCAAAGGCCTTTCCCCTCCACCTAATTCGCCTTTCCAGGAAAATCCCCCACATGGGATTAGTCGGAGTCGAACTCCAGACCTCCCACCACATGGGTATATAACCCGGGTGCATCCACCCAGCTAGGCTGGGCTTCACTTGCTAACAAATTAGTTAACTGAGAAATATAAAGCAACATAAAAGAGTAAATTACAGTCATGGTCCATGTGGTTTGCCTAATGTTGCATTTTTTGTCCAAGGATTGGAAAATAAACGTGCCTGGTCCTTGTGGTTAACGAACACCGGAAATCCATGGTCTAAGTAAAACAAAATTATTACCCTTTTTTTTTCTAAATAATTAAAAATTTTATTATTTTTTGAAGACAAAAATAAAAATAAAAATGAGAAATGGACATGTACCCCTGCCTTATATATAAATCAAAACCACCATCGGTAAAACATACTCATCAATTACGGTTTAAGAGTAAATATTTATTTAACATACCGTCTTTTTTTCTTGTCGTATGGCCAAAATTGATAAATTGTGTTCATTAATAAAAAAAATAATGTTGGTGATTATGTAATTATAATTAGGGCAAATTTCATAAAAGACACTAACTTTTCAAAAAAATTTGATTTTGACACTGTGTTATTTTTTTTTCAATTAGTCACTAAGTTTTCAATTTTTTTCAATTAAGTCACTATGTTTTCAATTTTGACCATTTGACCAGTCAACCCGGTTGTCAGCTGACGTGGCATGATGAAAAATACGTCTTTATACTTGTAAAAAGTATAAAAAACACAGTGAAATTAAAACACAGTGACTTAATTGAAAAAAATTGAAAACTTAGTGACTTAATTGAAAAAAAAAAACACAATGTCAAAATCGAATTTTTTTGAAAAGTTAGTGTCTTCTATGAAATTTACCCTTATAATTAAATAGTCACTAATTACAAATTTAAAAGGTAATATTTGTTCTGCGATTATTTTGTTCTGCGATTTTTTTCATATAATCCATGACATTGCATAGTAAAATAAAATTTTATATAAATATAAATAAGAGTAAATTATACTTATGGTCATTATGTTTTGTCTAAGGTTGCACTTTTGATCCAAATATTAGAAAATGAACGTGCCTAGTTTTGTGGTTTCTAAACCGAACACCGAAAGTCCCTGATCCAAATAAAAATGACCTTATTGTCATTTCCTATTTCAACTTTATAACATAACTTACATGTTTGGACGTGAAACAAAACAATCGCAGAACAAATATTACCTTTTAAATTGTAATTAATGACTATTTAATTAGAATTACATAATCAGTTAATCACCAACATTATTTTTTTATTACTGAACACAATTTATCAATTTTGGCCATACGACAAGAAAAAAAGACGGTATGTTAAATAAATATTTATTTCTTAAACCGTAATTGATGACTATGTTTTACTATTATTAAAATTATATAATTACCACTAACGTGGTGGTTTTGATTTATATTTAAGGCAGGGGGTGTATGGCCATTTCTCATTTCTTTTTTCAAAAAATAAAATAAACAAAATTAATTTAAAATTAAATTATTTCCATTACAAACCTAATAAATTTAAAAATACAATAACTTAAAACTAAAATTAAAAATTTTAAAAAATATAAAACTAACTTAAACTAAAATTAAATATTAAACAAAGCATAAAAACATGTTAAACTACACTTAAAAACTAAAAATTTACGTTTGATATTTTTTTATAATATCAGCCTTCAACTTCAACGACGTTTCAAGGGCCGGGTAGAAATGTGATTGGTCAGCTTCATCAACAAATGCAAATCAATCGCCTTTTGGTACTTATCTCGACCATTCTCCTTTTTGAGCGTCTGTTTTTGTTTCATTTCACGTGCGAGGTAAAGTCGACTAAAATCGATCAAATATGTCGTTAATATGACCAATTCATTCTTCATGAATCGGGCTAAAAGACGCCACTTTTCTTTTGCTTTTGCTTTATCTCAAAATATCGGTCTTTTAAACTCGTCATGGTCCTCGTTGATGTGTCCGAAGACGTCGTATAAGTAGTCTCTGGCGTTTTTGATCGTTTCGAACCACCTTTGCTTTCCAGAACCCCTTTCCATCTCGATGACGCTCTAACAATTTCCCAATAATTTAAATATTTAAACGGCTTTCTATTATATTCTGCATGGAAAACCTCAAGCGCATCTTATAAAACATCTTCGTTGCTTTGACCGTTTTGTAGTGCTTTTGGAACTTATTATACATACTATTGAGCTTTATGACAACCTTATTGATATATCAATATTTTGTTGTTATTTGATCTTTCAAGCGATAATCTTCACACTTCGTTGCATTAAGTAACACCGCCATAAGATCTTCACGCTCCATTACCAACCGCCGCATCCTCGGATACATTGATCCACGCTGGTGCTCAAGTGGTTTCCTCAACATGGCTCTAAATTTGAGAACGAGCGGGACCGGTACGGTTCATGGGTTTTTTTAGAGTTTTTCAATTGGAGCGGGGCCAGTTCGGCCGAGTGTAAATTCGAGTTCCGATTTGAGTTGGATTTCGGGTACAACATCGGCATCGGAATCGAAGATGAGTTCAGTTAGAGTTTGTGAAGTTGGCAGGAGGACAATAAAATGTGTTGAATGAGGATTGAGAGCAAAACGACAGTTTCATTTGAGATAATGAAATTGTGGTGGTAAAAAAGAGCACACTCCATTTGCGGGATGTACGGTGTCGGTGATGCTTCGTCCAATAGGAAAATGTTACTCGTCATCTTTGACTTTTTACGGAGGAACTTTTTGATGATTTTAAAGTCATATTGAAGAGAACTGTAATTGTTTGAAGATTAGAATACAAAGAAATATTTTGCTTGTGGTGGTAAAAGTTTCATATATATGGTTTCCCCATGTGACGAATTTGCCACTCTACGGTGACGATTTTGCAGTGGACATCATAGGGATCAGGGTAGGCGGTCTTCATCGAACCCTATGTCATGCCACTTAGACACCGCACCTTCTCCCCTTGCTCCATACTACATGCCCTAATAACTCTCTTGCTATTTTGAAGGGTGAAATTGATAAAAAAAAAATTTAAAAAGATTAATTGAAACGTTACTCTTAGCAACTTTTTTTAAAGTTAGTTGTGGCTTACCAAATCAAGCCTAAGAATTAATCCATAAAGTATTGTTTATCATTGGAGTGTATAATTTTGGTCAATAATATTAATCACTTATATTCTACCAAATGATTTTTCAAGTTTCTGTTTTCTACAATTACCTCTCTTTATTCAATAATGTTTCATTTTACTTCCTAATTGTATTTAACATTCAAAGCTTATTACCTTTTTTATTATATATTTAATATCATTATATATCCATTACAATTTTCAACATATGATGAGACATGACGACTATTAACATATATTTACTATGTTTCATGTTTTGCCAATTGTTAACCAAAAATCAATGTAGTTCAATGGTAAGTTTGTGTCTTAGTTCTTTACCTCATAGGCAAGGGTTCGATCATTGCTTCTTTATTTTTTGATAAACGGATCAACTTTTTCTGTGTGGACCCAATTGGGATTCATATTGATATGTGGGCTCTTCATTTGATACCTAATATTTTCTTTTAAGGATAATGACTTGACATGGTAACGAACTTTTAAAATTGTCCATATTTAGTCATTGAACATATTTTTGTGCTTGACTTACCCATGGACTTTCTAAAATTATTCATATTTGGTCACTAAACTTATTTTTGTGATTGATTTACCAATGAACTTTTTAAAAATGTTCACATTTAGTCACTTATGTTTTTTTGTCCATAAATATAACAATTATGTTATTGGTCATATGTGTACAAAAAATAATAAGTTTAATGGTCATATGTGTACAAAAAAATAAGTTCAATGGTCATACATGTATAAAAAAACATAAGTGACTAAGTGTAAACAATTTTAAAAAGTTCATGGGTAAATCAAACACAAAAATAAGTTCAGTGATCAAATATGAACAAGTTTAAAAGTTCGTTACCTACCAAGTCATTATCTCTTTCTTTTATTTACCATTTCTATCCAAAATTTTATTCTTTACAATTTTAGCTCAACTTCTAATGTTCTTACAATTTTGGTTTAATTATTTTACAATTTTAGCTAAATGTTGTATTATTTTAATAAATTTAGTCCATAATTTATGTATTCTTTTAAACTTAATTTTTTAAATTCTTTTGTAATTTTATCCCAATTGTTTTACAATCATTTTCCTATTTTTTTAGAACTAACTTATATATTTGTTTTTTCGTGTTTGTGATTTTTTTCTGTATTTACATATTGGTTTTTTGTTACAAATTAGCTTTTCAAAAATTTTAAATATTGGGTTTCACATATGTAAGGTTGTTAAAAACATGTAAAATCCTTATTTTTTACATAGTCATCTTTACAAACCAAAAGTTCATTACTATGTATAATTAAATTTAATTTCATTAAATATTATGACATATATATATATATATATATATATATATATATATAACTCTTATAATAGAGACCATCAAATAAATATGGTTCTAGATATGTCTCATTCATACACCATATTCATTTGAAACTTCCACATTTTCAACTTCTTCAAGATATGTCTCATTCTTACACCAAATGAATGTGGTTCATGTTTTGTTGCATGTATTTTCTTCTCAAATTTTTGTTATTGTTATCTAAAGTGTATGAAGATGGAAAAGAAGATGCAAGAGATATAGTCATCTAATATCTAAAAGAAAGAGTTGTGTATTGGGAAGAACTAAAGGCGGGTATGACAATCATGATTTTAAAATGCTATAAGTTATTTTAGTTATTTTTTTTGTTCAAATTGTATTTACTTCTTTTTTCCTTCTACTTTCTTTTGATTTCAATAAAATGTTTATGTTATACATTTAGATCCAAGAGAAAAAATGACTCTATTTTAATTTATTTGTTACAATATGTTGAAGATGTATGTTCTTTTTTTGTAATATCATATATAATTTTTTGATTGGATTTCGTCGTCGGGTGTGTAACTAATATAATTAGAAAAGTATAATTATTTAATTGATGAATATTTGAATAAAATTTTTATGTTATACATTTAGATCCAAGAGAAAAAATAATTATATTTCAAATTATTTGTTACAATTGTTGAAGATGTATGTTCTTATTTTGTAATATCCTATATAATTGTTTGAATCGATTTCGTCGTCAGGTGTGTAAGTAATATAATTAGAAAAGTATAACTATTTTATTGATGAAAATTTTACTCATATATATATATATATATATATATATATATATATATATATATATATATATATATATATATATATATATATATATATATATATATATATATATATGATTGTAATAATATGACAACATGAAAAGATGTCAATTTTCAATATAATATAAAAAATCATAGAAAAATGAAAATATATTGTAATTATTAAATCATAATTATTAGTTTGTGTTTTGTTCTATTACATTCTAATCATTTGTTGATAATTAATACATCTCATATGTATATATGTTACACAAGCTTAAGCTTAAAAAGTAGTATATAACAATATAAAACAATGAATGTATATGCATAATAACCTACAATTGTGAAATGATAATAACTGGAGAAGAACTCATTTGTGTTTCTCAAGTATTTTAATTCATAAAAATGAAAAGTCTTCATGAATAGGTTAATATAAATTAATAAACAAATACATGTACACTTATAAATATTATAATTAAGTTTAGAATAATGTTTAGGTTTTTATATAATCAATTAGTTCCAATTTTTTTAAAAATTGATATGATATTTTTCTAAATTGTTGATTACTTATATACTAATGAATAAAATATAAACACATTTCTTACAATGAAATACATTAAAGACCTACAAATTCCTTACTATCAAATATCTTCTCACAGATTCATTCGATAATCATATTCTAGAACACATGGTTTGAAATTTTACTTTGAAACAATTATACAAAAATAATCTATAATAAAATATTTAAAAAGGTACAACTAACATATTATTAGTTTTATTGGCGTTAGAAATATTCAAATGTAAATGTTCAAATATAACATAATAACGTACATTAGATGATCATATTATTTATTTATGTTACCAAATACAATTTAAATATAATATTTCAATCTTATTTAATTAAGTACAATAAGTATCAATTAAACATCATAAGTAGAAAAACCTCTTCATTGTACTATTTTAATGCTAAATAACTCTTATTTGGAATTTGAAGGGTTATAATATTAATAAAAATTCAGTGCATTTAACTAACAATTTATTGAAGATGTATACTATTATTTTAATATATCATATATGATTGTTTGATTGTGTGGATGTAACTAATCATTTATTAAATATGTATACTATAATGATTTGAAACACACACAACTTTTTTAATTGTTCATTTAGTAATGATTCAGAGTTCATTTATTAATGTAATATAATTACAAATAAATAATAAGTAGTTTTTAAATATCTTCTACAACAACTTAATAATAATAAATAATTTTAAACTTAATTAACGATAATAATAATATATAGTAACATAAATTATAATTTATATTACATTACCTTAAAGAATAGTTGTTATTTTAAATAATTATTATGATAGAAATAAAAAGATGGTAAAAGAGTAATAGTTAAATTACTTAATAATCACAATAGAAAAAGTAACACTAAATTGATAATTATATTTAACTTTATTCAAACGTAAGTCGTGGTTAACGACCATTGAGTATTGTGATTATAATATATGTTTATTGTTCAAAGTATTTATAAGTTTATATATCAACTTTGTGGAAAAATTATCATTTCATAGATAATGGTAATGACAACGTTTTCTTACATAAATTTAACCTGCACAACGCGCGGGATTTCGTCTAGTATATATATATAACAACACTCGGGTGTGTCTTTCCTAGTTGTAACTATTTGTGAAATTGAAACGTCAAAATTTTTTTGTTTTTGCCCCCATGCATCACAACAATACACAAGTCCATAATAATGACTAATGAGGTTAGAAATGTAATGCTAGCCCACAATGAAAAACAAATAATGGTGTGTGACTAAGAAAAAAACATATATAACTTATACAAGCAATAGTTGCGGAAGTAAAGCACATAAAGTGTAGAAAGAGTAAGTTGGTAAATATTATATGGATACACAAACACCGAAAAGAGATACTAGAACTAAATGATAAAACAGATACTAGTTACCTTATATATTAAATTACAACGTTTTTCTAGAAGGAATCGTGGGGGGTGGGGGGTTTCAAGGTTTTTAGCGGGGTGTCTCTTTTTTACCAATGACATTCTGCCACTTTGCTTCCACCTCTCCCGCTCTTCTCGACACATCACCTCCTCCCTCAACCCGTTAAGTCTCCTTGACACCCACAATGGCGACTCAGCTTCGTCTTCTTCTTCCCGTCTGCCACTTTTCCCCACTTGCCACCTCTTCCTCAAACACTTCTTCTCTATCGTGACTCATACAGCTTCGATTCGACTTTGGTAAGAAGATTAGGGCGCTTCCACCAACCACTCGCTTCTTTCCAGCTTACCTATCACATCGATCGAACTGAGCAACCCCGTTTTCTTCCGCCATCTGCTATCTCTGCATTTTCTTCTTATTACGACACCTCTTCTATTTCCTATTGGACTTTGCTTTTGTTTTATCGATCTTCTTTTTTAGATGTTGATTTGAGAGAGAAAGATTAGATAAAAAGAGGCAAACAACAGATGAAATCGGGATTGTTTCGTCTATTGCAACAACGTTGGTTACCGATCTTCGAGTCAACAATAGTCCAGAGGGGCACCACCAAGCGGGTTGAGTTCAGTTTCAGTATTATCTTAAGTATGAGGAAGAAAAATATCAAGAGAGGGAAGTTGTAGACCCATTTTCGTTGAAGAAATCACCGTCAATTTCAGAAAACATCCAAACCCTAAAAAAGGAGATCTTGCATTCAGAAGGCGTTCAACTTTTAGTTTCCACAGATTCAAAGGAGTTGTTACGTATTGCAGCTTCTAACTAGAGGTAATTTTTTCATCTTTTCGTTCATTTATTCTCCCATTTAAATCATTAATTTATTTTGTTCTATAATTTTTGCAGGGAGGAACTCGATGTGTTTTCTAGAGAGGTTGTGAGATTGAAAGTAAAACCAACCAAATTTTATGAATGGTGTTCATGCAGCTAAAGACAATAAATGCATTTCAAATGGTGAAAATTGATCAACTGGAATTCGCTCACAAGAAATTACTGGATAATTCATATTGGTACACTCGCTGGTCTCACCTCCGACCATATATAGTTCATGCATTTCATCAAACAGTTGGTGTACGTGTTCTTTAATTTGTATTCTGGCTAAAACCTCATGTGCATATCCTTGAAATGTAAAAATATAACAGTCAGGTGCAACAATACTCTTCAATTCATTCATATGTTTAGTCAAACTACTTGTGTGAATTTGATTTGATTTGTGTTTGCAAACAGATGTGCATACTTCTGTGTATGGGAGGGAACAACACCACCTGGATGAATCGGTAGCGTATATTCGATTGAGTTGAAACTATAGATGACAGACTCAAGGATGAAGGTTTTTGTCAAAACATTGAAGGGGACTCACTTCGAAATCCAAGTGAAACCTGAAGATACGGTTTGTTTCGATTTAATTCTGATTATTATTATGAAATCCAGATGTGTATAC
Organism: Cichorium intybus; assembly: GCA_023525715.1. Taxonomy (NCBI): domain Eukaryota; kingdom Viridiplantae; phylum Streptophyta; class Magnoliopsida; order Asterales; family Asteraceae; genus Cichorium; species Cichorium intybus. The sequence goes on along the minus strand of CM042014.1, from coordinate 7,318,748 downwards.
GTGTAATTGATATGAGTCTAGGGTTTTATGCGCTGTTTGATCGTTAAATTAACTCGAGAAAGTTTGAAGAGTGGTTTTTAATGTTCTAGAGCTGTAACATTTAGGGATCTTCTAAAAGAGTCAAAGTGTAGACTTCTCAATCTATTTCTGTTCTTTTTTCCTGTGAAATCACCGAAGGCAGTGAAAAGATTGGGAATTGAATTCGTAATAGGTTTAATTGCGTCGTTGTGCTCTTGCTCAATTGATATAATCAAGGAATTAGTTGGATTGGGATATAAAATTGGTGGTCAGATGGTCTTGAGCAACCATGAAGGCATGTTTCTTGCTTATACAGCCGTATGCTTACTTATATGTGTAGGTTTTCATCATCCAATTTAGGAATCCTTCATGTAAATGTTGTTTATTCGTTTAAGGATATGGAATCCATGTATAACTAGGCTTGGTTACTGTTATGCAGGAAATTAACTAGATTTGCTTGCACAATCCTATATCTGATTCCAATTTGCCGAAACTAATCCAATCTAGGAAATAAATTAAATCACAACTTAATGTGAAGTCATAAAATTTCAAGATGTTCTAGATGCTTGTATATATACTTATACCATTCTTTATTGAATTACTTGATATATACGTCATTAGTTTATACATTTGAATGTGAAACAGGTCGGAACTCGAAAGTCAATATGGAGCTTTTTATTGGCTCACTTAAGAAAGAAGATTTTCTTCTTTTTATTACATCAAAGAATATTTTCTATTAGGGTTTTGGAATGTGAATAGCATCTTTCTAAATCAAGAAATTGGGTGTGGAGACGGAGCAGGGGACTACCGCCGGGTGTTGGAACAGGTGGAAAGTTATCGACAACTGTATTTCTTCAAGATCTAAAGTCGATAATTCAATAACTGGAATCAGTACTACTCACGGCGGTAAATTTCAATCAATTCCCTCACTTTCCTTCTAATAACGCCTCTTCCATATGTTCGATTATTTTCAGCCTCTAGATTTTTAATTCGACGTTATTCAATTTTGTCAAACTGATCGAATACGATTTCATTGGATATTGATTTTGTCGAATAAGTTCTAGGATTGAACTGAAGAAACTGTTGTACATCTTATATTGTCCTGATTGGAATCCTGCAAATGACAAACAAGTACTTAGACACTTAACTCTTTATCCAAGTACTCTGTCTTGCAATCAGCTGTCTTTCTAGGGACAAAGTCGTCTTTTCTTTAATACAATTTCTTTCCATGTAGGCTGCTGCAAGAGTTTGGAGGGATGTACAAAAGAAGAGGGTATATATCTATAGGTTTTTGAGCACTGGAACGAGTTTGTACGGGTTTGACTTATCTATTTAGGGTACTTGTCATGTATCTTATAATGCCCCTTTGAGGATTTAAGTTATTATACTTTATCACCGTTAATGGTTAATTGGAGAGGTTAACCTGAGATTCTTTTTTAATGTGAGTAATATGTTGGTGTTTGTATTTTCTCAGATGGTTGTAGGTCAGAAAGCACCAGTACCAGTCACACTATTGTCAAAGGTATTCCTTATTTTTTTACCTTTTAATTTCCATATTACTAAAACTATGTGATCATAATTGTGTATACCATTTCTTGAAGGTGCACAAAGTGCGTGGGATATGCTGCAGGAAGAGGAAATCCTTGTACGTATCACCACATCATCTTTAGATTTTGATAACATTTTGGGTGGTGGCATAATTTGCAAGGAAGTCACTGAAATTGATTAGTTTTTTTAAGATACTTTTCCTTTACTTCAAGTTTATATGTCAATATTCCAAGATTCATTTCCTCTTTTGAATTTTTTTTAGGTGGAGTTCCAGGCATTGGAAAAACACAACTCGGGCAAACTACTAGCATTCGTTTTTTATGCAACTCGGTTTCTTTTGTTAGTTTTTTATGTTTTTAATTTTCTTTCTAGAATTCAACTTGCAGTAAATGTTCAAATTCCATTTGATTATGGTGGACTTGGAAGCAAGGCAATTTATATAGGTAAGTGAGATCTTTGGGGACATTATGATTTACTTTGTTGGCATTTATTACAATTTTTTTTTTGTGAAAGCTTAACATTGTTACTTTTAATATTTAGATACAGATTGAAGCTTTATGGTTGGAAGCTTTATGGTTGAACGAGCTTTACAAATTGCAGAAGCTTGTGGTGATGACATGGCAGAATACAGTCAATTATACCGAAAAGGGTCTCATTCTCATGAAGTTAAAATTCAACCCAAAGATTTTCTTGAAAATGTATTTTACTTTCGTGTATGCAGTTACACTGAACGAATTGCACTCATCAATTACTTAGACAAATTCATTGGTGACCATAAAGATGTATGTAGAATTACACATACATGAATGTATTATGGTCTTTATTATAGTCATTAATCTTGTATTCAGTCTTATTAAATATTACAATGTCTGAATGTGTTTATAAGTCAAGGTGGTTATCATTGATAGTATTACATTTCACTTTCGTCAAGATTTTGATGACATGGCATTAAGAACTAGACTACTTGGTGGAGTGGCTTTAACGTTGATGAAACTTGCCAAAAGATTTGGGGTTGCGGTAAGAGTAATTTTTACTTAATGCATAAAGAAAACTATAATAGGAAAATTTTGAAATATAAGGTTTTCCCTATTTAATTCTAACTTTTTACAAAATTGCCCTTCTTTTATTTTGTTTGAGCAGGTTGTTGTACTGAATCAAGTGACCACCAAGTACTTGGATGGTTCTTTCCATTTAGCCCTTGCACTCGGTAACATCTAAATCTCAATTCTTTTTTGGGTAAATTGCAAAAAGGACACCGAGTTTACACAAAATTTCGATTTTGACACCGTGTTATTTTTTTTGTCTGTATTTCATTGCTGAAATTAGTTTTTTTTTGTGTATTTGATTGCTGAAATCCTTTTTTGTATATGTTAGTGTTTAAAATTTAAATGTCTTCATTTTTGCTTAAATGTGTTCATTTGCAAAAAACCCTTAATTAGTTAAAATGACAAATGTGCAGGCCCCATTTCTTGTAGGTTGTGACGTCAGAAACATGACTACAGAAACATTTGAAATCTTAAGTAATAAAGAGGTCATTGATGTAAACCAAGGTAATTGGGCTATTATATTTTATTTATCTTTAATGGTATTTTATTTAATTTAGTTTAATTTTATAAATTGCAGATCCACTTGGAATTCAGGGAAGAAAAGTCAAAGTTTCAGGAACAGATGCTTGCGTAAAGGAGTTCCCACCAAGCTCATTTACTGCAAAATTCAGTCCAAACATGTTAAAGTTGGAATCAAAGGCAATCCGCCATATATGAATGTATGTAGCCCACTATCCCATGTACCCGTTTCTTCTAAAGTTGTTATCCAAATTAATGTAAACAATTTTGGATGTAAATGTTTCATTGTAATTCCAATGTTTGCTATACGACAGACGATGATATATTGCACATTACTCTTCAAAAAAGGGATAAAGGTTAAACATGGTCATCTCCAATAGAAGGTCAAGGTCAGCTTGACCCTTATGCAGCAGATTTTGAACAGAAACGTCTCATGCTTCAAAGGTTTCAAGAGGAGGTAAGTTCACATTCACATACATATTAACTTCACCAAATTTCTTATATAAATAGTAAATATATCTTTTTTTGTTTAAATTTCCACAGAACCAGGAATTGACTTTTCTCAGGCTCAATTCTCCGGGAACTGTCCCGATCCAAGAACATTCATGGGTGGCATCAGATTCCGATTAGCAATCGTCCATTTATCAAATGTACATTATTAGATCGGTTAGTACTTTATTACTTTTATAAAATATATTTTCATTTTAGCTTGGATTTGTAAATAAGTTTCAACTAAATTTCAAGTTTATTGTAAAAGGGTATTATAGGGAAAAAAAATTAAACCTGGGTAATTTAGGAAAGAGGACCAAAATTGAAAAAAAAAAATCAAATTTGAAGAAAGTACCAAAATTGGAAGACAATCCAATTTTATAAAAACACGAAAATTGAAAAGAAAATCAATTTTGAACTAAACCTTTATACGTAAAATTAAAAATTACTTTTTAGAGGTCCCAAGCCGCACGTGCGTAGCACAAAGCTTCATCTAGTTTATTTTAATTCCGTATGTTGTAATATATTGAACTTACTTAATATCACTATAAAGTTTTTTTTTCAGTTTTATGAATAATTAAATATTGCATGTGTTTAAAAGCTAACATATTAGACTATAATATTTTACAAATTTAAAGATAACTTAATTAATTCCATAACTTTTTTAAAGATAATCAATTACTAAAGCAATTTATGTTAATAGCTTTTTATTTGATAAATATAATAAAAAGATATTATGGCAAATCATAATACCAAAACGAGGTCAATAAACAGAGAATTTCTAAGTTATTTTTGATATGGTGATGTAGATTTATATTTATCCTACAATACCGGTATTATAAGCTATATTTGATATGATCGTTAAGAAATAATTAAGACTTGAATGCAGTTGTTTATTATTTTCTTTTATATAATAGAATTTGGTAAACCAATCAAATAAATATTTAATAGTCTATATATCATCTAGTAGACTTAATTTAGAAATTGGGAGTTATACTTGATATATAGATGCTTGTATTTATTTCTAGTCATTGATAGTTTATTTCTCACTAAATTCTCAGAATTTCCTACAATACCATTTAATGACATATGATTATCTCCTTTAAACGAATCTTATAGTTAACTTTCTAAAGAAATATTTGTTTTTTTTTTTCATTTTATCGGGTCCCTTGGACAAGAGAAGTGATCCGTACACAACAAATTTTAATCATACATAACAATTTATGTATTAGAAGGGTTATATATTATGTATAAAATACATTAAAAATGATTATGTATGGTTAAAAATTGTTGTATACAATCACTTCCCTTTGGACAATATGATCTCATTATATACTCTAACAAAAAACTATGATGAATAGTAATATTGTCAATTGATTACATTACATAGGAAAAGCTTTTGTGGATCCATATCTACAATGGATGGATCCAGATATGGATCTAATTTTTGAGGTTTACAAAATTTTATATCATTTTTATTTATTCTACAAATCGTAACATTATACTATATTATTAAAACCCGTAATATTTTGGTTGTTTGTGTACGTTTTTTGTGCATGGGGTTTTTTTGGATCCGTTTTTTTTTTCGTTATATATAAACGTTCGTCTCCTTGGACAATTAATGAGGAAATAAAACAGGTGACTTTCTTCTCTCCCTTGCCACGTTTCTTTGTTTGGCGACATCTGTCGTTTGAAGAATATACTGCACCGCCTCTTGCTTTTCGTTCCCAATCTCACATGTCTTCCACACGACTTCCATCTCCCCTGCAATGTATTTTCGATTCTCCCTCAAGAAGAAGAGAGGCACAAATCTCTATTGTCCTCCTACCGATCACCTCTCTCAACCAGTGCACCGCCATCCCTCTCCGACTTTGTCCTCTCTCAGTATTTGGTAATTAGGTTTTTCATTTGTTGATAAATCCTGCAAAAACGGATTCCTTAGGGTGGACAATGATGGCGTTCCAAGTTAATTTGGTCGATAAACTAGAACCAGAATCCATTGAGCTCTTTCCTTCTCTCTTTACTGCAATCGACGAAGCCTAAAGCAAGTTCAGGATATAGATTACATGACAAAGGTTTACTCTTAACTCTATGGTTTTTATCATATTCAATCAATAATTAGTGTTGTTCTTTCTATGAGTTGGCTAAACCGGTCCAAAAAAGAGAATCCGCGATTATAGACTGGAATCGACTAATCTGAACATAGTGCGTTTGGAAGTATAGATCAACATTTCTTATGAATTGATTGTTTCTAACGTGGTTATCGACTTGATTTTGTAGAAGAACTCCATTTCCGGGGTTTCCAGGACGCAATCGCAGTCCTTGAAGTTATCGTCGAGACGTCCTATAATGGTAGTTGTGGTGAACGCTAATGGTTGACAGGAGAGAAACGTCAGTGTTTCGCTGGATAACATTGGTAACGAGGTGAATGCTCCGGTGGCCGTTGAATTCGCGGAATTAGTATTGTTTTTTTATTTATTATTATTATTTTTTTCGTTTCTTAATTTTAGGTTTTTGTTCTTAATTTTAGCTTTTTGTTTACACAGGCTGCCACAGGCATTGCTGAACTCATAGCTCTTGAGATTTCAAAACAGGTTAAAAATATGGAAATTATCTAAAAATGTTAATAACTTTCTGTATAAATCACCCAGTGATGAATGTTTTATAAAATTATGCAGACAAATGTTCCATTAAAAGAGACTCGCAAGAAGGTTTGGCTTGTGGACTGGAAGGTAATAGATTTCAAAAGATTTTATCATTTTGTATTTGTCTTTTTACTTGCATAAACATAATATTTTGTATTTTCTTTTCTTAATTTTGTAGGGTTTGATTGTTAAATCCCGCCTGGATTCACTTCAGCATTTCAAGAAGCCATGGGCCCATGACCATGAACCTGTTAATGACTTCTTGGATGCCGTCAAGGAGTGGAAAAACTTATTATCTTTGTCCATTTTTGAATTTCATATAATTAATGATGAGAAACTATTATTAAAACAAAGATCCAACTTTTTTATATAGATCAATTTAGGAGGCTGAAAACATTTCAGTATGCTTTGGTTTGAAAGTACATTGCTATTTCTTGCAGTTAACCTCCATTGGTCTAAATGCAAGAAGTAGCTATGTACTTTCATATATTGTTGTATTATACCATCCCACTTTCATTTCATTTTATTACAACATTGTACTTTCAATTTTTTTCTCATCAAGGCAACTTTGAAAAATCTATCCAATTATGGTATTGTACTTTCAATTTCTTTTCTTCTCATAGCAGTGAAAATTGCTTTGTCTTTTTTGAAAGTACAATTCTGTAATAAGAAGAAGTGAATGTAGTACACTAATAAACAAATCATCAAATCATAAAAAGTACATTGCTATTTATATCATAAATCCCTTCTACCACTTGACCCATCATCTATAAAATATAATCCAAATTGATGCTCACGCGCTTCTTGTGTCAACAGTCAATAAGGCCAACGGTGTTGGTCGGATCATCAGGGGCAGGGCAGACATTTACGAAAGAAATTATCGAAACAATGTCGTCTTTTAACGAGGTAAGTTCATTCTCCCTAACCATTTTCCTAATCAATAAACAATAATAAAAAAACAAAAACTTTACAAAACCACTGAATTTTGTAGAAACCTATTATTCTTGCTCTTTCCAACCCAACTTCACAATCTGAATGTATTGCTCAACAAGCTTACACATGGTATGACCCATATCCATCTACCTATCAATCAATATTATTGACTTGTGTTTAATTTTTTAATCTTGTATATTTGTGTTATTTATTATAGGGTCGAGCCATTTTTGCAAGTGGGAGTACATTTCTTCCTGTTGAATATATGGTCTACATATCTGGCCAGGTCACCAAAGCAGAATTCACAGTGGCATAAGCAATAATACAACACCCAAACCGAAAACAAAAAGAAAATAAGATAATCATAAATCAGAAAGGCTAGAGAGTGTAGTAAAAAAGCCCTACATTAGAGAACAGTGGAAATTACGTATTAGAAATACGTGAGGATTACTAAGAAAGGCTAATTAGTCCAACAACTGTAAAGAATCTGATAAAAACAGCAATTGGTGGAAGAAAAGAAACATGAACATGTGTGTTACTACACTGACCGCTTTCTTCAAAGGATGGCTGCTTCGAAGCCCACCTCTTGGTTGTCGTCGCTCGATCACTTCCTTTTCCACAAAGTGATTGCTTAGGATCAATCGGAAGAACATAGACGCAAGTTTGACCTTCTCATTGTTTTAGCAGTTGTACGCTTCTTTCGTAATCCTTCGAGCTGGCGCCAAGACGTTTGGGTTATGGATGCTTGGATCTGTACTGGTAATTTCCATAAATGGCAATGTAGTTTAATTTTTTTTACCATCCGACTTTTGTTACTTTTTGTTACGACAAACTTTTTGGGTGCTAAGATCCAAAGTCGAGAGGGAAACAGCTACAACATTTCACTTTCATGTTTCTTTTTGAGTTTTGAAATGTGTCTATTTTTAAAAATCAACCCAACTATGACATTGCTATTATTCGGCAGAGTACGCTCTTTTTTGTTGCACTTATTCCTTAGTAATAGTCATAATTGATGGTGTCAAGGGTTTTGAGCTTGAATTATTATTCGATACCAATCCTTGCTTTAAAAATTACATACTCATAAAAACATATAAGATGATTAATGACATGCCCGAACCCGTGCTACATAGCACGGGTCCCCACTAGTTAACAATTAGTTTTTGTCAAAACTTTTGTGGATCCATATTTAGAAATGATGGATCTACATATGGATCTAACTTTTAAGGCCCGATATTTTACGATTTTATAGGTCCAAAATGTTATAAAAATCCAATGTTATTTTTATATTTTTAGCCTAAGTTACAATGTTTTTACGATTTTGAATGATTTCTTTTATAATTATTTTCTAATATTATATTATTTTTATAGATATCGTACAGAAAATTTTATATTCTTTTAAGCTTAATTTTTTAAAATTTTCTTACAATTTTGTCTAAATTGCTTTACTACATTTTTTCTAATTTTTTAAAACCTACTTTTGTTAAACTTTTTTGTTCTGTTTTTTTATTTTTACTAATCGAATTATGCTTTTGTGCATAATTAATCGTATTTATAATATACATTATGTCTTGTCTGATTGTGGCACGCATGGGGTTTTAGAAAACAGAAGTGATTTGTACATAACAACTTTTATATTATACAACAATTTAATGATTCTTTTTATATCATATACAACCCGTTTATTATAGCAATATACTTTCAACCTTTTTATTATTATGACATTATACATTGGTTAGCTTATTACTTTGTTTTCTGGATCATATTATTGTATTTGGTTGGTTCTCAAAGATAATATATTGATAAAGAGGATTAAAATTTGTTTTTTGTTATATTACTTATTTATATTATCCTAGTTTAAAATAATTTCAGTATATCATTGTATTTTTTATTAAGTCATTTGTACTTTGAAAACATTATCGCACTGTAGCTATATACTTTTAGTTTTTTTTAGTATAGCACCTCGTTACATCGCACGGCTGCATAATTACTAGCTTTAACAAAAAAACAATTGTTCTTGCTAGGCATAAATTCAAAGCTCTAAATATAATTTTTTTACTTGACTAAGAATAATTTTTATATTTTCATGAAAGAATTATAATTTAACCCCACATGTATTAATAAGAAACTCTAGTGTGGTTGATCCCAATAATATTACAATTTTTTCCAACTTAAGATTAGAAGTTCAAGTAATATTGGATTCATCTTTTGAATGATGTAATCATTTATCAATAAAATTCACTGAAAATAGACAAAGTTTAAAGCGTATGCTTCTTACTTACTGTGCTTTTAATATGCGCTAAAAAGAATGTGTCATTTAGGGTTAGCATTAATCAAGTAAAAATTATGTAAAGGATTTTAGGTGCTGTCACTACTACAATAACAAAGGATTATAAATAAAGAGATTTTCTCAAAGTTTTTATGTGATATGTTATAAGATTGTTCCAATATGATGTTAGGGATTGACGAATTGAAGGTCCTGACACATACATATTGCTTAGAGAGCTGATCCGTACACAACAGGTTTTTACCTACACAATACATTATGCATAAAAAATGTATTTTTGTTGTGTATAGAAAAAAATTGTTGTGTACGGATTAGCTCCGTTATGTTAATAAATCGCATGGATGCCTTGGTGTTTATGGGTTTATCTTTTTAGAACACAAGTGTGAAAAGTGCATTGTTTTGAAAACCGGACCAAACCGGCCCGTTCAACCAGTTAAACCGGGAACCGGCCTGATTACCGGTTTATTAAGGCACGAAAACCATTTGTTTTTTAACCGTAAAAATCGGCCGGTTCGGTTGGAACCATTAAAAACCGGTATGGTGGAACCTATTAAACCGGTTTGTAATAAATAATTCAGAATTTTTAAACTACAAAAAACACCCTCCACTTTCAGCTATTGACGCTTCTACTCAAGTATTAGCCATCAACAGGATACTTGAAACGGCCGCTCCCACCTCCTTTGTATAGGCCTTGGACTCTTATTTACGTCATACTACTCACCAATGTGGGACAAGAGTTTTGCCATCTTTGAAACAAAAGGATATTTGTTTCAAAACTCATAACATTCTCAAAAGATATTTTCAACCATAGTATCTATCATCTTTGAAAAAAGAATTGCAATAAATAACTTTCAAGTCATAAATCGATCTACTAAAAAACACACACACTTGCAAAGGGATGTGCTTCTCACTTTAAGTAATAAGAGAAATTGTATTGATTCCTACTTTTTTACTATATTTCTTCCTACTTCTATAATTAGGTCATTCTCATCTTTTTATCACCCGTATTATATTTTTCCTAAAATACTCTTAACAACTAATTCAAAAATTAAAAAACAAAAACAAAAATCAGGAAAAAGGGATGTGCTTCTCACTTTACACTTAGATTTATTCTTTCCATTTGTTGTATTGATCTATTTCAATTACTTTAAAGAGAAATTATTTTTTCCTTTTGTTGTACTAATCTATTTCAGTTACTATAAATATAAGCCCTTAATATATATATATATATATATATATATATATATATATCTCTATCTTTTTTCTCTGTTTCATTCTTTTTTTTTTCTTTGTTTCATGTAAACCTTTTTTCTCTGTTTCATTTAAGCGTTTTTGGTTTTTTCTCTATTTACATTAGAATTAATTTTTCTATTTTACATTAAGACAATCCCTTTAGATTAGAATTAATTCTTTTTGTGAATCAAAAATTTATGTGTTAAACGATTTTTTTTATGTTGTGGTGATTAAAACAAAATTTGCAAACACAAAATATATAGTAAAATCAGCAAAACCATCACTTATGTTGCTGCTACATTCAAACACAAAATATAGTATAAAGAAAATTTTCCAATAAAGTCCCAATATTTTAACTCAATTTATGAAAAAGTCCCAAATTAATTTTTATTAGCAAATAAGTCCTAAATTAATTTTTATTAACAAAAAAAGACAGAAAACCGGCTGATGTTGGGACTTTTCCATAAACTGTGCGAAAATATTGAGACTTTATTGAAGATAAAATATGTAGTTTCTGCCCTTTTTTGTTAATAAAAATTAATTTGAGACTTTTTTGTTAATAAAAATTAATTTGAGACTTTTTCATAAACTGAGTCAAAATTTTGGGACTTTAATGGAGATTTACCTAGTATAAATTGCTACATGTTCAAACCGACACATTAAGATCAAACTGGAACTTCGGATTATCATTATAGAAAATTGCTCCATGCTCACGACTTGTGGTATTCGTCTTTCGTTTTTTCTTCATAACATTTTCTACTCTCGATTTCTTTCTCTTGGAAGGTGGCCGACCTTTTCTATGTACTTGCAAGGGTGGTAACAATTTTGTAGTCGAGTCTGGAACATGAACATCTTCGCATATCAAATTTACGCTACTATTACAACCCCAAACTGAACCATCATTTAACTTTTCTTTTGCCATACTTATACAATTTATCAAGTATTCATACTTTTCTTTAGTATTGGCAATATAGGTAACCTTGTAAAAACTGGAATGAAATTGGTCAAATGGTTTAGCTTTATCACCACTCATCAAATCTTCATAATAATTTATCACTAATAGTGATCGTGCTTCACATCTTTCCTCCATCGAGTCAGAATATACCGTGGATGAATTTCTTTAACATTCTTCTCAATGAATATCTTCACCATATGCCTACAAATAATTTCTCCAAACTCAAACAAATGACAAGAGCATTGCATATCACATGTAATCTCATTATAACTAACACTATGGACAACTCTTTTGTTTTAAATCACCATGTTTCCCTTCCACAATATTTATAACATGAAAAACGTATCGGGTACCATCCTATTTGACCAATGAAGAATTGCAAAACAACATACCTCGCAACTCATCTTGAAACAACTTAAAAATTTGCATTGGTTACGCCTCGTGAAAATGTTTCTTAAAATAAAACTCAGTTATCAATTTATATGAAGAATTATGAGATTTAAAATTAGGCTTAGTTTCTTTCTTAATCTTGCTTTCCAGCATGTTGTCATATTGTTCAATGAATTGTTGTAATGAGGTTTTAGAGTTAACATATGCATCAAAAAAAGAATTAATGCTTTCATTTCTTTGCATAGTAAATTTCCCTGTCCAAAAGTTTGCTTTTACGTAAATCGGCACCCAACCTCATTGATCGTTAAATAAATAACACAATCACTCACTTTTTTCAATTCTATAATTTTCAATCATCTTGCACCATCCATCTTCGAATTCTTGAGGATCCATAGACTCGTACACCAAGGTTTTTAGAGTATTCTTTGTTACTTTATATTGGGTCAACCCACTTAATTTTTTTTTTGAAATCTCCATGTTTCCCATCCAAAATAGTCGTAACATGAAAAACTTATTGGGTACCAATTACCATATCCTGTTTGACCAATGAAGAATTGCAAAACAACATACCTCACAACTCATCTTGAAACAACTTAAAATTTGCATGGTGTATGCCTGGTGAAAGTGTTTCTCAAAATAAGACCAAGTTATAAATTTATATGAAGAATTATGAGATCCAAAATCAGCTTGAGTTTCTTTCTCAATCTTGCTTTTCAATGTGTTGTCATATTGTTCAACGAATTGTCGTAATTGGGTTTTAGAGTTAACATATGCATCAAAAAAAGAATTCATGCTTTCACCTCTTTGCGTAGTAAACATCATTGCCCAAAAGTTTGCTCTTACATATGTCGGCACCCTTATGCGTCGATTGTTAAATAAAGAACACAACGACTCATTTTTCTCAAGTCCATAATTTTCAATCGTCTTGCACCACCCATCTTCGAACTCTTGAGGATCTATAGACTCGTACACCAAGGTTTTTAGAGTCTTCTTTATTACTTTATATTGAGCCAAGACAATTAATTTTTCATGAATATTTTTCATAATATGTCAAAGACAAATACGATGATGAGATTCGAGGAATACATGTACCACAGCTCCTTGCATTAATCGACATTGATATGTTATTATTGCTTTTGGTGTCCGTCCAATCATGCATTCTAACTATGAATTAAATAAATATGCATATGTTTCTATATCCTATCATGAAAGTAAACCACATCCAAATAAGATTGATTTTCGTGATTCACTCCAACAAAAAGCACAAACGACATATTATATTTGTTAGTCAAATATGTGCTATCAAATGGAACAACATCTTTGAATGACTTGTAATCTGCCCTAGACCTTGCATCTGCCCAAAATACATTCTATAAACGACCTTCATCATCTATGTCAATCACGTAGAAATTTTTTGAACTTCTTCTTTACATACAGACAAAATAATTACAAAGTTCCTTAGCATCCCTAACCCCAAGTCCTAGTTGTCTTACTTTTTGATGTAATTTCTGAAATCTATCTCACCAAATAACAAATTGTCATACCCTTTCACTTAAACAACTAACGAATGAAGACTTTTGTTTAATGGAATTCCAGCATAATCATTCAACTCAAGTCTTCTCATAGCATACAAATCCATTTTCTTATGTGATCGTTGGAATCATGATTCTTTTGGACTTAAAGCATGAATTGTTAAGTATTGCGATTTTTCAAATAACATATGTATTATGATTTTCCAAACGACATAAATGTATTATTTACTATGTAAACATATTTTGTTTTATGATTTAACATTTAAGACATGTTTGATGCACTAGCTAAAAAGCTATAATAAACTCCTTTTATGAGCTACAATAAACTCCTTTTATGATCTTATCAAACACTAAATTGCAATAAACTCAAAAATATTTAGGATATAATCTAGTTTATGTGCGACAAAGTGACCCTTAGTAATTATACATATAAATTTGTATTTTGTTGTTTATTTTACTATTTTTTTTCTCTAACCTGGATAGTATTCGGGTTATTAATCTAATAAGAAATAATAATAATAATAATAATAATAATAATAATAATAATAAATATTTTTCCTAAAAGATTATACTTTCACATTTTGAAAAAACAGAAGTAAAGATATATATACCATATTTTTCCAATCTATTTTAGATTTAGCCGCTTAAATATTTAGAAGCATCTTCTTTTTGCTCGTGTAATTGTTATCGTGTTATTTTTGTGTATTTATATTCATGAAAATGTTAGTTAAACTAAAATCAATCGGTTTATTAATAAGATGACTATTATGGTCAAATTTTGAGAACTCCACTTGTTACATCACTATTAGAAGTTAGAATTTTAATTCATACATGAAATTTGTAAATAGATTTATCTGGATACTGATTTATTTCTAGCAAATAGAATTAATTAAGACTAAAGACTTATTCAAAAAGAAAATAGTTGAAAGGAGTCAAGCAGCATAACCACCTAAATTGTCTTTCTAAAAGTACAATCACTAATGCAATGATATAATTTTTATAATTATCTAAATTACATAAATTACTTATAACATTAAAAAGTAAATAAGAGAAAAATTATAGATCAATCTATTTCGAACCGACCCATTACAGCACGTACTAAAAAACCTGTAATTTTTCTTTCAAAGTCGTTTATTTGTCACTTGTAACCAGATGGGTGAGGCCAAAATCAAGAAATGAAATTAAAATGTAATACTTTTTAATGATTAAATAATGGACAACTCATTAAAAAACAAAAGAAGACATTTTTTTTCCATATGGACACGTCATATACAAATCATAAATAGACTTGTTCGTCGCAAATACTTTTCAAAATTAGGTGCTTTCGGCTGGATTTTACGTGGTAACCAAAACTCCAAAAGAGGACCACATAACCCACGGGCCGGCTGCCGGTTTCCACACCTTTAAAAACAAGAAAACGACTACCACCTACCGCAAATAATAATTTTCAAATTATCCTTGTAAAGTTTATACTATATTATTTTTTTATATATATCTTTAAAGAATTCATGTTTGGCAATTGACTTACGTAACCACCACGTTTTATATTAAAAAAATGTTTCATGAGAATATACATAATTTCCAAATAATTATTTTTAAACTTTATCTTTTTTAGCAGTAAGAACCTATAGTCATAAGAAAAAAAAAAACATTGGCGATAATGGTACAATGAAACTGACAGAAGGTAGAATATACGTGAGTCTTAAAGAATGAAATTACTGTAGGAGATTCTGGTTTTGTTTTCTCCTAAACTCGCACACCCACTCTCCAAAATCAAACACCTCTCCCAACAACAGCCTCTTTCTATCTATGTACATCTATCATATATATAGATAGAGATATATTTATATATATATGTATATATGTATATGTTCTTTCTTCCTTCACTTTATAAAACGAAAAACAACAGACACTTAGACAACATTTGTCATACAGGACACGACAGAACAAAACAGACACGACAGAACAAAACAGGTTGTACCTGTATTGGATTGGGACCAAAACTAATGTCAATGGAACAAAACTACAATTTTTTTGTCTCAGCAAAAACTGTAGGATTGGAACTGATGTCAATAGACAAAAACTGTAATTTTTTGGGTGGGACCAGTTCTGTTGTGTCCTGTCCTGTGTAACAAACGCAGCCTTACAGTCTTTTTACGTGGCTTCAGTTGACAATATCTCAAGTTCGGCCCACCAAAGAGGCGAAATTTTCGGTGTGGCGCCATCTTGTGATATTCCCGTTATCTCTTTGAGTCTCAAAGTAACCTCTCTCATTTCCGGCCTTCTTTTGGAATCGGAATCAACACAAGATCTTATCACTTTACCTATCGCTTCAAGTTGATCCGCGTCAAAGGAATCCAACGTCGGATCCACCAATTCCACCATCGGGTTGTTCCCTCTCAAAAAGTCTAACACCCAATCATCAATCGAATCGCCTCCGGCATAAGGAATTCTACCCGTAATCATCTCGAACAATATAACACCAAAACTATAAACGTTACTTTCCGGTGTTGGTTCCATGTTTATAGCGGATGAATCATTGCATAGACCGAAATCTGATATTTTGGCTGCGTAGTCTTCGGTTAGGTTTACAGATGATGAGTGTAGGTTTTTGTGGGGGACAGGTGGCGTCAATTGGTGCATGTAATCGAGACAGTACGCCATTCCCATTGCGATTCTCATTCTCATTCCCCAGTCTAAATGCTCGGCTTCTTGTACTGTAAAATTTAAAATTCGTGCATAAGTTCTTAGACTAAATACAAGAAATAGCAACGTACTTTTTGATTCCAGTACTTACTGTGTAAATGTTCAAAGAGTGTTCCGTTAGGTGCGTATTCGAACGCGATCATTCTTGTGAAAGGCGCGTCTTCTTCACAAAAACCAAGAAGGTTGACGAAATTCTTGTGGTTGACTTTCGATAACATGTCAATCTGAGATTATATGGAAGTTAGAAAACAAGAACTTATTGAGAGAAAAAATAAAAGGGAAATTGAATTTTTACGAAAATTACCCTTTTCCTGAAGAGGCTTTCGAGGTGTTTTGACCAGTCTTTAGCGGAAGGTGGAGCAACAGAAGCAACAGCGATTTCAACCCCACTGGATAATGTCCCTTTGTATATAGTACCCAATGATGTTGAACCGATTACGTTGCTGAAATCTTCACAGGCTGCTTCAAGTTCTGATCTTTTTAGCTTTGGTACACCTGATTTGTAAAGTTTTTTGGGAAAGTTTAGTAGGAAATTACGGTCAGGTAAGAAATGGTCAATTTTGAAAATTTACCAGTGACGAATGCTTTCTGCAACTGCCCACTTAGACCTGTGGCCCATGGCCTGACAGTGGCGACTTTATTGCCTCGCCATAATAATAGTACCACGATGCCAATTAAAGCAGGGCCTCCAATAGCAATAGATATTATTATGATGGAACGAGTCTTGGAGGATGAATGTTGTCGTGCGAAAACTGGAGGGAGGGAAGGTGGTGTCCCTGAGATTGTAGAAGGTGCGGAAGGGAGCGATTTGTTTGGTACAGGAGATGGTGATGGTGACGTCACCGGTGATGGCGATGGGGATGGGGATGGAGACGGAGATGGAGATGGAGATGGAGATGGAGATGGAGATGGAGACGGTGATGTTGGAGGCAAAGATGGATATTGAACAGGTCTATTCGCGTCGTCTAGCAGTTTCCGGTGGGATTCAACTCGTTGTTGAAGATCAGGAAAAATGTCATCGAGAAGCTCGTTGTTGTCTAGTAATCTACAGTTGTTTGAGAAAAGAGTTGATTATGGATGAAGGAAATGTGTTGGAATCGTGAATAATAAGCTGAATGTCGATTTTACTTACATAATAGTTGGTGATTTACTATTCCCAAGGTCAGATGGAGGTGTTCTGGAAAAATTATTGTACCCTAGATCCAGCACCAATAACTCTTTCATTTTTTTTATCTTTTCAGGAATGGTACCGTAGAATGAGTTATTTCGGAGGATTCTGCATAAATAAAGTTTTCAGTAACTTGATTCGTGGAAACAGTAGAATATAAGGAAGGGTGATTAATTTTGTTCGTACATAGATTTTAGGCGAGAGAGATTTCCAAGATCGGGAGCAAGTGTTCCTCGAAGACGCAGATTCATAAGGTTCCTGTGAATATAATATAGAGTTCAAAAAGTGATCTGAATACCTCAGAGAACGGCTATAACATAACTGTAAGGAAATTTCTGCAACGATGAAAATATTGGAAAGTTTGAACGAGTTAAAATATAGACGAACTACTTACAAAGATATAACATGTCCCTTGGAGCAGCCTACACCAAACCAGGAACAAGGATTCGTCGCTCCAAGATCATCATTCCAATTAGTCAAAGCCCCAAATGGATCATTCACCACTCTATCTCTAAATCTTAGCAAAGAAAAAGCTGCAAGCAGACAGTATATATAGACATGATCAGTTTGTGTTACAATTATCAAATGAAAAGGAAAAGCGAAGCATAATTTGAACGAACTAGTTTCCTCTTAATGAAGCTAGAAAAAACCTAGCCCAGTTTGTTTGAATTTTAGCGAAATTTTCAACTACAGTGATCGGAGTTGGATTGTAATACCTTCATCATTGAGAGAGAAGCAGATATTGAAATTCTGAAACTGTAAGCAGATGATTAACGTCAAAATCAGCAATCGATGCCTCTCTAATCTAAAATGCTCCATCATGTATGTACAAACACGAAGGTGAAACCCTTCGAATCTTCTACGCCGCGATATCAACGTGAATCAATCAATCAAACAAACAAGTACTCAACAGCAACACAACAACCGTACACGAGAAGTGATTCGCGAAATCTCTTATCCACCAACTTGAGTTGATTCGTAATAATACAGCACCGCTAGAGCAAATGGAAATCAATCAAACAAGTCAAAAAATCAAACCTCCGAATTGTATAATCGAGTTAGAATATATACAAACAAGTTAAGAGATAAACTTATAAAAATCAAATCAAATTACAGTTGTTCGTGAACTAATGTGGACCGAATCAACCTATAAAAATTAAACAAATGTCGGAAAACGCGTTCTAGTACCACAACTAAAACTGCAAGCGCACACGAATATCCGTGATATACTTCACAATTACTTTATTGACTTCAAAAACAAACGAATTTAGAAACCGGAAAGCTTGAAACACATACTTACCAATAATTGTATTTACAGGAAATATCCTCCGATGAATATGCTTTTTTCTCTCTCTAGACTTGCATAGAGCATGGATTTGAAATCAATCTGGATGTGTGGTGATTGACCAAGAGTAGAATAGAAGTTAACGACGAAGTCATGGGTGGGGTCATGGAAAATGGAGTTTTGGATTTAATGTAGACATCGTAATCATCTTCGATATTCATAATAGTAAATCTCAAGTGTTTTGGCGGGTGGAGATTGGGGGAAATTGCTAGGAAGGTGGGCGGGGCAGCTTAATTTAAAGGAATTTATTATTAGTGTGGGCGAGAACATTTCTTTTTTGTGCTACACTAATTTTAAATTTTGTTTTTTTAGATTTAAGGTTTGATGATGTATGCTTGGAAATTTCAACTATATATTTTATGGTTTTCAAACCATTAGCTGTTCTTTTAGGGAAAATGACACTGTAGGATAATAAGGTTACATGATTTGGTCGATTTGGTCCCTAAATTTAATTTTTTGCCATATAAGGGAACAAAAAGTTAAAAACCGGTCAAAAATTGTTTAACCCATTGAAGCCGGTTGGTTGACAACGTGGATCCTAGTTGGTACTTACCTGTCGCAGACGTGGAGGCCACGTGGTTGAAACTTGGGGACCAAGTTGTACACATGTACATGTGGTCCCGGTCGGTTTAAAAGGGAGGGCATTTGGTTCAAATGTACAAAGATTGTTACCCAAATTGAAACAGTGAAATTACGATCGATGTCTTCGTCGTCATCAACTGATTTTTCAAAAATGGGTATAAATCTATCGGACCTTAACGTTCCTTTGGAGAGTACGAGCGACTTCAGGCGATCAACTGCAAAATCTGAATCAAGCAACATGAGCGTTCCACGCAGTTGGTTTTTCGGAGCGTCGTTGCTGCCAGAGGCTGGCGGTCCTTCCTCTCCCGTTCCGCCGTCTGGCCTTCCTCCCTCTGGCCAACCGCCGTCTGGCGGGCAGTATGCTACGGTCCAAGACCTGCAGGCTGTGAAGGACAGTGTAGTTGATTTACGCAACACCGTTTACAGAGGTTTACTCTGTATCGGTGCTTATGTCATCGCACACTTCATCGCAACCGCGTTCAAGTAAAGAGGGTTAATGGGGATCGGAGCAGGGAGGGTAAAGGTAATTTAGGGTTTTTGGGGATCATCCTGATTTTGTTTGATGTAAGGATGTTTATGTATGGGGATGTATGTTACTAAGTTTATGAATTATCCTATCATCGTACTTATGCTTTGTTCTAAGTTGTTAGATATGGACTTTACTCATACTCGATTTTTTGTAGCATCTCCTTGTACCAGTGAATATATATATATATATATATATATATATATATATATATATATATATATATATATATATATATATATATATATATATATATATATATATATTCCAAAGCCATCAGGATGGTAACATGAAAGTTATCCAGATGAAAGTAAAACAAAACAAAAACAACCTTCACTAACACATTGACGACATATCATTACCCAAAAAAAAACCCTAAACCTCTAAACCATCTTCAACTATCAGACTTGAGGATCTAGTTCATACTCGATCACATCCAGCTTCTCCTTGTACCACTCGATCTCCTTAGTCAGCATCTCTTGTAGTCTGCAAACAACCTCCAACAAATCCCTTTGTCTAATTTTGGCCTCATCAATCACCTGTGTTCCGATGACATAGTTCATGAATCGGGGTCTGGTCTCCAGCATATCGAACAGCACCTTTGTTGTATCGTACTCCTTCTCTATTTGTATGGTAAAATCGAACAGCATCCTTCTCTTTACCTGGGCTCTGTGAATGAAACCCTGCAACATAGCTTCTAAATCTTTTCCCTTCATCTTCGTTGACAATGATAACCTAAATGTGGAATGCTGCTTTTATAATCGACCTGGGGGGATACAAAACGGGTGCTTTATTGGCGGTAATAAGTCCAATCGTCTTCTTTTCCCTCTTTTTTTAGTCCAATTACCACATTACCCCCGATGTTTATAATTCCAATAGTTATCATGTATCAAGTCCATCAAATTGTCATTGTCGTGTGTAGCATCAAGTCCATCTTCGATGGGTTAATCAAAATGAGTTAATGAAAATAAAATGTTGTATGTAGCATCAAGGCCATGTTGCATGGCTCAATCATATTCAAAATGGCTTAATGGAAATAAAATTAGAACCAAATATTCAAACAGAAGCATAACCAAACATGCAAGATTAACCCATACACAATCAAAGTCATACTCAGAACATAAGTTTTGAAGTTAAGACTCAGACACAGCACAAACATTTCTAACACTTTATTGTCACACAAACACCACAAACATTTCTAATCTAAATCCACAGGGAGGTCAGAAGTGTTGCCTTCACCATTCTTGCCTTCAATTCTTTTTGCCAATTTTTTCTTGACAATCCTCTCTGACCTTTTTGGCTTACGTTTCCCACTGCTTATGCTTTCTTGTGTCATCAAACCAACAACATCCTCCTCATTGACCATGATACTTTCACTTACTCCAATCCCATCCTCATTTTCATTTACTCCCTTCCCAGCCTCATTTTCATTTCCTCCAATCCCATCCTCTTTTTCATTTTCTCCTTTCCCAGCCTCATTTTCTCCCTTCCCAGCCTCTTTATCTGTGTCTGGATTGACTCCATTAGCTGCTTCACCTTCATCTTGCAAATTAGACTTTCTAGATGAACCTTTTGGTACTCTGACTTTAAGAGGCCTTTGAACTTGCTTACATGTTTTCTTGTTATGCCCAGGCTGCTTACAGAAGTCTTTTGCCCACTTTAGACACTGTATGTCTTCCTACTCTTTCTGAAGCATCCCTTCTTCTTCTAACAGTTGGTCTACCTGGCATTCTCCTTTTAATTGGTGGCAAAGGAGGTGTGTAATCAGTAGATGGCCACATGTCACTTCCATTCATAGCTAGCAATGGATACTTGTAAGCATTCTTGTAAAAGGTAGCTAGATATAATGGGTCCACATATGCTTCAATTGTTCCATTTATGTATGAAATAGTTGCAATTGAATGAACACAGCCGTATCCATTTAGTTGCCACAGCCTGCAGGAGCAACTTTTCTTTTCCAAGTCAACTGCATAGGATTCTCCTAAGTTCCTGGTTTCAAATTGGAGAAGGCCACTAGGAAGTACTTGCCAGTATCTGCAAATTAACAATTATGTTGTATAAGTAGCACATTTAAGTAGCATGAAAACCCACATATACATACCTTTGCTGGATTTTCAACTCATTAATTTTGTGTCTGATGGCTGGGCAAAGTTGGTAATCAGGCCAATTACATCCTTTCATTTGCAACTTATGCATCCTTTCCATCACATATGTACGTATCTCTTCAAGCATTGTTATAATTGGTTTTTTTCTTGCTTCAACAATAACACTATTGAAGCTTTCAGATACTCCATTCTCTACAGCATCACACATGCTGTCAAATCTAAAAAATGCCCTTGACCAAGTCTTAGGATCCCTTTCCATTAGATGTTCATGAGCTGCAGGGTTTAAAAGCTCAATTTCTTTCATAACTGCTTTGAAATGAGGTTCCGTTGTAGCCTTGCTTGCTTTCCAAAATAAGTTTTCAAAGTGAGCACCAGAAAATCTCTTTTTAAAGTTAGCATAAATATGCCTAGCACATTGCCTATGTTCAGCTTGTGGTAAAACTTCCTTGACAGCCTCTAAAAGACCCTACATGCCAACATTAAGGAATTAAATTAATATCCAATCCATAAGTTTAAAAAAATTGAAATAAATAATGAAATTTTATTGACATTCATACCTTATGTTGATCTGACATTAAAGTAACTCCAACACCACTTTCAAGATGCAAATCTTCTGTAAGGTTCTCCATGAACCATTTCCAGTTTTCTTTATTTTCCACACAAACAACAGCCCAAGCAATTGGGAAAATTTGATTATTGCCATCCCTTCCAATTGCACTTAACAACTCACCAGAACAATAACCTTTCAAAAAACACCCATCAAGGTTAATCACTCTTCTACAACCAGTTTTCCAACCCTTTCTCAAACCCTCAAAACACACATAAAACCTAGTGAAGTAATTTTTTCCATCTGGCATGCAATTTACCCCCACTTGCACATTAGACCCCGGATTAGATCTTCTAATTTCCTCTCCATATGACCAAAGTTTGGCATAGTGTTCAACTATGGTTCCCTGAATTAGAGTCAATGCATGCTTCTTTCCTCTCCTACATTGACTCATGCTAACCTCAATCCCAATTTTTTGTTTAACATCTTCTCTTAATTGTCTAACAGTCAATTTTTGGTTATGTAATATCTCATTAGTGTAGTGACTACCAATCCAAGCATAGTTGACAATTGAACCAAACTTGAAGTTCCTTGCACAATTATGCTCATGGATTAAAGACTTTATTTGGAATGAGTGCTCATCAGTCATCCATGAAGCCCATAGCCTAAAAGAGCAATCTCCATCACAACAATTTGCCAATAACCTCCTACTATCATTCTTTTTATAACACAATTGATATCCATTTGCAACAGCATAGTTACAAAGCATATCTTTCAACTGTTTAGGGCTTTCAAAACGCATACCTAGTACATGCTTCTGTTTTTTCCACTCAACATCTGGATTAAACCTTGTTTGAACATCACTCTGCCTGTCAATCTCACCAATGTCAACTGGTCCTGGTTCATGCTCACCCATCTGATTTTCTTCCCCATCTCCCATCTCCGGTGGTGCTGTGGTGTTGTTCACAGGAATGTTTATGTCCAGTATATCAATCTCCTCTGCTACACCGGAATGGTGATCTTCAGGGCTAATCACCTCATCGTGGTCTTCAGCTATCCACTCCTGGACATTAGCACCGGTATGATCCACGTACATAGGCACAACAGTTCCACAATGGTATGCGATCTCGATAAACTCAACGTATTCCATTTCATCTTCAATCATCTTTAGTCCTTCTGCTAGCTCGCTCTCAGGTAAGCAGTAATACAAGTTCCTGCATTTCTCTCCAGTAAATCTTTCAAGAAACTTCACACATTCCTCTAAATCCATCCCCGCAAAATCAATGTCTTCAAACAGGTGATGCATGCCTTCTGTATAACTCAACGGTTGCCTGGTGAAGACTCCATGGTAGTGAACATCCACTTTGCACTGTGATTCCATTATCGCAAAGAAGAAACTGCTTGAGAAAAAGGGTTTGGTGGGAAAGAGCTCGATAAGGGTTTCTAACAGTTTTGAAACCGTAATCGTACGAATTACTCTTTAATAAGACCTCAAATTGAACACGTAGATTGAACACGATGACATGGACGATGACATGGATGATGACTAGGATGCATCGTAACATAATTTAACAACATGACCGGGTGACCCCTTCACTTTGGGGTCAATGGTATTTTAAACATTTTTTGAACTTTTTGTTCCCTTTAGTGGCAATAAAAAAACATTAGGGGCCAAATCGATCAATTCCTGTAACATTATTGTGCTACAGTGTCATTTTCCCGTTCTTTTATGGTAACTAAAATTTAAAAATCAATATATATTGAAGAGTTATTCGCTCTTACATGATTATATATGAAGTCCTATAATTTTGTAACCCATTTTTTTTGGAAACATCACAAAATTATCAGTTAACTCGTTCAAAAGATTTAACTTTAAGATTCGTGAAGTTGTTTTTTCCGACAACTTGCCTCTTAAATTTTGTGGATTTTTGCGATCATGTCATGTTTTTTTTTTTTTTACAAAAGTGATGTTTTCTCGTAAAAAAATAATATTGGTCCATGAAATATAAAACTGCAAAGCCTGTTTAAGATATGGTTTCCTTTGAAAAGAAAGGCAAACTAGACCAACTTATGTGTCATAAAAACCTTTTGGTAGGTAACAATATACCTCTTGGTGAAAATCCTTCACTCAACATCATAAGCGGGCTTATAACCCCGTACCTTCATTTTCTCTTTCTTATTTCATACACACACATATATAGTGAAATAAGTGAAGTATGGCGAGAGATGACCATTTCTAATATTTAAAAGGGTAAGGGGTTTCTAATATGATGCACACGTAGCTAAACAAAAAGAAGGGATCGTGAGGAGTTTTATAAACCCACACCGCTTGGTCTAAATGTAGCGCAAATGGTAAATGTGTGTGGCTACTATGTTAATGGTATGAGTCCGGTCGGATCCTCACCAAATCAAAAGAAAACTTTAGAGGAGATTTGAACATAGTCACTAATGAGTGCCAAACAACTTAATTATTTTGGCTAAATGTAACTTCGTTTTTATTTGTAAGAAATATTTACGTTATACAAACTATCAAAAATACTTTTTCACAATAAAATCTTCATTGAATATCGCAGTTTTTGCCGAATTAGACTAAAAAATGCAAAAAGAAATTGGTCTTAAGAGTGGTGACCATTGAAAAAGATTGTCGTGAATTTGCGAGATTTTTTAGCAAAAACGTGATCGCTTATTGATATTTTCTATAAATTGGGTTATATAGTGATACGAAGGACTCAAATATGGCAATTTTCGTGAATAATTCTAGTTTTAATACTATAAATAAACGGTTAACTATCTCTCACGTAACTTGACTATCATATTGCTTGGAATAAATGACTTGCATAAGGTTCTATATTTTCAACGCTTGGATGACACTATATCTGTAATCTGTTTGTTGGGAATGGTTTCTGCCCATATAGTTAGCAAACAACTATTATTAATTACCTCTTAATCGTGTAATTATATGTGTTATTAAATTATTTTTGTTTTTATATCCATAGTTAGTCAATTTGATCAACTAACCAGGTAAAATAGATGGTTGGACAATAGATGTGCACATATCTAACTGGTGACAATGACAATAGATGTGCACGTATCTAACTGGTTTTAAAAAACCGGAAAAAAAAAAAAAAAAAAAAAAAAAAAAAACCTGGAATTGGTTTTTTGAATAACCAGTTTCGGTTAAACCGGACCGCCGGTTTTCTATCGGTTTCCCTAAATGTCTGGACCGGTTTTTTGAACTCGATTTTTTAACCGGTTTTTACCAGTTATTTTGTGACCGTTAGAAAATGGGAAAATTTACAAAATCAGATTTTTTTTTATTCTTTTATAGTTGTCTATAGACGTTTTAACCTCATAAATGACCATTTTACCCCTCTATGGTTAGTATATATAGGTATTGATTCATTTGATTTCAATACCTCGCAAAAAAAGCTCACTACTCTCGACGTTTTTCGCATTCTCGATCTATTTTCTATCATTTTCAAGATGGCTTCATCACAAGCTTCCGCTTCAGCTTCCGTTGGTAGTTCCAACGTTACAAAAAACTATACCAATGATGATGTATTGGAAATCAAACCAACAACGCGATCCGCCGATGTGTGGTCAAATTTCGATTATTGCATTATGAAAGATGGTGCATAGAAAGCTCGGTGCAAATGGTGTAGGAAGTTTTATGCGGCCGCAAACAACTCAACTTTGAGGACACGCAAAGATAGGGCGTGCAAAACGGTCCAATAAAGTAATACCGATCCGACGCAAACTAATATTGGATCAGATGGTGGTTTATTTATTTACGACAACAATGCGGTACGAGAAGCATTTGCCAAGTTTGTCATCCAAGAACCACTTCCATTCGACCACTTCGACAGCCCTCGACTTACGAAAATCATCAAAACGAAACTTCAACGTCGATATAGCGTTGTAAGTCGTACTACTCTTAGATGTGATGGAATTAAACTTTGGGACAAACGAAATCCGAAATAATTGTAGGATTTGCAAATTACAAAAGTTCGGTGTCACTTACTTGTGACGTATGGACCTCCCCCCACGGAAATGTTAGTTCCTACTTAGCCGTTAATTGGTTCTATCCCGAGGGTTGGTTAATGAAGAAACGGACCATTTGTTTTAAATTATTTGGTTATCCTCATACCGGTGCAAATTTTAGAAAATTTTTATAAGACGTTATGGGGGAATATAATTTAGAAGATAAATTTTTTTCAACGTCCCTCGATAACACTTCAAACAATACAAACGCCATCAACCGACTAAAATCACTTCTAGATGGCGAGTTTTTTCATACCCGATGTGTTGCACATATTATCAATATAAGTGTGCAAATCGGGCTTCTTGTTTGTGATTCGTTACGTACGAAATTTAAAAACGTATTAAACACAATTTATGGATCAAGTAACGAACGATAAGCAAATTACATATATTTTGTCATCAATGTAACGAACCTTGTTTAGGCCCTAACTTTGACAATAATACAAGATGGAATTCTACTTGTCTTATGTTTGAAGGTATTCTACGACAAAAACTCACACTTAACGCTTTTAATGAAATACTTGTCGAAAAACTCCAATGACTTTCAATCCCCGAATCGGATTGGGTATTGCTTCAAGAACTCTCAAATTTTTTACAAGTTTTTAAACATGCAACAACTTTATTGTCAGGCGTTTACTATCCTACAAGTCCTTTGGTATTAAATCAAAATTTTGTTATGACAGAAAATTTGGCAAATTACGAGCTTTCACCAAATGCAATGTTTTCTAACATGGTTTTTGCTATGAAAACCAAGTTTTTAAAATATTTTCGGGAAATGCCTTTAGTTTTTACATGTGCCGCGACCCTTAATCCTACTATAAATGTAGGTTGTGGTGTAAACGTTTTAATGGGACAAATTGCCACAAACTTTGTAACGTCCCAAATTCCGTAATAAATTTTTCGTTTTAAAAACAGTACAAATACATAAAACGGGTTACCAATGCAAACCTTCCAAATTAAAACCTTATATTTTAAACATATAAAACTTGTTTAACAAAACATTTGCAACAATATCCAGCGGAAGACTTAGTTATCAAAATCTCAGATGCGGTACAGTCGCGTCGTGCTCCAATCTCAAGCCAACAATTACCTGAAAAACAGTTAGGGTGAAAGAGTAAGCACAAAGCTTCGTGAGTTCCCCAAAATACCACGTGATCCATTCCATATCACACAATCACAAAAGGTTTCCGGGCTTGCCCCGAACAACCTGGCTCTCGGGCTTTCCTCGATCCACCGGTAATCATCATTTGACTCTCGAGCTTGCCCCGATCCATCTGTAATCAACATTTGACTCTCAGGCTTGCCCCGATCCGTCAGTAATCATCGTTTGACTCTCGGGGTTGCCCTGATCCGTCAGTAATCATCGTTTAGCACATACATCATATTTCTACACATAGTATACACAGTAATTAAGCTACCTACGCACGTAACTTCACCCATAGTATAGTGAGAAGACTCACCTGGTCTGCGACCTCAAGCTAGACAGAACTTCATGCAAGTGCCCTCTAATCCCGACCATACGAACTTCCTATCAAGGATAAACTCCACTTAGAACTTCCTAAAATCTAAACAGGACAAACCTTTAAGACCGATATTCCAAACCCTCAAGTTTGACTAAAAGCCAAACTGGTCAACGGTCAAAAGTCAAAGTCAACAGGCACAGTTAGCGCCGCTAACTTCCCTAGTTAGCGTCGCTAACTATGGACAACCTCAAAAGTCAAAAGTCCATTAAGCTCTTAATCCATTCAACTAAGGTATTAATTCATCCAGGGACCTTCTAAACAGTTTCCAAATCCATAAAAATCTTAACTTTAACATTCAATCACAACCATACATGCTCACGAACAAAATATGTAACATCCCAAATTCCGAGATAAAATTTTTCATTTTTGAAAGCTATTTAAATACATAAAAAGGTTTGCCAACTAAAAATCATTCAAATTAAAACTTAGTATTTAAACATATAAAACGTATTTATCAAAAGATTTACAAACATCACGCAACAGAAGACTTTAATTGTTGAAATCCTCAGATGCGGTACAGTCGTGCCGTGCTCCAAGCTCAAGCCAGTATTTACCTGAAAAACATTGGTAAGCACAAAGCTTAGTGAGTTCCCCAAAAATACTACGTGGTCCATCACATAAAAACATTGTTGGCTCTCGGGCTTGCCCCGATCCGTCGGTAAACATCCTGTGACTCTTGGGCTTGCCTCGATTCGTCCTCGGCTCTCGGGCTTGCCCCGATCCGCCGGTAAACATTGTGTGACTCTCGGGCTTGTCCCGACCCATCGGTAAACATGGTGTGACTCTCGGGCTTGCCCCGATCCGTCCTCGACTTTCGGGCTTTCCCCGATCCGTCGGAAATCATCATCATCGGCTTTCGTCGGCAAACATCGTAAACCACAAATAATCACATTATTACACAGAGTAATAAAGACTATCTACGCATGTAACATCACCCATAGTATAGTGAGAAGACTCACATGATCTGCGACCTTAAGCTAGACAGCACTCCACGCGAGTGCCCTCAAATCCCGACAATACGCACTTCCTAATAAGGATAAACCCCACTTAGAACTTTCTAAATCCCAAACAGGATAATCCTATAAGACCAGCATCCAAAACCCTCAAGTTTGACCAAAAGTCAAACTGGTCAAAAAGTGAACGGTTAAAGTCAACAAACTCAACAGTCGAAGTTAGCCCGGTTAACTCCCCTGTTTAGCCCAAATCTCCATTAAGTACTTAATTCATTAAGACAGAAGCCACAACTTCCAGGGGTTGTCACAAACAGCCCCTTAACTCAAAAAAAACGTGAATTCCATGCACCAATAATTGTCAAACAAGCTCATGGTGACAAATCTAGTTCCAAAATGATTATTAACAAACTTAAACTTCATCCAACACCACATTAAGACTAGGCTGAGGTTTTTCTCAAGGATTCAGAAGCTAAAGGGAGAAAAACCCATCCCCTTAGTTCATAGATCCCACCTCAATCCAAGAAATGGAGTCGTCATCGTCTTATAGAGCTCATTCAGAGCTTTATGACTTCATTATAACCATAACTCAAAAGGACAGAGATTAGAACACTTACAAGAGTCCTAAAACATTGAGTAAATCTGATTTCCTTCACCAAGAAACCTTCCTATTACTCTTACTCCTTCTTCTCTCCCAAAACATCCTTCAAACTCATAGCATGAACCAAGAAGACAATAGAAAGCTTGAGAGAGTATTCTATGGTGTTTCCAGAGGTTAGAACTAAAGAGAAACGGACCCAAAGTGAGTTATGGACTTCAAAATGACTCAAATCACGAAAATATGATTTTATCCCGCTTAGACACATTTAGCGGCGCTAACTTCCATGTTACCGTCGCTAACTTCCAGTTCTGCCAAAATTCAGCATCTTTTTCAGACTGTCGTGACTGATCTGGATCTTGACCATATTAGCGACGCTAATCATAAGATTAGCGGTGCTAGTCTTTTTTTTTCCCATTTTGTCGTTTTTGATTTCTTATTAATTGTCATCCTCTCGATACTCGGTTCCGGGCTTTACATTTTGACTCTTTAAAACTCGGAACTTGACTTTTTGGGATTAGGGTCTTACAAGATCTAAGTCTAAAATGGCCCTAAACTCAGCAAAATCACCAAAGAGAGTTTGACTTACTCTCTAAACCATCTCAAAGTTTCTAAATCAGAAATTTAAGGCATAAAGCTCCAGACTTTATCCTTCTCAAACATGTACAATCACCAAAAGGGACCATTACACTAATTAAATCCATAAAAACCACTTAAATCACAAAAAGAACCATAAATCACATAAAGGTGGGAACTTTACTCACAATGGTCCAGACAAATACAGATCTATGAAGCTTCACCCAAGAGGAACGACTTCTAGCATCACTACCCTTATTCTAACACCATCCAAGCACAAAAAATCCATCCAAAAAGACCAAAAATGCCAAAAACACATCCAAGAAGGTCTAGAGATAGAAAAAGGAGGTGTGGGGGCTGAAATGAAGTGTTTGGCGGCTGTCCTAGGGTTCCCAACCCTTAAATATGGCTCAAGCTTCAAAATCTAGGGATTTGACACATTTTCAGCAATTAGCATCACTAATAATCCCATTAGCATCGCTAACTGCAAAACGTGCAAAGCCACTTACCAGGCTGGCTAAAGCGTCGCTAAAAGGTCACCAGCGTCACTAATGGTGACATTAGCATCACTAAGAGTCCCCATTAGCGGCGCTAATGGCATTTTTTGTAAGGACCCAAAAATATGTTCAAATAGAAAGTAAGAAGTAAAGGAATAATTAGTAAGTAATTATTCATATTTTGAGCAAAATATTATTTGGGTAATTTCCAATTACTAATATAGAATGAAAAGATTTATAATTTCATTAAGGATGAAGTATATGAACTATATTATAGTTATAGGTATGAAGTATGAAGAATGTAAAGGTAAAAGTGAGTGCAAATACCAAGAAGGACATTTTCGTCATTTTGAAATATCTATCCTCATGATGAGATTTTTATGTGTTAGAATGTTCTTAATATGTATATTAAGTTTATAAGTGGGGCAAAACTATAAAACTTAGAAGTTTCAAGAATTAAAGTTAGTCTTGTGCCAAAAATGAGAATTATGAAAGTCTAGGATCAAATTGTCATTACCTCATTGTTGTGAGGTATAAATAGATGCGAACACTACCATTTCATTCACTGGAACGTCAATGCAGCGGGAAGAGAGGGAGAGAAGGTGATTATTGGTGAATTGATGAAGGTTTTGGATCTAGCTAAGTAGTATGATCGAATTCATGAAGTTCCTAACTCAATCAAGGTAAGAATTCATCCTTTTAGCTTGGAAACCCCGTTTTGGGTTTGTTTGTGGGTATGAACCAATTCTTGATTTATGGGGGAAAGTTGTTCCTAATGATCCCAAGTGTTTAAATTGTGTTTGTAGTCATCTCATGATCACAATCCAGCATATGGATAGTTTATAATCATGGTTTGATGAATTTGATTCTTATAAACCCTAAAAATTGGGGGTTTAAGATTATAGTATTAATTTGATGTAACTAAGTAGTTATAATGATGTTTATGAATGTAAGAAACCCTTATAAGTGGTTTCATAATGATTCCAAGCAATCAAGAAAAAGTTAGAACAAATGGTAATTGGAAGGGTGGAACAGTATTGTTGATTCCATGAATAAAACCCATATGAATAGATAATTGAGGTCATGGTTTGTTAATGAATGAAGTATGTTTTGGGTTGTAAAACCCCTAATTTAGCTCCCCTTAGTTGTATAAATGTATATATAGAAGTTGGAAAGAAATGGACTCTTGTATTAGAATTGATGTGCACATAAGCTTCCTTAGAGCTCTTGTGACATCCTATGGTCTTAACCATTAAGTCATGAATTAAATAAGACTTAATGGGAATAAAAAAATATGTTCTTGACATGTTAGAAGGTCAATAGAACCTATTGGTAAAGTTTGGGAACAAACGGAACCAAGAAATGAACTAAAGTTGCAAAGAAAGAACAAAGTTGGAGCTGAAAAGTGGGTCTGTAGCCTCACATGACCCGTGTGAAGCTACACAACCCGTGTGGGATTACCTTGATATGAAACCCATAGGTCTAAGGGTCCTACACGACCTGTGTGATCTGAATTCATGAAATTTACTCCCATATATGCCCTACTTGTGTAGTTTAATCCCCCAACTCCTAGTATAAGCATAATATAGTGTGAAAACATGAAAAATAAGTATATTAGGACATGGGTTAAGTGGTTGTAAAGACCTAACATGTTTCAATAAAAATGTTACTGAATTCCTTAGGTAATTAAGGAGTAAAGTTCATGGAATGGAAGAGACATGGGAATTGAGTAACCATAGTTAGATTTCTCTAACTAGCCAAGGTGAGTACATCTAGCTTTTACCCACTTTGAGATATATGGAAAATATTATGAAATATTTAATTATGTTTTCTACATGAAGAGATGAATATGTGTTAATACTTATATTATGTTGATAAGTATTATGTGGGATAATGATATTGGTGTTCTAACGAGAATACCATATTATGAATAGTATAAGAATGATAAGTAAGATATAAGCAATGGTATAAGAATTTGTATATGGCTTGTAGCCTTGAAATACATAGATGTAATGATGATGTGATAGAAAGAGTATATGTAAAAGTGAAAGAATGTTGTGAAAGGTAATAAGTTAGATGGGGATATAACTCTCCATAAATAATGAGTAATGAGGTAAAGTATATGTGTTACCATATAGCCTAAAAAGATAGTATAAATGATATATATGAAGAAGTAAAACATTGGGGACATAACTCCAATCACGAAATGAGATGTGATAAATTGGTGAAATTGGGGACTTAACTCCTCGTACTAATGGTATAATGAAATAAAGTGATTATCTTGGTTGTGCATATATATGTTAAGTAATTGATATATAATGTAGGATACGAAGGCAATGTATGCATGCAAAGAATGAATAAAAGTTGGGTGGAATGTATTGACATGAAATACAATAGTTATGAAATTAACGCATTAAAAGGTGAATTGTGTAAATAGCATGTATAGACTATTTATATAATTGCAGTGTTATGAATTATGAAAGTTGAGTCTGTTAGCTAAAGATGAGAGTAAAAGTAATGTAGTCTGAACCAGGATCTTACCCGTGAGAATGGAGATCAATCAGGATCTTACACGTGAGAAGGGGGATCAATCAGGATCTTACCCGCTTGAACGGGGATTAACTAGGACCTTACCTGTCTGAAGGGGGGGTTAGAAGACACTACTGAGATGTTATTTCCCTTCGCGAGGTAGTTGTCTTTAGCACGCCCTTATGTTATTTCCCTTCACGAGGTAGTTGTCTCACACAACAGACCAAGCAGGCCTAACCA
This sequence comes from Cichorium intybus, assembly GCA_023525715.1. Lineage (NCBI taxonomy): Eukaryota > Viridiplantae > Streptophyta > Magnoliopsida > Asterales > Asteraceae > Cichorium > Cichorium intybus. Next base: position 7,285,223 of record CM042014.1, on the reverse strand, counting down.
ATAACCTCCCCCATCTTACATCGAAAACCTTACAAACCCAAATGTACTCAGAAAACATACAATCTCCCAAAAATCGAGAACTAACTCGAGATACACCCGAACCAAAACCACAATCACTCTTCCTTACCAAAAGCCGATACAACTTCCAAGCAGACAAAACTTCTCAAGGGTGATACTCAACCATACTTCAATGATTAAAACCCAATCCGAAACTGAATACATTAAAAACTCCTAACCACTTCCCAAATCGGTCATCCAACCGATCCCTAATGTACTGCCGAGAAACCCTATCCTTCAACGCTTTCGACACTAACACTCCACCAATCCGAAAGAAAATCCGAAGAACCGAACCCACACTACTTAACCTTCCCTAACCAGTCAACATCATAGCTACTTATCAGATACAAGCTCGACTTCCATGCAGCCAACACTCCCCAAACACACAACCTAGAACCTCCACTAATACCTAGCGCTTCTTACACGACCGCTCCATCTTCTAAAAGAAAACCGAATACCCGAGCATAACATTCCCAATGCTGATGAACCGAGGTGCTCTTACTGCCAATCAAACGAGCACACTAATAACCATCTCTTTGCTCACACCTCCCTAGTTACCCTATTGCACACGCCACCGCCACTACTTGACTCGAACTCGAACAGATAACACAACTTTGAGCACAATAAGCTTAGAAGAACTTACACACGATTCCCCACGCTCTTTACTTGTTCGAGTTATCCAGAATCTCGATGACTCAAACAACCTTGACCAGAAATCAACCGCTTAACGAAGATCCACTTCCAAGACTAACACTAAGACTATCAATCTCCCGGCAACACCACATCGTTGACAAATATCCAGCCGCATCCTCCGACCACCCCAAGCAATCCTAACATGCACAAGCACATCCAACCGGCAACCTGACAAATCGAACACAAGTCAACGACCTCCAACTCAACAATCGAGACACCATCGAACCGACCACGAACGCCGTTACCAGAACGGACCACGCAATAACAAGAGCACAACCACTTTCGACCGACTTAATCACTGATGCAATCTTCCTACTCTACAAAACAACTCATGAACATCGCCACAGACTCTCAGTCTCATCTTCAAACCCCGCACCCAACGATCATCCACAAACGACCACGCTGAACTCGACTCAACCCTTCGAACCTATAGACGGTTGAACCCCCAATAATCCTTGAGCGATGACGACAGAGCGCACCCACTCATTTCTGCTATGTACAGAAACGTGACACCCGGTCAATATCCCGTACCACGCCCGACCAACTTCTACTGACTCTGCACTAATTATCCAAAACTCACGCCCGCATAGAGAACATCCTTATCTTAACGCCGCAAACTGCCTCCGCCGGCCCTGTTTAATCCAGCACCGACAACGAAGTATACTCATGACGAATTTACAAAAGAGAAGATCCCAACAAAACGCTCACAGCCCAACAAAACGCACTAACACAATTCTTCATCCTTTACTCCAACAGTTCTCCCCCACTTAGGGTTCGAACCTACTAACAGCTGACCCAGCAGCCACTACCGTTCCACTGGCAGTCCACACTTCACTCATTGCCAAAACCACTAACAACCACTTGTCTTCACCCGCTCCCTCGAGAGAGATTCCGACTAACTATCCGCATTCAAAGCAATAAAAGAAAAGCAACAAAACCGAACAGGGACAAATCAAGACTGCTAAAACATACCCGCAACGACTGACGAGGTTCCACCTCTATATCCAACTGTTAAGCCCCGACTTCCAACTCTGGATTCTCCATCTTTACCTGACGAACACCTTCACACTTCGGGGCAACAACACTTGAATCCCCATCAATATCCATTGACAATGACAGTGTCGAGGCTTTTCCAGGTGGCCTTATCAACGAAAGGGGGTGGGGATATCGTCATCAATGTGGTCAAGAATGTTGTGTGCACTTGTGTGGATGCAGAATCCACCCGCAAAGGCGCAAAGCATATCGATCAGCAGTTTGATCAAGGAGGGGGGTATAACGTTCTTTATCTTGTTAACAGTGAAAGAGGGGGTGAAAAGAGGACGTGTTGGCGTCGACGTTGTATTAGCGGTAACCATGGTGGCTGGAAAATTTTCAAACGAGAGAGAAGAATGGGCTTAGGGGCAGAGGATTCGACAACGTGAGAAGAAGGGGAAGAGATTTAAGGCTTTGATACGTAATGTTTGGTATGATTTCTCGCCTCTTCTCATTGATTAATCTAGAATAAATACAATGTAGATCTTTATAATTAAGGAATGGGCATATATGACAAAATAATTAATTACAATATAAGTTTTCCTATAAAATTCATATGTAATATGAAACTTATAGAATGCATTTATATTTCTATGTCATAATAACAATGTATTTATATGTATTTTACCAATGATATGATGGTAACATACTTATACTTTTCATGCATTATAATAAATTACTTAAACATTTTACCACTAATAGTACTATATGATTTAACACTTATAAGTATTTAACAAGTTTTATATTACATATTCTTATTATCTATTAAGAATCTAAGATGAAACTAAATAGATATAAATATGTTAACGTCATGGATAAACATTGAAATATGTTGTTTATATTGACAGCAAAAGTAAATACTTAGACCGTTGGGAGTACCCATCACTTTGCACAAAAGTGATGGGTGACACCTCAGTGCCACGTCAGATTTTCATCACACCACATTCTATCACTCTCCATCACATTCCCCCTTTATACCCATCACATTTTTATCACACCACATCATCTTTTTAATTAAAAAAAATTCAAAAATAAATTAGAACATAATTTTAAAATTAAAACCCATTTCATTAAAAATAAAAATTACAAAAAATAAAAACAAACTTAGAAAATAAAAATTACACTAAAAATAAAAATAAACGTAAACTAGTTGTCGTCATCGGAGTCGGTGTCGTTGTCGTTGTTGTTCCCGGGGCGATATTTAGCGCGGACACTTTCCCGCATCGCCAAGAAAATTTCCAAATCCTCGCCCTCGAAGTCGGATGGTTTTGTTTTCAAGAAGTCGATATCGGCGTTTCGTTGTAACTCCCGTTGCGTTTGGATAATTTGCCGTTGCATTTTGACAATTTCTTTTTCGACCCGACCCATAATCCCGACCTTTTCGCTTTGTAATTGGACGTATCGGTCGAATTTGTCGCCAAACAATTCCATAACGCTCGACTCCGATCCGGAACCCGAAGCCGCTTTCTTGCCGGCTTTTTTTGCCCGGTCTCGCCCCATCGGTCGACGGATCGGTTGGGGCTCGTCCTCATCGAGATCGACGGGCTCGTCGTTCACGTCGATATGTGTACGCCCGTCCGATTGGAAACCTTGCGGTTGAAACGGAAAGGGGGGTTGAAATTGTTGATATGGGTTGAATGACGGATATGGTTGTTGAAAAAGTGGTGGTTGTGCGATCGGAGACCCGCCTTGGAGTAAATTCATAAAACCACCGCGGGGCGATTCAAGATTCGGGTATTGACGCGGGGTCGAGTTTAATCCGAACGGATCATACTCGCGGTTTTGGTTTGAAGGTGGGGTGTTTGGGTTTTGTTCCATTGCAAAAGATTTTTATAAATTTTATGTTTGAGAGGATAAAAGATGAAGAATGTGTGTAAAATGTTAAAAAGATGTGAATATATATATATATATATATATATATATATATATATATATATATATATATATATATATATATATATATATATATATATATATATATATATATATATATATATATATATATATATATATATATGTGTGTGTGTGTATATGGTAATTTTTAAAAAAAGTAATTTTTTTTTAAATTTCTGGCCGTTGCAACGGCTATTTTTCTCATTTCATCTCGTGATCACGCGTGATATGGAACACGGACGTTCACGACCACGCCCCATCACGGTAGCACGGGGCGGTGTGCACGCCGTGATGGGTGCATACGTGGCCATCACGGTCGTTGTTCACGGAGTATTCCAAATAGCCTTATGTTATTTTCAACATTGCTCTATTTTACACAATATTCGCCTCGTTTTTAGTAAACTTATGAAATTTACTAATCTGACATATTCAAGAAAGCAAAGTTGATGTTTAAGAAAGCAAATCCACATGGAGATCTTAAAACACAAAGCGTAAGAACGCAAGAAGCTAAAAAGATGTATGGAACCGAAAAAGTCAACTTGCTTTGACTATGATCAACTAAAGTACTAAACCTTATACATGCACCTTGTTATCACATGCACATGATCGTCTCAATGAAACTTAATAGTAATAACTAAAGATCATAAATTACTGTGTATTAGATGAAGTTTTTTGAAATGATCAAAAGTTTGTTAAGTAAAAAACTAAGATACATGATAGCTAAGTATCCAAAACAATGTTTTCACTATTAGGATTTTACTTATGATTGTTTTATGTTTTGTAAGATGTGATTATAAGGTTGATTCGTAATTGGAAAAATCTATCAAAATGAACTAGTCTCCAACTTAGCTTGCAATGTATTATTTATGCGGTTGACACTATAACTTGATGTTGATCAAGAGATTGATGACAAAATCAACTATAACTTCTTAAACATAACCATAATTCTTGTCGCTGCAAACTACAAAATTTAGGGGGGGAAACATCTTAAGTAGAAAAAAGAAAAAGATCACCATTGCCATCTAGAGCTAAAGATACAGATCACAATGTGACTAACCTCCATGTCCCAGTGCTCTAATTCGAGATGAATGAACGAAAATTTGATACTCTATTAAGCTTCATGCGATCTACAATGTTCGATTTCGAATTGAATGGACGAATTTTTGAAGCGTTATTTAATGAACAATTCTATGGGCTATGAGCACATGGAGTTTTTGGATAGAAATGACGAATTTCATAGGGTTTAGAAGGCTAAAGACTTAAGTATTTAATAACGACTAAAGAGTTAAGTCCAACAGACAAACTCGACAAAATTGGAGTGTGTTATAGGGTTAGAGCTTTTGTAAACTGGTTAGTCTTTCCGAATCAAACTCATGTCATTTTCTTTTAATTAATGAAATCCGATCAGATTCAGATTATTTTAAAATAATAAGATACTAAAAAGAACTTACACGGCCTGAAGTATTTTGTAAATCTTGAATTTTTTATTTTAAAAGTTTCTTGAAATTTCATAAATGTTCGGTTATATTATATAAGGTTCCATTAGTAAACGTATAATGTCTAATATTCTATAAAAATGTAAAAGTAATAATAAGAATAAATTAATAATTATTATAGATTCATATTGTTTTATTAACTTTTTCATTTTTTAATTAGTTGTTTACTAACTCTCATTAATAACAAAAGATAGAGCTTAGCCTACTAACTATTAAGAATTTAAGATATTAAAAGGAAACTAATAATAAAGGAAACGAAATGTCCAAAATAAAATTTAGTCCCATGAAGTGTTTATACATAACCCAAAATAAGGTCCAAAAATATGTATCACGTGTCGTATGGCTTGGGTCATGGAGTTTGTCCTCTTCCGTTTCTGTATCTGACCAAAAGTTCATCGATCCATCAGTTGAATTATTTTTTATGACAGAACTTCTTCGGAAGATCCAAGATTATTCAATCATGGGGCCACTAATCAAAAATGGTCCCAAAAATTACGTGAATCTGGACTACTTTTTTCCAGAGATGTTATCTTCTTTGATCTTGCAGAGTGTGATGCTTCGACGATGGAGAAGCTTGTGGAAGTGTCGGACCAAGTGGTATGCATCGACTTCGTACTCGGAACCAAATGCAGAGCCACCGTCCGCCTCAGATCTCTCAGCGCAACCACCGCAATCGCCTTCAAAATCCAAACATCATCTCCTCACAAGTTTCTGGTCAATCCACCGACCGGAATCATCTCTCCTCTTTCTCAATCCACCTTCCAAATAATCCTCAGACCGCAACCGAAAATTCCTTCTACTTTCCCTCGCTCCGCCTCCGACCGCTTCCTCATCCGCACATCTCTAATCGGATCCGCCGTGCCGGCTCACCCTGACGCCATTACCTCCTGGATGCATGATATTAAACTGAAAGTGGCCTTCGTCGGTCCATTCCTGCTACGCCACGCGGTGAATAACGGTGACTGCGACGCTGTGAGGAGTATGGTCAAGTTTCAGAAGACGATTCTAACCGAGTTGTCAACTCGTGAGGCTGAATCGCTCCACCGAGTGGCGACCAGGTTGGATAACTCGGTTGAGATGGTGAGTTTACTACTGGAGGCCGGGTTGAAAATTGGGTCAACAACTCGGATTTTAGACGACGTGGAAGAATCTAGATGGGTGGAGAAAGGGTGGTCGGAATTACACGTGGCGGTGGCGTTTGATCGGACAGACGAGGTTTCGAGATTGATTAAGATGGGAAAACAAGGGGCGTTGGATTGCAAAGATAGAGAAGGAAGGACACCGTTGTATTTGGCGGCAAGCAAAGGGTATGAGAGATGTGTTAAGCTGTTGGCGGGTGCAGGTGCTAATGTGGACGCTAAGCATATCGATGGTAGGACGGCATTGTACAGAGCAGCAGCAAAAGGTGACTGTCGGATGGTGAAATTGCTAATTGACCTTGGCGCTGATCCTTCAATCGTAGCCGATAATCGTAACCGTTCCGCGATGGATGTCGCTCGTGATGAGGGACACGTAAGTAGATAACAGAAACTGTTGCTGTTATAAAAGGGGCCCTTTATAAAAGATTCACAGCCTTTAAAATCAAATTATCAAATTTTATATAAGAGAATATAATATTAATTAAAATTATAATACTTAGTTCTGGTCTTAATTAGTTTATACTTTATAATAATATGTTATTATTGGTTAATCATTGTAGGTTTGAAAGAACGGGGGTCAAACTTACATGGTTGGCATTGGCAACAATTCTTTTCCAATAATTCCTGATCCAAAATAAATCATTTCTTAACCAATGACAAATCATTTTATATAATGATTGTTCAAAAAAATTGCTATGTATTATCCATTAAAACTCAATCAACATATCCAGTTATGGCATAGTCCTTTTTATTATAATTTATCAATATATGCTATACATAGTAAAGCTCCAGAAGTAAACAATCACTATTAAACTAAAATATTGTTTATAATTTATTTTAAATAATTTGTGACGACGATGCAGAAGGAAGTAGTTGAAACCCTAGAAAGAGGGGAAGAGGTGTTAAACGCCGCACGCCGTGGAGATCTGTCCCGCCTAGAATTTCTGTTGGAGACAGAAGCGAGTGTGGATTTTCGAGATCAGTATGGTTTGACAGCGATTCACATGGCAGCCATTAAAGGCCACAAAAATGTGGTGATGTTGTTGGTTGAGTTTGGTTCCGATCTGGAATGCGCGGACGCAGAAGGCAGGACGCCGCTGCATATGGCGGTGGTTGGTGGCAGCAAAGATTTGGTGGAGGTGCTGTTAAACAGAGGAGCAGACGTGAATGCCAGGTGTAACAGAGGAGCAACGCCTTTACAAGTTGCTCAAGCAATGGGGAATGAAATTGTGACACAATTTCTCCTTCTCCATCAAGCTACTTTGTGATGCTCGTCATTTTGATTATCCTTTGTCGAACTTCAAATTTTGCTCAATTTTTAAAATCATTCCTACAATGAGCATTGTTGTAAAATATCATTGTTATACATGTTACCGTTGTATTTTTATAAGAAAAAAACTATTTGGTTGTGTAAATTAAAGAGAAAAACATTGATGTATACGTGATCCGGCCAAATCAGACCCAAGCTTAACCCAACAGCAAGGCCCACTTTCACAAGCCAGGCCCAAACATACGATCATCCAGCCCAGCACTTTTTGGAAGTAAATTAAAATTTGCACGTGCAATGTGCATGGTCAATACGGAGCATGGAGTCGGCTATTTTTCTCTTTAAGCAGTAAGCCGCATTTCCCATGATTATTAGTTGTTAGCGTAGCATTTTTCTATTGCATTAATATTTAAAGTGGTGTATCTACATACATGAAGGAATATACAAAAGTTGCTCCAAAACTTCTCGCCTTCTTAATTCTCTTGGGAGTTTGTCATTCTCGAATTGGTTCCACTCAATTTGACAATTTGGTGCTTTCATTCGTGCCTTAAGATGCATCCTCGACATGATACAACTACCTTCGAAGAGACCATGACCGCTATGCTAGAAAAACCCGATCAATTACTCCTCGCTGCCACCAACTTTGTTAGCCAAAACACAATGATTACGACGCCTTTACCGTTCCACTCAACCGGTGTTGCAAAACTTAGTCAACTCGGTCGAGTATTTGGAATCAGGTATATGTTGAGACGCTTTACTGAAAATTAGTAAAAAAACTTGGAATCGTTCAAACTAGCTGAAACTCGGAGCAACTCGATCCAACTTGGTCAACTCAGTCAAACTCGGGAAAAATCGGTTAAACTTTGAAATTTTGATTTTTTTAAATAAATAATAATAATTGTTAACTAATTAATTTAATATGTATCATATATTTACTTATTTATTGAACATTATGTTGTTTACTTTATTTTTTCAATTTTCATGCAATTTTGATTTAATTATCGTTGTGTTCAGTATTTTAGTATGTATAAACATGTAATGTGTACGTATTTATGAGTTTCATGAATGTGTATATATTTTTTACTTTTAGTATTTCAGTAATTCAGTATGTATTATTATAAAATGTGAATATATTTCTTTCTTAAATGTGTATGTATTTCTCTTTTTTAATATTTCGGTGTGTATAATAATATCATATGTATATATTTACCATATCTGAGTACTCACCGAGTACTCACTGGTCGGTAGTCCAATGACCTAGGCGACTTTTGCAATATTACACTCAACAAACAAACCGAAATTACCGCCAACCCTGTTAACACAATCACCAAAATTGAGCCACATAACAAACCCAAAACAGCCGACAACCATGGTCCACTACCACCCAACCCCTGCCCACCGAAATTCTTTCTCCCCGTATTCAAAGGTTCAATTCGCCTTGATTGGATTTTCCAAGTTGAGAAGTACTTCCCATACTTCAACATTTCATCCAACCAACGACTCTTCTATTAGTCTTTTACTTCACATGTGACGTTGTTAGTTTTTATAAGTACTTAACCAACAATTATTTACTCGATACATGGTTGGAGTTTACATGTGCTCTAGAACTCCCTTTCAAGCCATCCACATATGAAAATCTCCAAGTGACCTTGTTCAAATTTTGCCAAATTACCACTGTATCAACATATCAAACAGAATTCAAAAAGATTAGTAGTTGTGTTGTTGGCCTAACTGAACAAGCCCTACAAAACTGTTTCATAATGGGGCTACGACAAGCCATCAAACCCCCACAACCCACAAACTTTTCACTAAAATTTGGCCTTACTAAGTTGGTCGAAGACAAATTATTCATGAACCAACCCCAATACAACCCATCAAGATGACCCTCTCTCGTAACTTATAAACCCCCTACCCCGACAAGCCATCAAACCCCAGCACTTCACCACAACCAGTAAAACCACTCTTATTATCCTAGCCACAGTTGCAATTCACCATAATTTTGTTATAGGTCACAAGTGCAACCTACCACAATTCTGTTACGATTAAGTGGACTTCAATAAATATAAACACAATAATAAAGATGAAAAGAATAAAAATAACACTGTTGAAAAATGTTTTTGTATATGACCATCATTGAAATAAGACGAACTGTTATCTAATAAATATTATCAGTTCATTTCAGGTTGCGTGGATTCAAGATTAAAAACGAGAAAATAAAAGAAAATGAGTTTTAAAGCCAAAACAAAGAAAAATTCAAAAGAAAATTAAATTAAATCTATTTAAAATGAATTTTTGGAAATATATTTTCTAAATAATTTATTTTATTAGACTTAATTAATTTTATAAATTAAAAATGATTTTTCCTAATTTATTTGAATTTATTTTTAATTTTAAAACAATTTTAAAATCATTTAAATTAATTAAAAGGAAATCAGGCCGAAGCCCAAGATCCCGCCATCCCAGTCCAGCTTCTCGGCCCAGTTTACGCTCCAAGTCCACCGGCCCAGCTTCCTCTCCGGCCTGCTCCAGCGCCCCGCATCCATATCCGGAACCCGCCCGCACCCGTGTCCGCTCCATTTGCTCTCACACGCAATCCGTGCCCAAACCCGGAGCCGAACCCGACCGGAATCCGACCCAAAGTCCGCGTGTTTCTGATGAAAAATTTACAGTTTTGGTCCCTGAACTTCCGAAAACCTTCAAAAACAACCCAAAACCCTTTAAAATTCATATATAAACCATTTCAACACCATTTCTTTCATTTTTACCACCAAAAATCCACCAAATCCTCTCCAACTTCCACCATCTTATTTCCAACTTCCAAACACTCTCCAAAACACCAAGAACACACACCAAAAACACCAAGAACACCAAGAAAAACACCAAGAACACCAAGAAAAACACCAAGAACACCAAGAAAAACACCAAGAACACCAAGATCAACACCATGAACACCAAGATCATCAAACAAGAAAACCAAGATCACCAAGATTATCAAACAAGAACAAATAGAGACACAGTCTATTAGAAATCCAGTCCAACCCTAAGCCAGTTCAGTCAATTTATTTGACGAACCTACTTGATAGACCAGTCGTTCCATAGTCCTGTTGTAAACCAGTTCAGTCAATCTATTGACGAACCTACTTGATATATATATATATATATATATATATATATATATATATATATATATATATATATATATATTTATATTTATATAATTATAGTTCTTTACATTATTTATCGTTTTATGTCTTTTAATTATAGTCATTTATATTATTTATCGCTTTAAGTCATTTAATTACTGCAATTTATATTATTTATATATCTTTCACACAGTAAACGGTGCAAACCTTTATTTGTGGCGATCAGATTATATATTTTTATTCTGCAACTCTTATTATTTATTCCGCATATTATCTTTAATATATATATTTGTCACACAATAAACGGTGCAAACCTTTATTTGTGGTGATCATATGTTATTTTATTTTCAACAATTGGTATCAGAGCTTGTGTGATTTACTTTGAAATTTTCAAAAAAAACTTTTGGTTAACGTTTATATAAACCTTCCATAAGCTTTTCTTTGAATATTTCATTTTAATATCACTTGTTAAAAATCCTTTTTTTTAAATATTAAAAATCTTTAAAAAAATTAAACAAAATGCCTTCCGCAAACAACTCAAGAGCTCCAAATGTCATAGAACAGGTATGGTCTATGATTTCTGAACTCGGTTTTTCTAAAACAATTTTTGAGTCCCATATATCCAAAATTGAGAAAAGTTTAGAAGCTGATCTCAAGAAATACCATGACACAGTGGTTAATTCTGAAATCTTCAAATGTGAGTTACAAACCCTACAACTCAAATTTGCAGAATTAACCAGAACAAGGACCAAATTGGAAAGAGACGTTGAAAGAAAATCAGAAGATTACAATCACGTCTTTGAACAATTAAATCAATCTCTAATTCAGAAAAAGGAATTGGAATTAAAAAATCAATCAGTCATTTCTTCTGAAACAAAAGATGTTTTAGAAATGGAAATCATTCAGTTGACACAAAATTTTCAAGAGTCAACTGAAAAACACAAAATCTTAAATGAAAAACTGACTGATTCTTTAAACCAAATCACTTTTCTTGAATCTGAAAACAAAATATTGATACAGAATGTGGAATCTATCAAAATTGCCAGAAAACTCAGTGATGATATATTCACCAAGGCAAACACCTTGGGTACTGGAAAATTTGATACGAGTTATAGACCAGGAATTGGTAGAGAAACCTTTGAAAAAGAACTAGAAAATCAAGAAAACATGATAATTTGTGAAAACTCTGAATCAACTCTACCAGATCTTTTCACGTCTGTTAATGAGGAAGATTCAGATGACGAAACAGTTATCAACTGTAGCCCAGATGATACTGATTTCAATGTTTCCAAATCAAACTCTGCTAGTTCTTCAAATCAACAAATCAAAAATACCAATGAAGCAATCAAAACCCCGTTTAACAAACCAAAAGTTTTTAAAAACAAACAAAAGAAACCTCTTCAACCTAAAGTCATACCTCATAAACAGGTTTCCAAACAAAAACCAAAACCTTTTCAAAAACCGATTCAAAACCGCTTTCAGGAGATAAACTTCCATCTCTCAAGAAACTTTCAAAAACCAACACATCAGGAAGTTTCAAACCATCATCATCAAAAACCTTTTCAAAACCCCCCATCATACACCAGATATGAAGAAAACTTTTCAAACAGATCTTCACATCTAGGATATCTTTCACCAAACCACAGATCTTATCAACCCACAGGTTTTCAACAACAAATCACATTTTGGATAAACTTCATAAATCAAATCAAACCTCAACAATTCCGTTCTAATAAATCAAACTCTTACAGCAACGTGAATTTAAATACTACAAGAAATTCATTAAGCAAAGCACCCAAAATAACAACAACTGACAAACCAGGACCCATTCAGATTTGGGTACCAAAACTTTCTGTCTAATTGTAGGTACTTAATGCTGGAGAACCCTATGATGATACATGGTATATCGATAATGGCTACTCCAAGCATATGACAGGAAACCAAAGCTTTCTACAAGACTTCAAACCCACGGTACCTCTGATGCAGAAAATTCACAATCAAATAAAGAAAATGCAGATCAAATCGAGGGGGAACCACCAACACTAAATCCCTCTTTGAACACTCCCAATCCACCTGTCCAAAATGATCCCAGTGCATCATCTATGGGGGAACTTTCATTACATCATTCTCACCATACAATTAGAAAAACAAAAAAAATTACAAAACATCAAAAGACAAAAAGATTTTCGATTTTCATAATTTTCATATCTTTCCTTAAAAACCAAAATTTCCAAAAACATTCAAATAACCAAAATTACCAAAAACATTCAGAAAAACAAATTTTCAAAAATACAATAAAAGACTTGCCATAATAAGCTTTTATAGAACCTTGTGATTAATCCTCTCTTGACTTAATTTTTCAGATGCTTATGCTCGATGAAGATTTTAAGTCATATTGATTCTCAATTGGAGTGAAGGTTCAAATCTCCTACTTTTCATAATGTATATAACTTTATTTCCTTCTATTTTATTTCATTATTGACGATTTTAAACAACCAAGAGACATAAGGTTAGGAGGTTCAGATGAAAACAAAAAACCATGTGAGAATTTGTGCCTCGTCGATCTAAATCATTGTGGAATTCATTTCTTGTGAGCTTAGGTGTGTCACTATTGCTTTTAAGGTATATCCGATTATACCTTGTCACGGTCTCATTTTTTGCTTAGATATCAAAATGACCAGGGACGATACTTTCATTTCGTACATACTAGACAAATTGTCTTTTATGCCACCTATCCCTACCTAGATAAAAGCCAACCAAATGAAGACAGCCTCAAAATGGAAAGACTCCAAACGACGACATATCCTTACAAGAAAACCAAAGGAGAAACAAAGATCTATCAACATCCAATCCTCAAGGACGAGTCAACAAGAAAGTCAAATCGCTCACCGAAGAAATACCAAACAAAACAAAACTTTCAACCAAATGGTTATTTCAAAAAAAAAAACAAAAAAAAAACAAAAACAAAAACAAAAAATTGTTCTCAATTGTAGCAACTTCTCAATGATAAAACAAAATATCTTTTTACAATAAATCGATATTGATCAACAAACAGGCAAAGAAGAAGCTGCAACAATAATGGATTTCCCGGGATAATGTAGCCTTCATCACTGAAGATTTCTTAGTTGCAAACTGCACTATGAAAATTGTTGAACCCCTCTACATGTATTTCCCGACGGAGAGAGAGTGAACGTTAATGGCATGAATGAAGAAACCCGCTGAGTAATGCCGAAACCAGTCTTATGTGATTGATTATCTAATAATGAGACTAAGTGACTTTACAGGAAAAGCATAGATGAACACCTTCAATATGAGTGTGAGTCGTCAGAGAGAGATATCACTCATTTTTAGTGATCATTAACTTGTTCTGCTGCTAGAACAACCAAACACCCAAGTGAAATGTGAGCTATATCTATGAGCGTTCATCTGAATCGACCTGTTAGACCACTTGTCGTCATAAATAATGCTATAAAATCTTAAGAAATTTCTTTAAATACATATATGGCAACCCTTTGATAACCGAACCCGAGACTTTGATTCGAAAACAAACATTCTTTAAAATCTTTTTCAAAACATAAGATATGTAAAACTAAGTCGCAAACTTTCAAAATGATTACAATGGTTTTATATATATCTTATTATTGACAAAACTTTTATCCCAAATCTTCAATATCAAAACTGTTAATGTGATTATATTTGTCCTTATTTCATCAATGATCACATAGGGGGAAATTGTTGAAAAATGTTTTTGTATGTGACCATCATTGAAATAAGACGAACTGTTATCTAATAATATTATCAGTTCATTTCAGGTTGCGTGGATTCAAGATTAAAAACGAGAAAATAAAAGAAAATGAGTTTTAAAGCCAAAACAAAGAAAAATTCAAAAGAAAATTAAATTAAATCTATTTAAAATGATTTTTTGGAAATATATTTTCTAAATAATTTATTTTATTAGACTTAATTAATTTTATAAATTAAAAATGATTTTTCCTAATTTATTTGAATTTATTTTTAATTTTAAAACAATTTTAAAATCATTTAAATTAATTAAAAGGAAATCAGGCCGAAGCCCAAGATCCCGCCATCCCAGTCCAGGTTCTCGGCCCAGTTTACGCTCCAAGTCCACCGGCCCAGCTTCCTCTCCGGCCTGCTCCAGCGCCCCGCATCCATATCCGGAACCCGCCCGCACCCGTGTCCGCTCCATTTGCTCTCACACGCAATCCGCGCCCAAACCCGGAGCCGAACCCGACCGGAATCCGACCCAAAGTCCGCGTGTTTCTGATGAAAAATTTACAGTTTTGGTCCCTGAACTTCCGAAAACCTTCAAAAACAACCCAAAACCCTTTAAAATTCATATATAAACCATTTCAACACCATTTCTTTCATTTTTACCACCAAAAATCCACCAAATCCTCTCCAACTTCCACCATCTTATTTCCAACTTCCAAACACTCTCCAAAACACCAAGAACACACACCAAAAACACCAAGAACACCAAGAAAAACACCAAGAACACCAAGAAAAACACCAAGAACACCAAGATCAACACCAAGAACACCAAGATCATCAAACAAGAAAACCAAGATCACCAAGATCATCAAACAAGAACAAATAGAGACACAGTCTATTAGAAATCCAGTCCAACCCTAAGCCAGTTCAGTCAATTTATTTGACGAACCTACTTGATAGACCAGTCGTTCCATAGTCCTGTTGTAAACCAGTTCAGTCAATCTATTGACGAACCTACTTGATATATATATATATATATATATATATATATATATATATATATATATATATATATATATATATATATATATATATATATATATATATATATATATATATATATAATTATAGTTCTTTACATTATTTATCGTTTTATGTCTTTTAATTATAGTCATTTATATTATTTATCGCTTTAAGTCATTTAATTACTGCAATTTATATTATTTATATATCTTTCACACAGTAAACGGTGCAAACCTTTATTTGTGGCGATCAGATTATATATTTTTATTCTGCAACTCTTATTATTTATTCTGCATATTATCTTTAATATATATATTTGTCACACAATAAACGGTGCAAACCTTTATTTGTGGTGACCATCATTGAAATAAGACGAACTATTATCTAATAATATTATCAGTTCATTTCAGGTTGCGTGGATTCAAGATTAAAAACGAGAAAATAAAAGAAAATGAGTTTTAAAGCCAAAACAAAGAAAAATTCAAAAGAAAATTAAATTAAATCTATTTAAAATGAATTTTTGGAAATATATTTTCTAAATAATTTATTTTATTAGACTTAATTAATTTTATAAATTAAAAATGATTTTTCCTAATTTATTTGAATTTATTTTTAATTTTAAAACAATTTTAAAATCATTTAAATTAATTAAAAGGAAATCAGGCCGAAGCCCAAGATCCCGCCATCCCAGTCCAGGTTCTCGGCCCAGTTTACGCTCCAAGTCCACCGGCCCAGCTTCCTCTCCGGCCTGCTCCAGCGCCCCGCATCCATATCCGGAACCCGCCCGCACCCGTGTCCGCTCCATTTGCTCTCACACGCAATCCGCGCCCAAACCCGGAGCCGAACCCGACCGGAATCCGACCCAAAGTCCGCGTGTTTCTGATGAAAAATTTACAGTTTTGGTCCCTGAACTTCCGAAAACCTTCAAAAACAACCCAAAACCCTTTAAAATTCATATATAAACCATTTCAACACCATTTCTTTCATTTTTACCACCAAAAATCCACCAAATCCTCTCCAACTTCCACCATCTTATTTCCAACTTCCAAACACTCTCCAAAACACCAAGAACACACACCAAAAACACCAAGAACACCAAGAAAAACACCAAGAACACCAAGATCAACACCAAGAACACCAAGATCATCAAACAAGAAAACCAAGATCACCAAGATCATCAAACAAGAACAAATAGAGACACAGTCTATTAGAAATCCAGTCCAACCCTAAGCCAGTTCAGTCAATTTATTTGACGAACCTACTTGATAGACCAGTCGTTCCATAGTCCTGTTGTAAACCAGTTCAGTCAATCTATTGACGAACCTACTTGATATATATATATATATATATATATATATATATATATATATATATATATATATATATATATATATATATATATATATATATATATATATATATATATATATATATATATATATATATATATATATATATATATATATAATTATAGTTCTTTACATTATTTATCATTTTATGTCTTTTAATTATAGTCATTTATATTATTTATCGCTTTAGGTCATTTATTTACTGCAATTTATATTTTTTATTCTGCAACTCTTATTATTTATTCCGCATATTATCTTTAATATATATATTTGTCACACAATAAACGGTGCAAACCTTTATTTGTGGTGATCATATGTTATTTTATTTTCAACAAACACAATGATTCAATATTTCAATATGGTTCATTTTATCAGAGTAATCAAGTTATGTCCACATACACGAACTAGAGAGAGTTTTTATGAATAATCGTGGAAAACACAATAAATTGCGTTTTTCGCCTTCAATCAATACAACGATGATAACACACACACACACACACACACACACACACTAGGATTATAATACATTACAAATCGGACTCCAATTCCATAGTCCTCATCGACAGTTCCTTCATCGAACACCACCGTCATATCAAGGTACTAAAAGGCTCTCAACCAAACTCGGTAAGGTATGATTCCACGAGCAAACAAGAAATGACTAGACAAACATATTAAAGTTGTGATTTTGTCTATCTACAACCCCATAACTATCGATAAAAATTTGTTTACGCACGTAAAAAGTTAAAACTATCCAAACGGTTCTTTAGTCCTTACAAACTCTATAATGCATCAGACTGATAGCTTACCGACTGGACCTTCTGGATCAGCACGAGTACATCTAGTTTTCACATTTCCCTATAAAAAACAAAGCCATGATCTAACAGGTTCTAGGAAATTCCATGTGGATGGGTTGTCGAGTCGTCACCAGCACTACATACTCTAGAAACAAATATTACAACGTCTACATTCCAATTAAGAGCAGACCTATTTTCTCATTAAACGTACTTACCAAGATAATGCAGCAGTAGCATGGGACGAGTTAAACAATCTATGCTACCCCAATTTTACCACTAACCTCGAGGACAAGGTCGTTCTTGAGAGGGAGGGAGCTAACATAGCCCAATCAAACCCAAGGGTAACCCAATAGCAAGGCCCACTTGCACAAGTTAGGCTCAAACGAACGGATCAAGCCTAAATATCTCCGAGTAGTAAATTTGCACGTGTATGGTCAATAATTAGGACGTTTTCTCTTTAAGCGGTAAATCATGTTTCCCATGATTCCTAGATTTTAGCATAGAAATTTTCTATTGTATTAGTATTTAAAGTGATGTATATACATGAAGAAATATACTGAAACTTGCTACAAAACTTGTCGCATTCTTAATTTTCTTAGAAAATTGACCTCCTCGAATCGGTCCCTGTCAATATGTGTGTATTTAACCCTCCCTAATTGTGTTTTCCTGCAAAATGTATCCTCTCATTTTCTTCGTTTGATAGAATCTATTTAATTTTCAACAAACTTTTAAAACTCTGATTTGCCTTCTTTACATTATCATGGTGTTATGTGTTAGACTATTGAAGGAATTAATGATTAAAATTATGATAGCAAATTGGCTAGAGTTTTTTTGTTGAGTCGTAAGGGTGAGCATTATTTGGTTTGAAATTAAAAACTAAATCGAATTGAAATCCAACTCGAACCATGCCAAATTTCAAATTCGGTTTTCATATTAGTTTCAAACCAACTGAATATGAATTCGGTTATGGTTTGAGTTTTGGTCTGGGTCAGACCAACTGAATTGAATTACCAAATTTTTATAATTATTTTTTAATAATTAAATAAATTATAATTTTATACTTTAAAAAATAACAAAAATGTAAATACACATCACATGTTAGTTAATAGTTAGGGTTCCAATTATTTATTAGATTCTCAACCCCTCGCATAATGGTATAATCGATAATCTATTCTCTTCTTCTAGTCCCACCGCCCGCCAGGTTGCTCTCGGCTGCCCCAACCTTATTGCCCACTGCCTAGCACCCATGTGGCCACCTCTGAAGTTTAATTATATGTTTGGAACTTTGTATTTTATGTTTGTTTAGGAAGATTATATTTTATGTTTGCAACTTTGTATTTCATGTTTGTTTCGGATGTTTATATTTTATGTATGGACTTTAGATCTTTATGTTTGAAACTTTCAATATTATGGAAAACTAGGAACTTTGTTATACATTTTCAATATTAACATTTGGTTTCCTCAGGTTTCAAACTATATCAACATTTGGTTTCCTCAGTTTTCAAACTATATCAAACCGAATTGCAATTCGATTTTAGGTTAGTTTCTGGATCGGGTCATGGTAAGATTAAGAATTCATTAGGGTGTAGAATAACCAAAATAAATACCTTAGAATTTTTACATATAAAATAGAGTATTAGATTTGTAACTTCGGAGTTATTGTACTTGTTTCATATGTGTCTCGCATTTAAACTTTAGTATCATATAAATATTAAATGGAATAAACAAAGAAATCGTGGGATCAAGAAAGGAGGAAACCCCCGGGGGGGGGGGGGGGGGGGGGTATGTGCTTCTCATGGTCGAGGCCGGGGAGACTTGCACGTAGGGGTGTAAATGAGCCGAGCCGAGCCCGAACATACCCAAGCTCGGCTCGAGCTCGTTTAAATTCATGGGGGCTCGAGCTCGAGCTCGGCTCGTTTCGAGTACAGTTTCAAAGCTCGAGCTCGGCTCGTGGAAAAATTTGCATACTCGAGCTCGGCTCGTCTAAGCTCGTTTGTCAGACGAGCCCAAACGAGCCTAGGCTCGGCTCGAGCTCGTTTAACCATTTATCACACTACAATGCATTCCATTTCAATGAAAAATTTAGCAAAAGAGTTACATACGTACTCTCTACAAATTCAACCAAACATAACAAAATAATGTGTGAAATTGAAACGAAGAGTCGAAGAGGAAGAATTCGTAAATATTTAGTCGCATACGTAATACGTTCAATTGGATAATCAGACTTCTTTTTACCAAACATAAAATTGATTAAATTAATAATTGATGTATATAAATTGAACATATAAAAAAATATCGTCGCATTTATATACAAATTAAACAAAATTCATTAATTGATATATATATATATATATATATATATATATATATATATATATATATATATATATATATATATATATATATATATATATATATATATATATATATATATATATATATATATATATAGGCTCGTTTAGGCTCACGAGCCTAATCGAGCTTTAAAACATAAGCTCAGGCTCGGCTCGTGTTGCACGTCTTTTTTGGCCCCGTTTGCATTAATCTTTTTTTGGTAGCCCCGTTGAGTTCACAACATATAGCCCAGGTGTATTTCAAGTATATAATTGTTTCTAATCAAATAGCAAGACTATATTTAAAATGATAAAAATTACAATATTTACCCATTCTGTTTGGTCCCGCTGCATTCATCTTTACTTCTTATTTATGTAGCCTTGAATTCACAACATAAAACATGGTGTATCTCAAGTATATAATTGTTTCTAGTCAAATAATAAGACTGTAATATTTAAAATGGCAAAAATTAAAATACTTTGCAATCGTTCATAAGAAAAACAAACCGCCTAATATAAACCAAATATATATATTGAGATTGTATGCATTCCACCTTTCTAATTATGAAGGCCAATCACCAATGTATCTTTTGAATATATATATAAATATTTTTTTACTAGTTTTCTATTTGTATATGCTTTTCTTTTGTTAAAACTTTTGTTAAGGTTTTGATGAAAACAAATTCAAGGTCTTAAGTTTTAATCTTTAGCATTACAATATGTATGCCAATTAAATGTATCATTTACATCTAGCATTTTGTTGTAAATATCTTGTACTATGTAACAAACACATTTAACTTTTTATTAGTAAATAACACACTTGGATTTCAAAATAAATATTTTGTTTGTTAGGTTGTTGATTTCTAATATAAATATTTTTCTAAAAGTGACAGGCAATTTGTTTTCAGATATAGATTTTTATTAGTTATATGACAAGTGTTTAGTTCTAAATCCGGATGTTTATCCTTTATGTTAATTTTTTTGTATTTTGTTAGTTTGTATTTTATTAGTTAGATGATGGGATGTTTGGGCAACTTGGATTTTATAAATATCCTTGAATATGTACCATTATTTATATAATATATCCTTTCTCATAAAGTTCATTTATTTTAATCATTTCGAATTTTCTTTCAAAACATTATCCAACAATAATTCTTTCCAACACAATCATGGCAGAAACCAAACAAAATCGGTTGAATTATTTCCAGCTATGATCCGTACTTTTTCCATGATCCAAAAGTAACATTTTTGTAATTAATAATAATTCAAAAACAATGATACACTCTCCTGATTCCTTATATTTTATCCCCACACCCTTCTTACACTGTAATAATCGGCTGGCATCTCATATAAATAAACAAAAAAACCCGACCCATAAATTCAGGTTTTCTATAACTTATAACAATCCACCATCTCTATAAACTTAACACCACCATCATACATTAAACAAAATTATAGTTTTGTTTACCTTTTAATTTTTCGGACGCCAAAAACTTTTCCTAGCAACGAGAAATCGTTGCTGATGTAAGCGAGTCGACCAATGAAGCGCATGTAAAATTTGTTTCAATTTTTTTAACATTTCCACACTATCTTCAACTACCACAACTCCACCTGGTCTTAATATCCGATCCATTTCAACTGTCACATCCAACATCTCACACCTGCAAAATCAAACCAAGTATATATATATATATATAGAAAATTAGAAACCCGTAATTTTATTAAAATGTAAGTGATTATATATTTATATTTATATTTATACCTGTGTGTTAGGTTGCCAAAGAGGAAACTGGAATGAAGAAGATCATAAGTTCTAGGATATGTATTTAATGATTCACACCAGTCATGGTATACACCAATCAGCCCTCTGTCAAATATTACTGGCAAAGTATCCGGTTCGTTAATAGGGACCACATTCATCACCCACAGGGGTAAATCCGTCAAAGCAGCAGCAAACCTGAAGAAGAAATATATTCAAAAAACTTTAGATTTAACTTAACCAGAAAAAAAAAGTAGGAATAACTAATATGATGATATCTAACCCTCCATAACCAGCATTCATGTCCATCACATTCCGCACACTTGACCAGTTTACCCCTAGGTTTTGTAGGTATGTATTTTGAACAGTTTCAGACCATTTTCTTGTATCTTCATCAAAGTCTTGAGCATTTGGATTTGTTGAAGGTTTAGTTTTGAGTCTTTGAGGCCATGGTGTGGGCCATGTATTTGTTGTTGGAATTCTTGAAATACAGCCATCAAGAGGTGTATACCTATATGAAAATAATGATTATGATAGTTGTGAAATAATAGTAAAATGGATTCGTTTACCATGAAGTTTTGGCATGGGCATTTTCGTCACATACAGGTGGATTATTTTCTTTTCTTGATTCATAGCAAGAAGAAGAAACAGGCTTTTCGTATATAACAAGCCCAATTCCAGATGAATCAAAGCTTTTTGCCACTACCTTCCAGCAAATTGATTCAGTCAAAACTACCATGGCTGCAAGAAAATTAAAAAGAAAAATTACTATAATTATTTAATGTCATGTAACTAGATATAAGGTATATATAATTATATATACATACACTCCCAAACTTTTTTATCTCTTTCATCATCACGGTAAACTGGTGTGGCTGACCAGATAAAAACACCTCCAGGCCTTAGAATTCTGTTTAATTCCAACAACGGTTTTCCACCTGAAAATATATAAATTATAATGGTGTGGTTATTATAAAAAAAAAAACGAATTATAATAAGGGGCCGTTTGGATGTGCTTATAAAACTCCTTATTGACTTATTGGTTTTTTGGAAAAGCCATAAGTCAATAAGTAAGAGTCTCCTTACTTATTAAAAACTGCTTATTTCCCCTTTCTTATGACTTATAAGCAGTTTTTAATAAGTAAGGAGGCCCTTACTTATTGACTTATGGCTTTTCCAAAAAACCAATAAGTCAATAAGGAGTTTTATAAGCACATCCAAACGGGCCCTAAATACTAAAACAAGTACCATCTCCATCCCAGTGTACTCTGCAACGTGCACAGTGGATTAAATCAAAAGCATTATCTGGAAATGTGAGTCTTTGTGTTCCAATTACTGAAAGAGTGGCGGGAATTCCTCTTTCTAAAGCAAATTGTATTTGAGCTTCGTGTTCATCTTTTGGAGCAAATGACATTGTTATAACATTTTTCTCAAGTAAATATCCACCAAAGGAAGCAACACCACAACCAACATCAAGAATCACACGTGTGCGAATTCCCCAACCAATTTTCGGAAGATTCTAGAAGAAAAGAAGAAAGATGGATTATGAAATGAAATAAAGTTGGTAACTTGATGGTGGGAAGTAATAATAAGTATTACCTTTTCTATGTATTGGATGTAATGAGTGACTCCTTCTTTGAATTGTGTACCCCCACCTGGAAAAAGAAGATATTCTCCAGATCTTTTCACCCAGTTTTGTTCCTTTTTGTATTCCACAAGCTTAAGATGTGGGACATTGTCAAACCATATCTGTAATTTGATGTATTAGTTATAAAACTATTAACTATATTAGGCCTACTTGTGTAAGGTACATGTTAAAGATTGAGAAAATAGCATAAACAGGTAGAAAAACATCATGTTGGAGAAACATGTAACCAGAAAAGGAACACCTTGCTTATATGTTATTTTCTTGTTAAATATTTGTATTTTTATATGTAAAGATGTCTAAGCCTGATTACCATTAAATTGTAGAATATCTGAAGATTATTTGGGACATTGCATTTTGAACCTGTTTAGCAAGTTCATTTGGGAATATGTGAAAATAGTAGGCCAGTTTTTACTCTACGCGAACAATACTATGTATGATTTATCAGCTCTTCCAATGTAGAGTAAGAAATTAGAAAACAATAGATTGCTTTTTCCAATGTAAAGTAAGAAATTATAATCATTATAGTGAGAGAATACGTATCTACCTTCCTCGGTTGCAATTTAAAATGGGATTAAAATATGTAAACCTACTCGTGCAGATCTGCAGGACACTTATTTCTATGGTAATATAAAATGAAGTCCAGTGACGAATCTGCATAAAATTGAGTGCTTGCAGGTGTATTTGTTTATTACATTAATAACCTTAATAGATCTTCATATCATATGCCGATCACAAATAAACCTAGTTGTATAGCATACACCGGACAACTTCTTTAAGCAAAATTTCAATAAAGGGTTTTTACGTATAATATAGAAATAAACCTTACCAAAGTAGCAATCTCACCATGTCCCTACTTTTAGGCCAAGGAACTGGCACCTTGTATCCATCGGGCAGCGGAATCAAACATCGAGGGTTAGGTTTTGGGCAATGTCGCTCTCTATGCTCCATATGCCTTCTCGATTTCAAGGACTTTATCACCTTCCAGTTATCCAGACACGGAATGTAATCCACCGCCTGTGGATTTCGACATACCTCCCATTTGATTACCAAGTCGTTACCAGTATCACTATCATCCGAATCAGGATCTACCAAAGTATCGCTTTTGTTACCGTCTATTTCTCGTAACGGCGGCGTGGGCGCCTTGCTAGGGTTGTCTTTTGAGATTACAGGATGACTAGTAGGATGACGGAGATGGTAGAGAGGTGGTGGTTGGGAAGTGTTGGTGCTTAAGACGAAGAACGCGACGAAGAGGAGTAAGAGGACGAGAGATGCAATGAAAGGATACCTGCGTTCTTTTAAGAGGTTCTGAACGGAAATAGCCATTCTCGGTGGTTCAGATGTCGATTCAGATCTACAAAAACTGAGAATCCGATGATCGGAGAGGAAAAAAGAGTGACAGAGAGTGTGAATGTCTTGACCCTTGAATTGCTTTTGGGGGTTTGGAAAGTGCGATCGCGGTAAATGGTCTCCAGGGATTTAAAATGTAGTTAAAGTAAACGTGACGTCGGATCGAGGAAAATTGAAGCCGATAAGAGATTCTCTACATCTACGATTCTGACACGTGTAAAGATTTAACCGTTAGGATCTTTTAAAAAAGTCAACAACTATAGAAACGCCCACCGTGGGGCTCGAACCCACGACCACAAGGTTAAGAGCCTTGCGCTCTACCAACTGAGCTAGACGGGCTGATATGCATTTCCCATTGTCACCATTCAATAGACATCTCAAACAAAAAAGTAAATTACATTTGACTAAAACATCTTTCTTTTAGATGTTAGACGCCAAGATGATGTCGATTTTTTGTAAACCAAAACCTATTTTATGATTGATGGGAGCTTTTTCACGATAACATTTTTGGACAGGAAACAACTAAATTTAATTTGCCTTTAATGTCACAAGCCCGTCTAGCTCAGTTGGTAGAGCGCAAGGCTCTTAACCTTGTGGTCGTGGGTTCGAGCCCCACGGTGGGCGATTTTCAGTTTTTTTATGCAATCCCGATGTTTTGTGAAATTTTTGTTTCGTGGTTCATTCTCATTAAAATTGGCGTATTGTGAAAATTGATTCAGTCAAAACTACCATGGCTGCAAGAAAAACTAAATTTAATTTGCGATATATATCTATAAATATAAAGTTTTTTCTAACTATAAATTTTAATTTTTGCTAATATATTTTTTTTAATCCAAACCTACCATAAATATATTCCAACCGGAGAAGTTCTTTTTTATTGAACAATTAACAAGCACAAGCTTGAAGCTATTCTCATTAAAATTGGCGTATTGTGAAAATTGATTCAGTCAAAACTACCATGGCTGCAAGAAAAACTAAATTTAATTTGCGATATATATCTATAAATATAAAGTTTTTTCTAACTATAAATTTTAATTTTTGCTAATATATTTTTTTAATCCAAACCTACCATAAATATATTCCAACCGGAGAAGTTCTTTTTTATTGAACAATTAACAAGCACAAGCTTGAAGCTATTCGTCCTTTGCGGTGAGACTAGGTGAAGAAACAAGCAAGCTCGCTCTAACTATCTAAGCTTGTGAGCATGAACATGTTCGAGGAATGTATCACCTACTCACTAACATCATTGATAATTCGTGTGATATACTAAATGTTGATATAATTAAATATCTAAAGATGATTATAGAAATGATAGAAATATGATTACTATACATTATTATCAAACTCACTGTTCTTTCATAAAAATAAATATAGTTATAAGAAGAGACATTATCAAATAATGTAGATACTTTCTATTAGAAACGATAATAAGTTTAATGATAAGTTCGATAGGTGATATGGATTTGTTTTGTATAAAAATATTATGAAATATTAATAATTACAAGCTACTTTAGGTTGATTACCACTTTATGCAATGTACATGTTTTTTGCCAAACTTAGACAACCTACATACCCTGGTATGTGGACTTTTCTTGCTTTATACAATAATTTTTTTTCAGTTTTTCATGTTTCATGATGTAATGTGAACAAAAGAAGATAAGCAAGAAAAGACAGGAAGAAAAGGAAAAGGAAAACGGACAAAGGGTCATGAAGGAAACAAATAGCTTCGAAACAATTGGCCCAAAAATTACACTATGGAAGCAACTTGGCCCAAAACTGTGGACTTACACGTTTAGAGACGATTGACTCGTTTGCATCCTCCTTTTTTGCTCAAATTCTAACTACCATAGACAATTGGCTCGTTTGCATTTCGTGGTGTATCATATCAATTGTATCAATAAGGTTTGTGATTTTTGTTGTTAAGAAATGATGGAATTGAAACAGAAGAGAAAAGTTTTTGAAAAAACGTGTCAACTTTTTTACTGCTCGTCGTTTTGGTAAATTGAATGTAACAAATATTAGATGAACTTTTGATACTTATTATGGTGTACAATTTTTGACCTTATGAACAATTTGATTTGTTGTCAATTTTAAGTTGGCATTTGATTTTGTATGAATATCTTAATATTTTGATGGTTTGTTAGTGTTTATTATTACTTATTAACAAAAGAGTAAAATGATAATTTTTTTTAAAATCAAATCATGCAAAGCTTTGATTCATTTACCTTTGAATTATTCAAAAGTTATCAAACAACTCATTAGTCTCTTAGATACACATTGAATCATATAAGAATGAAGCTTGTTCTTTATAAGGAGTCCAAATTAACTTGGTAACATCAATTGGAATTTTTAAGCTAGAGATGTCAAACCTGGTGGGGTATTTTTATTTTTTTTTTAAATTTAGCATGTATTCGGGTTATTTAAAAAATTTTATTCATACCCGATAGCTAAACTAATATTACAACGGATACCTGATTAACCGAAATTCATTATCTATATCAATTTAACTGATTGGTAAATGGATCAACCAGTTTATTATGATATTTGTGATTAGGAAATGATGGAATTGAAACAGAAGTGAAAAGTTCTTGAAAAGATGCGTCAACCTTTTTACTGCTCGTCGTTTGGTAATTTAAATGTAATAGATATTGGATGTATATTTGATACTTATCATGGTGTACAGTTTTTGACCTTATGGTAATTTTATTTGTCATCAATTTTAAGTTGGCATCTAATTTTGTACGAATATCTTAATATTTTGATGGTTTGTTGGCATTTATTATTACTTATTAACAGAAGAGTAAAATGAAATTTTTTAGAATCAAATCGTTCAGAGCTCTGAATGATTTACCTTTGAATTATGGGTTAATGGCATCAAAACTCATTAAAGTATGTCTTTTGATTTTAAATGGTCCCTGAACTTATATTTGGCCCGTAAAACCCATCTAAGTGATAAATGACTTGTTAAAAATACCTATGTCTACTAAATAGGCGGTTACGTGGGTCATCTTGATGATGTGGAAAAAATATCAGTCCACATCACTTGTAAACGTGGACTTAGAATGAGTTATAAGCTGTCGTAGTTCGCAATCTAGGGTTAAAGAAGCAATCGGCCTGAAGGAAATTTCTCTGAAGACGACGATCTTAAGGTATACTGCATGGCTAACCCCAACCCTGTTTACTTGAAAATCGATCTTAATTTCAATGGTGTGTTTGTTCAAAATCCTTGTTCGTATGATGGAGGAGAGCAATTCTTATTTACTGATCATGATTTTGTTGGATGAGTTTTCTTGAGTGCGCTATTTTCCTCCAACGACTCTTAGGTCAGATTTTGGAAAAATGTACTTTTGTCTACGTACTCGACCTCTGTCAACTGG
Organism: Cichorium intybus; assembly: GCA_023525715.1. Taxonomy (NCBI): domain Eukaryota; kingdom Viridiplantae; phylum Streptophyta; class Magnoliopsida; order Asterales; family Asteraceae; genus Cichorium; species Cichorium intybus. The sequence goes on along the minus strand of CM042014.1, from coordinate 7,257,141 downwards.
TATTAGGCACATTCAAAACGAACTAGAGTGGGCATTTTTATAGATACTGCAAATGATGAACCCGACCTTCCAATATCCATATATTTGGACCATAGTTGGGATGGGTTAGAGGACTGGTTTGATACAAGTACCGAGGAAGGTGGTTCAGTAATACAGGGTGAAGACAAAAAAGAGAATCCAAAGGAGAAAGAGCCTTCAGAAACAGATCCTATGTCTGCAGAGAATGGTTTGGTAGACGAAATAATTCCAGATGACTTAACTCCACTAACCAAAAGTTGTGATGATGATTTCCTGAACAAATTGTGTCCTGATGGCAAAAATGGGAATCATGATGATGAAGATGGAGAGGATGCAGATGTAGTAGTCCACTCAACTTTTAATCCCCTCATAAGTTGGAAGCTACAAAAACCAATCTTAGGTATGAGATTTGAAAACCCTAAACAACTTAAGTGTCGGGCTTTGTAACTATGTTGTTGCAAATGGATACCAGCTATGTTTCAAAAAAATGACAGTAACAGGGTATTAGTAATGTGTTGTAAAGGGGAGTGTACCTTTAAGCTTTGGGCACCATGGATGAGTGATGAACACTCATTTTAAATCAAGTCACTAAAAGGGGAGCATCGGTGTGCCAGAAACTACAAGTTAGGTTCAATTGTGACTTACAAGTGGATCGGTAGCCACTACACTAAGGAGATACTGCATAGGAAAAAATATTACCATTAGACAATTGAGGTTGGAGGTGATTAAGAAGTTTGGCATAGATGTCAGTTTAGGGCAATGTAGGAGGGCCAGGAAGTATGTTATGACAATAATTGAGGGTACCCTCGTGGAACATTATGCAAAATTATGGTCGTATAGGGAGGAGATAAGGAGGTCCAACCCTGGATCAACTGTGAAAATGTATGTACTGGCTATGCCTGATGGGAAGAATTACTTTAATAAGATGTATGTTTGTTTTGCAACAGTTAAGCAAGGGTGGATTAAAGGGTGCAGAAATGTAGTAGGGATTGATGGATGTTTCTTGAAAGGCATATGTTGTGGTGAGTTATTGTGTGCTGTGGGTAAAGATGCAAACAACTAAATTTATCCAGTTGCAAGGGCGGTAGTATGTGTGAAAAACAAGGAAAACTGGAAATGGTTTCTATCTTTTTTGATAGATGATCTTGATCTGGGAATGGGACAAGGATTCACTATAATGTCAGACCAGCATAAGGTATGTTTTGTAATGTTTTCAATTTAATGTAGTTCGTTACTAATATAGTTGATATTACAGGGGCTTATGGAGGCTGTAAAGGAACTACTTCCTCAATCTGAGCATAGGCAATGTGCTAGACACATTGCTTCAAATTTCAAGAAAAAATTTGCTGGTGCTCATTTTGAAAATCTATTTTGGAAAGCATGCAAATCAACTACTGAACATAATTTCAAAGTAGTTATGCAGGAGCTTGAAGCACTAAGTCCACTTGCGCATAAGTACTTAATGGATAAGGACCCCAAAACGTAGTCAAGAGCTTACTATTAGACTGGCAGATGCTGTGCTGCTGTGGAGAATGGGTCATCTGAAAGTTTCAATGCAGTCATTATGGAAACAAGGAAGAAACCTATCATTACAATGTTGGAGGAATTAAGAATGTACATGATGGATAAGTTATTCAAATCTAAAACCAAGGTTTGGTCAGCAGATGTTGCCCATGCAATTAGACAAAAGCTGAATGTGTTAAAACTTGACCAAAGGTACTGGCAGGTTTTACCTAGTGGTTTAAATCAGTTTGAAACAAGATCAGGGAGTGAAGCTTATGAGGTTGACCTGGACAAAACGAAATGTTCTTGTAGGATGTGACAGTTAAATGGATATGGTTGTGCTCACTCAGTGGCTGCAATAAGTTTTCTAAATAGAGATGTGGAGCAATATGTGGATCCAATTTTCAAGAGGGACATGTACTTGAAGACATACAGTTACAACATATCTCCAATGAATGGTAGCAACATGTGGCCTGAAACTCCATATACCCCACCATTAGCCCCAAAGAGTAGAAGGATGCCTGGAAGACCAACTGTAACACCCCTTTCTCAAACCATAATTTAATACAGTTTTTATTACAAAATATTTTACAACGCGTGACTATCAAAAAGTCACTTATTTTTTTTTACAAATTTATTCTCAATGGGTAATTACAGACTGAACTCAAAAGCCATAATTTAAACTTATTTGTATTATACACATAGGTCCCAACTCCAGCTCCTGCTCATCTCACCTAAGTACATAGCATTTTAAAAAAAATACGTGAGACATAAAGCCTCGTGAGTAATATGGGTTTTAGACCCAAAACTTTTCTGCTCAAAACTTGAAATACTAACAAGTAAACTAATTAAAACTTATTTTGATAACAAATCTCAAAATTTCTTTTCTTCTCTATTTTCAAACCTCAAAGACTGCTTTCTTTCTCAAAAACTGCTTTCTTTCTGAAAAACTACTTTCTTTCTTAAAAACTGCTTTCTTTACCAAAAACTGCTTTCTTTCTTATTTTCTTATGACCAACTGAAACTCATGAATTAGTTTAACTTAATTCATTCTACTAACTCCCCTTCGCGGGACAGAACAGATCCACCCGCAAGGTTATGCTATCTCTGTCTCCCCTTCGTGACTTGGAACAGATCCAAGCACAAGGTTATGCTGTCTCCCCTTCATGGCTTGGAACAGATCCAACCATAAGGTTATGCTAAGCTAGACAACTACTTCGCGACGGGAGGTACCACCCCAGTAGTGTCTTCAGATCCCCCGATTATGTGGGTGATCCTAGTCCGGACAACTAACTCTCATTACTTTCTTTATGTTACTTATTATCTCATTACTTTCTTCATTTCATCTCAAATTGGTCAAAAGGGACACAATTCATAATAAACTCAGACTCATAGACTTTTTAACTCATAATCAAAAATACTTTCAAAACTAACTTCAATATCTTTAGCTCTCATATGGAGCTTCTTTCAAGAAACTTTACAAACTACACTACTTTAAAATCTGCTTAAAAACACTTAGCCCTTGTATAGAGCTACTTTAAAACTGTTTCCAACTTTAGTATTCAAAAGTATTTGGAAATCTTATTTTCTGAAAATATCATTTTTGCTATGTACAAAAAGTCCACATATACTCACCTTGGTTTTGCTATGGATCACTAAGCTTCTCGTACACCTTTTCCTTTCCCGTGCTCGACAGTATTTGAAGCACCACCTATACAAGTATCATATATATCTACTTAAATAATAAATACATACCACAACTGACTCTACAGTTCTAGGGTCTCATATGATACAACTTCAAGTCATAAGAAGTATATGACTACTCACAACCATCTTTCCATGAATTAGATACTCCTCAATCTACACGTATTCTACTACAGTACCCCCGAGGGGTTGTATTCTGAGTTTAACAATTTTCCACGTGGTTTCATACCATTTTAAGCCTATGGTATGAATTATAGACCAAACAGACATGTCTAGCAACGAGTTCAAATCTCAAATCTGGACAGAAACTTCTCAGACCCTGAGCACGACTCGTGCTCTTTTTGTGCATAAGGAAGCACGACTCGTGCTTATTGTAGGTTGCTATTTCTGGCTTGAACAGGGGAGCACGACTCGTGCTCTTGCTAGTGTAAAAAGGCACGACTCGTGCCTATGCTGTAGGCTTGATTTTCAGTCCGATTTTTGAGCTACAGACCTCTATTTTCACCTATTAAGCACTTAATACATAACTTAATCTTTATACTATCATTCCATGACTAAAACCTTCACTTTACATCAGGTTTTAACCCATGAAATCACTGATTCCAACTCCAATTTCTTAAAAACCCGTTTTTGATATTTTTCACTAAAAATCCAAATTTCTGAAATTAACCACTTAGGAGTGTCTTAATACATCCTAAGTGATCCTTTGGACTAAACAAAAGCATAAAAATCGATCTTGATCTTACAAACCCGTAAATTAGGGTTCTTGAGCAAAAATCATCATTTCTTGATTTTTAACATGTTCAATGGTTGGAACATGCTCACTTGATGTTTTTAAACAAGATGATTTCATTAGAACCATAATTTCTAGAAAATGAAAAGTCAAGACTCAACTCCTGTTCATGATTTTGAGTTTAGAACTTGGAGATCTTACCTATTGGAGCTTGGAATCACCAATTCCAAGTGTTTTCCTTTGATTCCTTTGCAAAGCTGCTAGAACTCTTACTCCTCCCGTACTCTCTCGTTCTCTCCCGACCCTTCTACTGCCTTCTGGAGAATGAGAGTTGGATAACTCTCATATATATAATTAATTTATATAAAATAGTTACATTTTAGTCCCTAGCCTTCCAACTTCTTTACAAAAATGGTCCTAAGGCCCATAATCTTGCAAACAAAGTTCCATTAATTACCAACTTAACATTTTCTTAACATTTTGGTCATTTTCATGTCAAATGACCATTTTGCCCTTTTTGGCCAAGTTTCACTATTCACGCGGTAAAATTCCAAATTTTACATAAACTTTTATTTCTTACATTCTTATTTCACAAACCACATATTATTTTACATAATGGTCTATAATATGACAAAAGACCATTTTACCCTTTTTGCAACTTTTCGCGGGTTCTCACACCAACAGTTAAGAGGAAAAAAGATGCGAGTGAGAGAGGTGATAACCATAGGGTGTCTAAGATTGGTAAAAAGGTTGCATGCAGTATTTGTAATGAGGTTGGACACAACAAGAAAACTTGTCCAACCCTTGACAGAGCAAGGAAGTTAAAGGTGAAAAGGAGTAAAGGACAGGTGAATATTTTGTATACTATATAAGTTTATGTTATTATTAATTCTGACTTTCTTTTTTCCTTTATGTTAGTCTGGTATGGAAAGTGGAGGTGTGAATTGAAAGGTTTTCTGCAAACCATGAACTAAATAACCTAAGTTCACATGCAACCTATAAGGATCTATGTTTTCTTCTAATTGAACATATAACAAAACCTAAAGGCCATAAGAAAATTAACTAAAAGAATAAAATTAGAAAAACCAACCTTTTAGAATTTTCTGGAAGCTGAGCAGCAAAAATATCCTGCCTCAAATGAGATCACATCCTTAGCCGGGAGGTTTATGGATCGAAATTCCAGAGAGAAAATAATCGAATGAGCAACTGATAATGAGGTCTAGGGTTCCCTATTTATAGGGAACCAAGTGGCAAAGCTAAAACCCTAGCCGAAGCCCATTTTCCGGATTATCTGTACGCGCGGCGCGGCCAAGACGTTTGCGCGCCGCGCGCCGCAATTCAACTATTGAATTTGTACGACTTTAATCCCTGACCTCCTGATTAATCCAATTAATACCATAGAAATTAATCCAATTAATTTCTGATTAATTATTAATCAAATAATATTATTTCTTATTAATATATTATCTCCATAATATATTAACAAACAATATCTTGATTTATTAGTCATATAATAAATCAACCCTTTCTCTCTACTTTACTTTCCACCAATCCTTCAGCTATGAGGGCAACCCAAATGGACTATGCTACTATTAATTAGGTAAATACTAATGATTAGTCATGGCTTAGACACCTAATCCAACAGTCTCCCACTTGGATAAGTCTATGACTATAATTACAAATTTAACCTCTAATTAACCAGCACTTTTAGCTTCCTAGAAACCGCTGCCAAATTTTGATCTAATCAGTACTGTCCATAGATAAGTGATCAGATGATCCTTCGTCCAACTAGATATTTTTCAGACTCAAGACATGGATAAAATCAATCTGGTCTGATTCACTGTTCCTCGATTTCCGATTTGCATATGACTCTTAGACTACCAATTTAGTCCCGGTTGGCCAACCATTTTAGTCAACTTCAAAATCATCGAGAGGCCTACAGATATTTGTTCCCCGTTAGGGTCAAGGGACGAATAAACTTTGACTCATATACTTATGTCTTTTACCAGACGAATTACTCACAACAACACGTTTTATAACATCGAGTTACCGATGCGTTTTCGTATTATCAATGAACAACTGTCTAGTAAATCATAACTCATATGTCTTAGCTTAAAGATCAAAAGATATTATCGTCTCAATATTGCTCGTGATGTACTCCATGAAGCAATCCATTGAGCGCGGGTTTATCCAATACTCAAATCTCCATTTCCAAGTACTCATGAATGTTGCAGCAATCTTATTGCAATGTCTAACTCCTTAGACAATCTACAACTAATTCATGACAGTCTTACTTCACACTTACTCCCAAAAGGGTAATCGACTGTGGATATTTGAATAATCCAATTATTCAGGAAGTAAAAATGCAAAATGAAACACAATGATATAATATTGACAAAATTAGTAAACCATTACTCATTAATAAATTATCCATTATTAAATCACAAAAGTCAAATACAATAACATTGTTACAAGTTTCAAAACCTATCTAATTACAAAAAACTTATATCATCTCTTAATCCAATGCTCCTAGCATGCTGATTATGCTTAATCCTACTCAGAGCCTTTGTCAAGGGATCTACAGGATTATCTTCCGATGATACCCTCTTTACCACGAGGAGACCTTCTTCTACCTTATGCCTTATGTAGTGGTACTTTCTGTCGATATGTCTGGACTTTCCATGGTCTCGCGGTTCCTTTGTCAAGGCAACCACACCTTCGTTATCGCAGAACAGTTCCACGGGCTCCTGAATACTCAGGACTACTCCAAGGTCACCGATGAAGTTCTTCAGCCAAGCCGCTTCCTTTGACGCTTCACTTGCTGCTATATACTCTGATTCACAAGTAGAATCAGCCACCGTATCTTGCTTGGAACTTTTCCAAGTTACTGCTCCACCGTTCAAAAGGAATACCCAGCCCGACTGAGACCGACCACTGTCTCTATCCGTCTGAAAAATGGCATCTATATATCCTTTAACTCTCAAGGTATCACTGCCACCGAGGACTAACACCATGTTCTTGGTCCTTCGCAGATACTTGAGTATATTTTTCACAGCTATCCAATGTGCCCTTCCAGGGTTACCCTGGTACCGACTGACCATGCTTAAAGCAAAGGCCACGTCAGGGCGAGTACACGTCATAGCGTACATGATCGATCCTACAGCCGAAGCGTAAGGTGTTGGATCAGGTGTCTAAGCCATGACTGATAATTAGTATTTACCTGATTAATAGTAGCATAGTCCATTTGGGTTGCCCTCATGGCTGGAGGTTTGTTGGAAAGTTAAGTAGAGAGAAAGGCTTGATTTATTATGTGACTAATAAATCAAGATATTGTTTGTTAATATATTGTGAAGATGATATATTAATTAGAAATAATATTATTTGATTAATAATTAATCAGAAATTAATTGGATTAATTTCTGTGGCATTAATTAGATTAATCAGGAGGTCACGGATTAAAGTCGTACAAATTCAATAGTTGAATTGCGGCGCGCGGCGCGCCAATGTAAAGGCCGCGACGCGCGTACATATTCGTACGAATTCAATAGTTGAATTGCGGCGCGCGGCGCGCAAATGACTTGGGCGCGGCGCGCGTACAGATAATCCGGAAAATGGGCTGCGGCTAGGGTTTCAGCTTTGCCTCTTGGTTCCCTATAAATAGGGAACCCTAGACGTCATTATCAGTCGCTCATTCTATTATTTCTCTCTGGAATTTTCGATCCACTCTCCTCCTAGCTTGGGTGTGACTTTCATTTGAGGCAGGATATTTTTGCTGCTCAGCTTCCAGAAAATTCTAAAAGGTTGGTTTTTCTAATCTTATTCTTTTAGTTAATTTTCTTATGGCCCTTTAGGTTTTGTTATATGTTCAATTAGAAGAAAACATAGATCCTTATAGGTTGCATGTGAACTTAGGTTATTTAGTTCATGGATTGCAGAAAACCTTTCAGTGGTATCAGAGCCTGTCTTGTTTTCTTGTTGAATTGATATAACTGTTTTAGGATTTAAGGCTTATAAACCCTAATATATATATGTGGATCGTTTTTTCTTGGATTAGGGTTTTGGAAACCCTAACTCCTCCCATGTAATTTTCGATTTTGGCTTTTAGGGTTTTAGGAGGTTTTCTATTTTTGGTAACTTTATTTGTTAATTAAAATGGATAACCTTAAACCCCATTAATTGAAATCGAAAATTAGGGGTTTAAGGATAGGTTTTAATTAATTTGATTAATTTGGATAAACCTATCTTCATTTGAATTAATTTAATTAATTGTTAATTAAAAGATAATTCTAAAGGGATTTAATTAATTGGTAATTAAAATTGATTAAATCGAATTTAAGGTTTAATTTAATTGTTAAATTTGGTAAAATTAAAAGATAAACCTTGAATATTTTAAAGGGTTTTAAAATACATCTTATATATGTTATTAATTGTTAATACTATATGTATAAGATAAAATTGGTCAGTCAATTCAATAGTAGGCCTCATTCACGAAGCTGGTCTATAAAGTGGGTATAAGGAGGCTGCTTATAAAATGGCAGTCTAATGGGTGAACACTCTCGCCCGCCGCTCGCCTGATCAGTGGAGGGTCGTTAGCCGAACAGTTTTGATAGGACCACTTAATCATTAAAAGTATAATGATCAAAGTACTAGAACCTTTACACAAAATCCCAATCTAGTTACTTTAGAAAAATGTGAATTTGATGCTAACCCATGAAATTGCACATTGCACTTTATGAAACGTTGGTGGAGCGTGTGTGGTTTACCGACACACCAATGGGGGTTCATAAAGAGTGGCAATGGGTGTCTCGGGTGTTATCATTGTTGATGGAGCGTGTGTGGTTAACCGGCACATCAATTTGAGATGATAATGGACCCCGAGAGTACCAAGCTAATTTGCATGGTTATTCACACCCGGTTTGTGATCCTCGGCATCCCAGTCACAAACGGTGGGGCATATCCGAGATTAAACATGCTATTGAACAGTTCAATAAATCTCAAAAGAAACTAGGAATTCCATTTATAATAAGATTATTTTTCTGCGGTGGAATTGGCTGAATCGTCATTCGCCTACCTTTATAAAATTTGCTTATAGATTACGGCATCCCTCTTCTATGTTGCATATTGTTATAGTTGGATCCTAGCCTTATTTTATATTGGGTTATTATAAGGACCGGCAAGTATCTAATAAAACTTACCTTCTTTTATAGATGTCTTCTGATGATCAATCCGCTCCCCACTCAAACTCCAGTGTTCCCTCTATCCTCTCACTGTGTTCCAAGGTTCAATTGAACGGGACAAATTACAATGACTGGATTAGAAATATCAAGATGGCTCTAAGGTATGAGAACAAAGAGTATGTCCTCGAGACCGAGCTTGTCGATATTGACCCTGAAACTGCTACTCCCGAGGAGATTTCCTTGTACCAAAAACATTCTGATGATGCGACCAAAGTGGCCTGCATCATGATCGCCACAATGAACCCCGAATTGCAAAGGATATACGAAGACTACTGGCCCTTTGAGATGCACAAGGAGCTTGCGGAAAAGTTCCGCAAGCAAGAGCGCATCGAGAGGTGCGAGGTGGTCAAGGACTTCACGAACAGCAAACCTAAAGATGGAGAGTCCATCTGCACTCATGTGCAAAGAATGCAAGGTTACGTGGAGCGACTTAGAAAGCTTGCGATGCCTGTACCGGAGCAGTTGGCCGTTGACATAGTGCTTAACTCCTTACCGAGTTCTTATGACCAGTTCAGGCTGGCTTATCACTTGAACAACAATCAGGCTAATATGACTGAGTTGCATCGTATGCTTCGAGTAGCTGAGGATGTGATGAAGGGTAAAAGTGTACCCTCGGTTAATCAGCCCGTCCTAGCCATTGGAAGTGGCAAAGGAAAGAAAAGGAAGGGCCCTCCTAAGCAAAATTGGAGGGAAAAGGTTCAGGTCGGGTCATCCAGTAATGGCTCGAGGACCAAGACTTCCCACATTCCTTGTGTGGCCAACCCCGATGAAGCCAACTGTTTCTACTGCAAAGAGAAGGGCCATTGGAAGAGAAGCTGCCCCAAATACTTGCAGGATGTCAAGGATGGGAAAGTAAACCCATCGACAGCAGGTATATACACTATCTCTAAAAACTCACCATCTTCTAATTCTTGGGTCCTTGATACAGGATGTGGTTTTCACATTTGTTCTGATCTGCAGGGCCTAAAGGAAAGCAGGGAGGTGGAGCACGGTAGACTGAACTTGATCATGGGCAATAGGAGATCGTCCCCTGTTACCAAGATCGGCGTTTACAGTTTAGTGCTTAGTAGTGATGTTAGCATAGAGTTATTTAATTGTTGCTATTCGCCAGAAATGGCAAGAAACATTATTTCATTTCACGCATTGTTCAGAAAAAGATTTCAATTTTCTTTTGATAATAAAATTGGTTCGATTTCTGTTTTCAAAAATGGTATTTTGATTTTTACTGCTTATCCTTGTGATGGTGTGTATGAAACTGTTGAATGTGTTGACAATTTAGGACATAGTGTAAATTATATTGATTCTACTAGTGGTGTAGAAAAGGCATGTCTGTGGCATAGTCGGCTCGGGCACATCAGCAAGAAACGCATCGCCCAACTCCAAAAGGATGGAGTGTTGGAAACATTCGACCTCAGGTCGGATGATGTATGCGAATCTTGTCTGTTGGGCAAGATGACTAAATCACCTTTCAAAGGATATTTTGAAAGAGGTGAGGGTCTTCTGGACATCATTCACACGGATGTGTGTGGTCCATTCAGATCAACCACAAAGGATGGCACGCGGTTCTACATGACCTTTACCGACGATTTTAGTAGATACGGTTACATCTACTTGATCAAGCACAAGTCAGACACCTTTGAAAAGTTCAAAGAGTTTAAGAACGAGGTAGAGAATCAATTAGGCAGGAAGATAAAGATGCTCAGGTCCGACAGAGGCGGAGAGTATCTCAGTATCGAGTTCCTAGACTATCTAAAGGAATGCGGAATAGTTTCGCAGTTGACACCTCCCAGGACACCACAGTTGAACGGTGTTGCGGAGAGGCGTAACCGAACCCTGTTGGACATGGTTCGTTCCATGATGAGTCGAGCTTCACTTCCCATTCACTTTTGGGGGTATGCCTTAGAGACTGCCGCCCATATCCTCAATCTTGTCCCAACTAAGAAGGTTGCTAAAACACCTCATGAGATGTGGACAGGGAAAGTTCCCTCGTTGGCACATATCAACGTCTGGGGTTGTGAGGCTTTCGTTAGACGAGAGACTCAAGACAAACTCGCAGACAGAAGCGAAAGGTGTTTCTTCCTTGGTTATCCCAAACAGTCCTTTGGATATCTATTCTACAGACCGAGCGAGGACGTGGTCTTTGTAGCTAGACGAGCGGTCTTTCGAGAGAGAGAGCTCATATTCAAAGAGGACAGTGGGAGTACCATTGATCTGGAAGAAATTCAAGAGTCATCAGATGACGCAACCTTAGGAGAAACTAGCAACCAACATGAGGAAGAAGTTCCTGTTGGTCCGACAGATGTATCCTTACCTCTTAGGCGTTCCGGTAGGGTTAGCATGCCACCCGAGTTTTATGGGTTCCATATAACTTCGGATGGGGACACGTTTGTCAGTGATAGGACACTGATAAATTTGGATGAACAGCTAACTACCAGGAAGCAGTGGCGGGCCCTGAGTCTGCCAAGTGGAAAGAGGCCATGGATAGCGAGATCAAGTCCATGTATGACAATCAAGTTTGGAACTTGGTTGACAACGTACCGGGTCGAAAGACAGTCGGATGCAAATGGATCTTCAAGAAGAAGACCGACATGGACGGAAAAGTACACACTTTCAAGGCAAGACTGGTTGCGAAAGGCTTTACTCAAACCCTGGGTTGACTATGACGAGACCTTCTCACCAGTAGCCAAGATAAAGTCTATTAGGATTATGCTAGCCATAGCTGCATTTCATGACTATGAAATTTGGCAGATGGACGTCAAAACCGCTTTCCTTAATGGGAAGTTGACTGAGGATGTTTACATGAATCAGCCAGAGGGTTTTGTCGATGCAAAGTATCCTAATAAGGTGTGTAAGCTTGAGAGATCAATCTACGGATTGAAGCAAGCTTCTCGCAGCTGGAATCTTTGTTTCCATGAGAAAGTCAAAGAGTTTGGCTTCTCTAGGAGCGAGGATGAGTCCTGCGTATATGTCAAGGCTAGTGGGAGTATAGTCACCTTTCTGGTGCTGTATGTCGATGACATACTGCTCATGGGAAACGATATTACAACCTTGCAAGATGTCAAGGCTTGGCTTGGGAAATGTTTCGCCATGAAGGACCTAGGAGAGGCTGCCTATATTCTCGAGATAAGAATATTGAGAGATAGGAAGAAGAGACTAATTGGACTTAGTCAGGGTACATACATGGAAAAGGTACTGAAAAGGTTTAGTATGGAAAATTCCAAGAAGGGAGAGCTACCTATCCAAAGTAATGCAAAATTGAGTAAGACTCAAAGTCCGAGTACAGACGAAAAAATAGCTGAAATGAGTCGGGTACCTTACGCTTCGGCTGTAGGATCGATCATGTACGCTATGACGTGTACTCGTCCTGACGTGGCCTTCGCTTTAAGCATGGTCAGTCGGTACCAGGGTAACCCTGGAAGGGCGCATTGGATAGCTGTAAAGAATATACTCAAGTATCTGCGAAGAACAAAGGACATGGTGTTAGTCCTTGGAGGCAGTGATACATTGAGAGTTGAAGGATATACGGATGCCAGTTTTCAGACGGATAGAGACAGTGGTCGGTCTCAGTCTGGCTGGGTATTCCTTCTGAATGGAGGAGCGGTAACTTGGAAAAGTTCCAAGCAAGATACTGTGGCTGATTCTACATGTGAATCAGAGTATATAGCAGCAAGTGAAGCGTCAAAGGAAGCGGCTTGGCTGAAGAACTTCATCGGTGACCTTGGAGTAGTCCCGAGTATTCAGGAGCCCATGGAACTGTTCTGCGATAACGAAGGTGCGGTCGCCTTGACAAAGGAACCGCGAGACCATGGAAAGTCCAGACATATCGACAGAAAGTACCACTACATAAGGCATAAGGTAGAAGAAGGTCACCTCGTGGTAAAGAGGGTATCATCAGAAGATAATCCTGCAGATCCCTTGACAAAGGCTCTGAGTAGGATTAAGCATAATCAGCATGCTAGGAGCATTGGATTAAGAGATGACATAAGTTTTTGTAATTAGATAGGTTTTGAAACTTGTAAAAATGTTATTGTATTTGACTTTTGTGATTTAATTTTGGAGATTTATTAATGAGTAATGGTTTACTAATTTTGTCAATACTTTATCATTGTGTTTCATTTTGCATGTTTTACTTCCTGAATAATTGGATTATTCAAATATCCACAGTCGATTACACCTTTGGGAGTAAGTGTGAAGTAAGACTATCATGAATTGGTAATAGATTGTCTAAGGAGTTAGACATGGCAATTGGATTGCTGCACCATTCGTGAGTACTTGGAAATGGAGATTTGAGTATTGGATAAACCCGCGCTCAATGGATTGCTTCATGGATTTCATCACGAGCAATGTTGAGACGATAATATCTTTTGATCTTTAAGCTAAGACATATGAGTTATGATTTGCTAGACGGTTGTTCATTGATAATACGAAAACGCATCGGTAACTCGGTGTTATAAAACGTATTGTTGTGAGTGATTTGTCTGATAAAAGACATAAGTATATGAGTCGAAGCTTATTCGTCCCTTGACCCTAACGGGGAATAGATATCTGTAGGTCTCTCGATGATTTTGAAGTTGACTAAAATGGTTGGCCAACCGGGACTAAATTGGTAGTCTAAGAGTCGTATGCAAATCGGAAATCGAGGAACAGTAAATCAGACCGGGATTGACTTTAATCCATGTCTTGAGTCTGAAAATATCTTGTTGGACGGAGGATCATCTGCTCACTTATCTATGGACAGAACTGATTAGATCAGAGTGTGGCAGTGGTTTCTAGGAAGCTAAAAGTGCTGGTTAATTAGAGGTTAAATTGGAAATTATAGTCATAGACTTATCCAAGTGGGAGACTGTTGGATTAGGTGTCTAAGCCATGACTGATAATTAGTATTTACCTGATTAATAGTAGCATAGTCTATTTGGGTTGCCCTCATGGCTGGAGGTTTGTTGGAAAGTTAAGTAGAGAGAAAGGCTTGATTTATTATGTGACTAATAAATCAAGATATTGTTTGTTAATATATTGTGAAGATGATATATTAATTAGAAATAATATTATTTGATTAATAATTAATCAGAAATTAATTGGATTAATTTCTGTGGCATTAATTAGATTAATCAGGAGGTCAGGGATTAAAGTCGTACAAATTCAATAGTTGAATTGCGGCGCGCGGCGCGCCAATGTAAAGGCCGCGACGCGCGTACATATTCGTATGAATTCAATAGTTGAATTGCGGTGCGCGGCGCGCAAATGACTTGGGGGCGGCGCGCGTACAGATAATCCGGAAAATGGGCTGCGGCTAGGGTTTCAGCTTTGCCTCTTGGTTCCCTATAAATAGGGAACCCTAGACCTCATTATCAGTCGCTCATTCTATTATTTCTCTCTGGAATTTTCGATCCACTCTCCTCCTAGCTTGGGTGTGACTTTCATTTGAGGCAGGATATTTTTGCTGCTCAGCTTCCAGAAAATTCTAAAAGGTTGGTTTTTCTAATCTTATTCTTTTAGTTAATTTTCTTATGGCCCTTTAGGTTTTGTTATATGTTCAATTAGAAGAAAACATAGATCCTTATAGGTTGCATGTGAACTTAGGTTATTTAGTTCATGGATTGCAGAAAACCTTTCATAAGGTACCCGACTCATTTCAGCTATTTCTTCGTCTGTACTCGGACTTTGAGTCTCACTCAATTTTGCATTACTTTGGATAGGTAGCTCTCCCTTCTTGGAATTTTCCATACTAAACCTCTTTAGTACCTTTTCCAAGTATGTACCCTGACTAAGTCCAATTAGTCTCTTCTTCCTATCTCTCAATATTCTTATCCGAGAATATAGGCAGCCTCTCCTAGGTCCTTCATGGCGAAACATTTCCCAAGCCAAGCCTTGACATCTTGCAAGGTTGGAATATCGTTTCCCATGAGCAGTATGTCATCGACATACAACACCAGAAAGGTGACTATACTCCCACTAGCCTTGACATATACGCAGGACTCATCCTCGCTCCTAGAGAAACCAAACTCTTTGACTTTCTCATGGAAACAAAGATTCCAGCTGCGAGAAGCTTGCTTCAATCCGTAGATTGATCTCTCAAGCTTACACACCTTATTAGGATACTTTGCATCGACAAAACCCTCTGGCTGATTCATGTAAACATCCTCAGTCAACTTTCCATTAAGGAAGGCGGTTTTGACGTCCATCTGCCAAATTTCATAGTCATGAAATGCAGCTATGGCCAGCATAATCCTAATGGACTTTATCTTGGCTACTGGTGAGAAGGTCTCGTCATAGTCAACCCCTGGGGTTTGAGTAAAGCCCTTCGCAACCAGTCTTGCCTTGAAAGTGTGTACTTTTCCGTCCATGTCGGTCTTCTTCTTGAAGATCCATTTGCACCCGACTGTCTTTCGACCCGGTACGTTGTCAACCAAGTTCCAAACTTGATTGTCATACATGGACTTGATCTCGCTATCCATGGCCTCTTTCCACTTGGCAGACTCAGGGCCCGCCACTGCTTCCTAGTAGTTAGCTGGTTCATCCAAATTTATCAGTGTCCTATCACTGACAAACGTGTCCCCATCCGAAGTGATATGGAACCCATAAAACTTGGGTGGCATGCTAACCCTACCGGAGCGCCTAAGAGGTAAGGATACATCTGTCGGACCAACAGGAACTTCTTCCTCATGTTGGTTGCTAGTTTCTCCTAAGGTTGCGTCATCTAATGACTCTTGAATTTCTTCCAGATCAATGGTACTCCCACTGTCCTCTTTGAATATGAGCTCTCTCTCTCGAAAGACCGCTCGTCTAGCTACAAAGACCACGTCGTCGCTCGGTCTGTAGAATAGATATCCAAAGGACTGTTTGGGATAACCAAGGAAGAAACACCTTTCGCTTCTTTCTGCGAGTTTGTCTTGAGTCTCTCGTCTAACGAAAGCCTCACAACCCCAGACCTTGATGTGTGCTAACGAGGGAACTTTTTTGTCCACATCTCATGAGGTGTTTTAGCAACCTTCTTAGTTGGGACAAGATTGAGGATATGGGCGGCAGTCTCTAAGGCATACCCCCAGAAGTGAATGGGAAGTGAAGCTCGACTCATCATGGAACGAACCATGTCCAACAGAGTTCGGTTGCGCCTCTCTGCAACACCGTTCAACTGTGGTGTCCTGGGAGGTGTCAACTGCGAAACTATTCCGCATTCCTTTAGATAGTCTAGGAACTTGATACTAAGATACTCTCCGCCTCTGTCGGACCTGAGCATCTTTATCTTCCTGCCTAATTGATTCTCTACTTTGTTCTTAAACTCTTTGAACTTTTCAAAGGTGTCCGACTTGTGCTTGATCAAGTAGATATAACCGTATCTACTAAAATCGTCGGTAAAGGTCACGTAGAACCGTGTGCCATCCTTTGTGGTTGATCTGAATGGACCACACACATCCGTGTGAATGATGTCCAACAGACCCTCACCTCTTTCAAAAGATCCTTTGAAAGGTGATTTAGTCATCTTGCCCAACAGACAAGATTCGCATACATCATCCGACCTGAGGTCGAATGATTCCAACACTCCATCCTTTTGGAGTTGGGCGATGCGTTTCTTGCTGATGTGCCCGAGCCGACTATGCCACAGACATGCCTTTTCTACACCACTAGTAGAATCAATATAATTTACACTATGTCCTAAATTGTCAACACATTCAACAGTTTCATACACACCATCACAAGGATAAGCAGTAAAAATCAAAACACCATTTTTGAAAACAGAAATCGAGCCAATTTTATTATCAAAAGAAAATTGAAATCCTTGTCTGAACAATGCGTGAAATGAAATAATGTTTCTTGCCATTTCTGGCGAATAGCAACAATTAAATAACTCTATACTAACATCACTACTAAGCACTAAACTATAAACGCCGATCTTGGTAACAAGGGACGATCTCATATTGCCCATGATCAGGTTCAGTCTACCGTGCTCCACCTCCCTGCTTTCCTTTAGGCCATGTAGATCAGAACAAATCTGAAAACCACATCCTGTATCAAGGACCCAAGAATTAGAAGATGGTGAGTTTTTAGAGATAGTATATATACCTGCTGTCGATGGGTTTACTTTCCCATCCTTGACATCCTGCAAGTATTTGGGGCAGCTTCTCTTCCAATGGCCCTTCTCTTTGCAGTAGAAACAGTCGGCCTCATTGGGGTTGGCTACACAAGGAATGTGAGAAGACTTGGTTCTCGAGCCATTGCTGGACGACCCGACCTGAACCTTTTCCCTCCAATTTTGCTTAGGAGGGCCCTTCCTTTTGTTTCCTTTGCCACTTCCAATGGCTAAGACAGGCTGATTGACCGAGGGTACACCTTTACCCTTCATCCCGTCCTCAACAACCCGAAGCATACGATGCAACTCAGTCAGGTTAGCCTGATTGTTGTTCAAATGATAAGCCAGCCTGAACTGGTCATACGAACTCGGTAAGGAGTTAAGCACTATGTCAACGGCCAACTCCTAAGGTACAGGCATCGCAAGCTTTCTAAGCCGCTCCACGTAACCTTGCATTCGTTGCACATGAGCACAGATGGACTCTCCATCTTTAGGTTTGCTGTTCGTGAAGTCCTTGACCACCTCGCACCTCTCGATGCGCTCTTGCTTGCGGAACTTTTCTGCAAGCTCCTTGTGCATCTCAAAGGGCCAGTAGTCTTCGTATATCCTTTGCAATTCGGGGTTCATTGTGGCGATCATGATGCAGGCCACTTTGGTCGCATCATCAGCATGTTTTTGGTACGAGGCAATCTCCTCGGGAGTAGCAGTTTCAGGGTCAATATCGACAAGCTCAGTCTCGAGAACATACTCTTTGTTCTTGTACCTCAGAGCCATCTTGATGTTTCTAATCCAGTCATTGTAGTTTGTCCCGTTCAATTGAACCTTGGAACACAGTGAGAGGATAGAGGGAACACCAGAGTTTGATTGGGGAGTGGATTGATCAGCAGAAGACATCTATAAAAGAAGGTAAGTTTAATTAGATACATGATGGTCCTTATAATAACCCAATATAAAATAAGGCTAGGATCCAACTATAACAATTTGCAACATAGAAGAGGGATGCCGTAATCTATAAGCAAATTTTATAAAGGTAGGCGAATGACGATTCAGCCAATTCCACCGCGGAAAAATAATCTTATTATAAATGGAATTCCTAGTTTCTTTTGAGATTTATTGAACTGTTCAATAGCATGTTTAATCTCGGATATGCCCCACCGTTTGTGACTGGGATGCCGAGGATCACAAACCGGGTGTGAATAACCATGCAAATTAGCTTGGTACTCTCGGGGTCCATTATCATCTCAAATTGATGTGCCGGTAAACCACACACGCTCCATCAACAATGATAACACCCGAGACACCCATTGCCACTCTTTATGAACCCCCATTGGTGTGCCGGTAAACCACACACGCTCCACCAACGTTTCATAAAGTGCAATGTGCAATTTCATGGGTTAGCATCAAATTCACATTTTTCCCTAAAGTAACTAGATTGGGATTTTGTAAATAGTTCTAGTACTTTGATCATTATACTTTTAATGATTAAGCGGTTCTGTCAAACTCGTTCGGCTAACGACCCTCCACTGATCAGGCGAGCGGTGGGTGAGACTGTTCACCCATTAGACTACCATTTTATAGGCAGCCTCCTTATACCCACTTTATAGACCAGCTTCGTGAATGAGGCCTACTATTGATTTGACTAACCAAATTTTATCTCATATATATAGTATTAACATATATAAGATGTATTTTAAAACCCTTTAAAATATTCAAGGTTTATCTTTTAATTTTACCAAATTTAACAATTAAAATTTTAAATTAAATTAAACCTTAAAATCGATTTAATCAATTTTAATTACCAATTAATTAAATTAATTAAATCTAAATATTTTAAACATTTTAAAATATTTTTCTGGATTTATTCCATTAATTTCGAAAATTTAAAATTAATTAAATCCCTTTTGAATTATCTTTTAATTAACAATTAATTAAATTAATTCAATGAAGATAGGTTTATCCAAATTAATCAAATTAATTAAAACCTATCCTAAACCCCCTAGATTTTGAATTCAAATAATGGGGTTAAAGGTTATCCATTTAATTAACAAATAAAGTTACCAAAAATAGAAAACCTCCTAAAACCCTAATTGTAATATTCGAAATTAGCAAGGGGGGGATTAGGGTTTCCAAAACCCTAATCCTAGAAATCGATCCACATATATATTAGGGTTTATAAGCTTTAAACCCTAAAACAGTTATAACAATTCAACAAGAAAACAAAACAGGCTCTGATACCACTGAAAGGTTTTCTGCAAACCATGAACTAAATAACCTAAGTTCACATGCAACCTATAAGGATCTATGTTTTCTTCTAATTGAACATATAACAAAACCTAAAGGCCATAAGAAAATTAACTAAAAGAATAAAATTAGAAAAACCAACCTTTTAGAATTTTCTGGAAGCTGAGCAGCAAAAATATCCTGCCTCAAATGAGATCACACCCTTAGCCGGGAGGTTTATGGATCGAAATTCCAGAGAGAAAATAATCGAATGAGCAACTGATAATGAGGTCTAGGGTTCCCTATTTATAGGGAACCAAGTGGCAAAGCTAAAACCCTAGCCGCAGCCCATTTTCCGGATTATCTGTACGCGCGTCGCGGCCAAGACGTTTGCGCGCCGCGCGCCGTAATTCAACTATTGAATTTGTACGACTTTAATCCCTGACCTCCTGATTAATCCAATTAATACCATAGAAATTAATCCAATTAATTTCTGATTAATTATTAATCAAATAATATTATTTCTTATTAGTATATTATCTCCATAATATATTAACAAACAATATCTTGATTTATTAGTCATATAATAAATCAACCCTTTCTCTCTACTTAACTTTCCACCAATCCTTCAGCTATGAGGGCAACCCAAATGGACTATGCTACTATTAATTAGGTAAATACTAATTATTAGTCATGGCTTAGACACCTAATCCAACATGAATGAAGACCATGCAGCAGAACCATCTAATGTTCAGGCTAAGACCACCAACGTGACCAGAAAGAGGAAGTCTGAAAGGATCATCAAGGCAAAAATAGGCAAACAAGTTGGGGGTGATAATGATGAAGGAAACTGCTCCAACAATGCAGTGAATTTAGATTAGAATTTTATGTCTACTTTTGGAAGTTGGTGTATTTGCATGTATGTTTTAAAACAAGTTAATTGGTGCCTGAGAACTTACGTATGTGTACTTTTGGAAGTTTGTCCCACTTTTGTTTGTAAAATATGGGAACCAGTAAGCCTTCTAATGATATTTTATGCATGTGGTCCACGAATGTGTTGTGTCCCTTAACATTATTAATTCCTAGGAATAATACATTTGCTTGTTTGTCCCACTTCTGGGGGTTAATTTATACATGTGGTCCACAAAATATATTTTAACACATTTATTGGAATTTTGTCCCAATTCAGTCATGGTTTCCATTTACATAGACAACACGAATATACTAAAAAGGGATTATATTCCATTGCTTGTTTCTATTAAAAGGAAGTACATTACTTTGCTAGTTTCCATACATATCCGTTTACAAGCTTGACAAAAAGGTCTTTTAAATGGCCATACGTACCTGGGAAAACACATCCCATTCCCCACTACTAAATCAACCTTAATATACTACCCAAAAGAAGGTTATGATTCAGTTTCATCATATACTACTATATACATACATCAAACACTACTAAATACCCTTCAAACACCTGCACTAACGAACAAGTCTACTGCAAAAAACCCCACCATTACCCACAACCTCCATCCTCCTGTTTAACGGTTCACCAACAATCACACAATCCAACAAACACACAACCCTAACACAACCAACGTATACCTTTGACTTTTCTTGGATGCTTCCAGCTCCCCCATGAGTTTACTCGTCTCAGCGGCAACCCTAACTTTCTCTGCCTCGATAAACGTCTCTAGCTCCTCGATTTTCTTGGAAAGCTAAACTAGGTAACTTCTGTACCTGCAAATGTCAAGCTCCTTCTTCATACTAAGGAGCACATCCCAGTAGTGCTTGACAGTAAGAAGCGGGTCGATCCATTGGAAAACCTCACAACTCTTCTTTCCAATCTATTTACCCGACAACCAAAATTAGGGTTTTCTTATTAACAACACAAATGATCACAACAATGAGTAAAGCTTACCAGAGAGTACGTAGACACAGTTTTAAACCTCCTTGCGGGATGTTTGTCTGTCCACGATACTCGTTCCACCAGCATCTTGTTGCAATCGCAAAATCGACGGTCTTCGGGCTCTTCACGTCGAGCTTGTTCGTACCGAGCATTAGCGATCGCACCCACCCTAAAACTGGTTGAACTAGCATGCGAGTTCATCTTGCTTCCGATCAGCTTGACTTTTGGCTGCTGAAGTTAGGAGCTTTTAGATTAGATGGCTTTTAGGTTTAAAAAGCTCCTCAAAGATCTTCACGGTTTACAATGTGGGGATCCAAAGCTTCTATTATAAGCTATGTAGTCCACAAGAGTCAAAAATCCCAGCTAGAACCCACCACATGCTACCATGGGTAATTTCTTTTCCACGTGAGTCGTTTTACCGGGTTACCGGTTATATAACCGGTCATCTTTGACAAATGGGTATTTTTATCACGTTTCTTTTCACTTAGTTGGGTTTTACGGGCCAAATATAAGTTCAGGAACCATTTAAAATCAAAAGACATACTTTAATGGGTTTTGATGCCATTAACCCAAAATTATTCAAAGGTTACCAAACAGCTCATTAGTCTCTTAAATAAACACATTGAATCATATGAGAATAAAGTTTGTTCTTTATAAGGAGTACAAGTTAACTTGGTATTAGTCTCTTAAATAGATACACATTGAATCATATGAGAATAAAGCTTGTTCTTTATAAGAAGTCCAAATTAACTTGGTAACATCAATTGAAAATATTAAGCTAGAGATGCCAAACCTGGTGGGCATTTTACAAAATTTTGCAGGAATTCGAGTTTACCCAAAATTTTATATTCAGACCGATAGCTAAACTGATATTATAACGGACACTTGAAATTATTTATCCGCCTCGATTTACCCGAATAGTAAACGGATCAATCGGTTTATTCAAAGTTTTAATTATTTTTCGACGGCCCATCCTGCTATACGTTGAAAGTGGGTGTGAGTAAACATATAAAACCGATGTATAGAAAAGTGGAAAATATAGAAAAATAAATATATGGTAGCGGCAGCCGGCAAGAGAATGGATAGAGAGACATTGAAAGTAGAAAAAAAGATTTCCGTTGCCGGGACTTGAACCCGGGTCTCTCGGGTGAGAGCCGAGTATCCTAACCAACTAGACTACAACGGATTACGTTAACAATTTGTGTAGAACGTAATAAATCTTTAAATCTTTCGCCTCTGCTAAACAAATTTTTTGCGCGAGGTTGGACAAGAAATCCAATACCCATTGAGGATGAAGTTGAAGATGTGGAAACTTACGGCAAAAAAGAATTCACAAGGGGAGCTTAAACTATGAAAATAAATAATATTAATTAACTTACAAACCATCACACTTGGCCTTTAATTGCAAATCAATCTCAATCGTACGGAATGGATGCTTCATTTTTATAAAAATAATAATTTCCAACATAATCGTCTTTATTGTAAATAGTACTCCCCTCTCGTAATCATTCGTCCGCAAGTTTTTGGCCGACAGAAACCTAAATATTTTTTTACGACAAACTGATGTAACCTGTGATAATATCGGATTAATTTTGTCACTTGAGAACAGTCGGAAACACGAACACGTTTGGAGGATAATGCGCCCTTCGCTTTCCTACTCTTTATTCGCATCAATGTCAATTTTAAAATATTTTATTAGAAAAATCTAAAAACACTGACCATAAATCAACAATTTTTCTATTTCTTTTCAAAGATGCAAGAAGACTAAGCTTGTTCATTGAATTCAATCATCATGAAGTTAATAACAAAGAACAATCCATAAACCCCAATTTCCATGGTTTTAATTTATTCAAATACCAACATAACCACAGACTACTGGAACCCAAAACTGACGTCCTTACAATTGAACCAAAATAAGGTCGACATTTGAAAAGCAATTATAACACGCATAGTAGTAAATAGAGAACTATACAACTAGTCTCTCTATATATTGATATTGCACCCACAAAAACATACCTCGCTACTAAATACTAATGATTAATAATCTCTCTCTCTCTCTCATTAAACAGCAGCACCTTCGTTGAGTAGCATCTGATCAAAATGCCAAACTCCTGACATATCAACAAAATCATAATATACTTTTTTAGCAACTTTATTATCAATATCAGAATATAATTTTTAACCAACAAGTTTAAAACAATTTTACCATGTCCTTTCCCGATTCTTCTTAGTTGTGCAACATATTCGGATATCTTCTTAATCGCCTCCACCTTTTATCACATAACAAATTTAATATCATAACAAGAAAAAAAAAAGACGATAAATTGTCAGAATTTATAAAAAGAAATCTGTATTTTTCTACCTGTTCACCCAAGAACTCGCTTTCAACAAAATCAGCTAATTGAACGTCATTGTTCTTGTTGGCTACCTATGAACATAACAAGTTTCCAGAATGAACTCCAAATTTAAATCCCACTTTTGCATAGAACGAAAAAAGAATATTATACCGCATGAACATGTAGAAGTTTCTCATTTGTCAACTTCTCCAGTGACAATGCAAGCTCCATGGCTACAATGAACAAAGAAGGAGAAAACATAATTACTCATTCAGTTACAGATGAAAGAGGTAACAACAGTTGCAGAACTTACCATAAAGGGCGTCTCCTTTCTCTGCATGATCAAACTCGGACAATGGCATCAAAATCGATTGCAATTTCACCTTTCCACCGCGTTTGTTCTGGAATCATGTATGATTTTGATCAATAACAATGAAAAGAGTTCACCAAGTTCTCTCAAGTATGCATATGAACTACAAAGACTGCTGTGATAATTAACAAGTACCTGGTATTCCATAAACTTCTCAGCATGCTCCCTTTCCTCTTCACTGGATTCCTTAAAGAACCTACAAGGATTAATATACCATTAGTCCGATCAGCGATTCAATAGAGTTTATAAATAGAAATGAGAATGATTGTAGTAACTTACTTGGCTAAGCCCTTGAGAGCAACATTGTCCCTATCAAAGTAGGCATACATAGCATGGTACACATATGAGACATTGTACTCAACACTGAAAAGAACAGGAAAAAGAAGATTATCATCATAAACAATGACAAATTCATCAGCAAGAGAATCTGTTGACAAAGATACCAGATATTGGTTATGCGGATTAAAAACATGTTCAATCCCAATCAGAACGACAACACAAGATAATTAAATACAGGATAATGAATTGAATATCAACTACACAGTCACCTAGATCTATTAGAGACAAAATCCGTGAACATATATTCACTAAAACCTAATAAAATATACATATAACTAGACCTTATCTTCTCCAGGTACTTTTATCAAACACATACCATGCGGTATTCGCAAAGACCTGATATGATATACATATAACAGGACCGTATGTTATTCTGGTACTTTTATCAAACACATACCATGCGGTTTTGGATAAGCAAACAGAGTACACGAATTATACCAAAAAATCAAGGAACGGTCACAACACATACCATGCGGTTTTGGATAAGCAAACAGAGTACACGAATTATACCAAAAAATCAAGGAACAGTCACTTAATCTGATCATGAATTTCTAATAAACAATAGCCGCATATAAATAAAGAAATCGGCAGAACAAGTTGAAATAATAAACGGAAAATTAAAGTAAACACGTACTTGATCTGTTCGTTAATGACGGCCTCCGATTCATCGGCGTATTTTTGTCGAGCAAGAGACTGTTGAGGAACAGTAGGGACGAGATTGAGCTCCTTTTTCACCTCCTCAAACGGCTCAAATACAACGCCTGTCATCGGCCTATTATTGGAAGAACCGCCTTTCGCCGCCGCACAAACGATAACCGACGGTGTGGAAACAGAGGAAGATGAAAGCATAGAACCGCTGAAATTCTCCCCGGAACCTGCGGTGGCAACGTTCCGTAAGAAGATGGTCGGGGGAGCTCTTAGAAGCATGATTTCTAGAAGAGATAAAGAGACGCAGAGAAAGTTCTTAGAGAGTGTTGAAGGGGGAAATGGAGGTCAGTTTGTGCGAGTGTGTCTGATAACTGGTAAGTGATAAGGGAGAAGATGAGAGGCGATATATACCCAATCGGTGTTGACTTACAGCCGCAGGATCGGGTGAGACGTGGAGGGTGCAGATTGAGTGGGTGAGGGAGGCGCGTGGCTGGCTCATGGCGTACCTGTAGATGCTTTATA
The DNA here is from genome assembly GCA_023525715.1 of Cichorium intybus. Taxonomy (NCBI): domain Eukaryota; kingdom Viridiplantae; phylum Streptophyta; class Magnoliopsida; order Asterales; family Asteraceae; genus Cichorium; species Cichorium intybus. Next base: position 7,231,537 of record CM042014.1, on the reverse strand, counting down.
GGTTCTGAATTCTGATCATGTTTTCGTCGTCACTCACTTTGTATATCGAATATTTCTTTTTTCTCCGATATAAGTAACATATGTTTTTTTCTAATATAACTATAGAGTAAATTACAATTTTGGTCCATGTGGTTATCCCAAAATTGCAGTATTAGTCATCGTTTTCAAATTTCATGCTGACGGTCCCTGTCGTGGCAAAATTGTTACATATTTGGTCCCTGCTTCAAGTGAAAAGACCATACTACCCTTTTGAATTTCTTTTTCATTTTTTCTTTCAACTTATTCTAATTTAAACATTAAAAAACGAAAAAAAATACCCCAACCCCCCTCCTACCCCCACTACCAGCTACCGGTCTCTCTCTCTCTCTCTCTCTCTCTCTCTCTCTCTCTCTCTCTCTCTCTCTCTCTCTCTCTCTCTCTCTCTCTCTCTCTGGTTTGATTTGTGCTACAAGGAATGGTACCTACTGCTGGAGAACATGTACTTAGCTAGGTAAAACCCACCCACCCAGCAACCACGGTGCCAACACCGATCCCCACTGGCATCGCCGCTTCCATTTCCAAAACCAGTCATCTCCACTGCTTCCACCAACGTTATCCTCTCCCACCTAGCACACCACCATGACGGCCGACCCAGCTGCTCAACTAATTCACGTTGTTTCCTTTTAGAATATGCATCGTGGGATCCAAAGGAGTTGAGTTGTCATTAAATTAAGTTTGGATTTAACCAAGCTCAGGTCGAGCTAGGAGTGGACAGGTCTGGAAGGAAAACTAAGGAGACGGGGAGGGAGAATAAACAGTGAACGTCTCCGATGAAAGCTTACGTGCTATGAAATTTTGCCGGTAAGCACTTTTCATTTATGCAACTTTTCCATACATCTTGGATAATAACACGGATGACTTACATCACTTCGTTCATGCTTTCTTCTTTTATCTCCACAGAGTTCTCCTTTAACCAAGCATACGGCTACGATTTTATATTTGAAGGTTGTCATGCTAAGTGGGTAAAAGTCACACACAAAGGAGTAGTGTAAACCCTGATTTGTCTTCTTTCTTGGAGCACCCATTCATCGCTGGAAGACGCCACAATCACTACTGTCAAAATCTGAGTCTTCTACCAATTCAGCGTGTAGGATAGAAACAGGTTTTTGAAACGGAAGCGGCGGTGCCGGTGGGGATCGGTGTTGGCACCGTGGTTGCTGGGTGGGTGGGTTTTACCTAGCTAGGTACATGTCCTCCAGCAGTGGGTACAACTCCTTGTAGCACAAATCAAACTAGAGAGAGAGGAAGAGAGAGAGAGAGAGAGAGAGAGAGAGAGACCGGTAGCTGGTAGTGGGGGTAGGAGGGGGGTTGGGTATTTTTTTTCTTTTATTTTTAATGTTTAAATTAGAATAAGTTGAAAGAAAAAATGAAAAAGAAATTCAAAAGGGTACTGTGGTCTTTTCACTTGAAGCAGGGACCAAATCTGTAACCATTTTGTCACCACAGGGATTGTGAGCGTGAAATTTGAAAAGGATGACTAATACTGCAATTTTGGGACAACCACAGGGACCAAAATTGTAATTTACTCATAACTATATAAGTAATATATGTTTTAGGGAAAATGACTTATAAGGTAACGAAGTATCAAAATTGTTTAAAAAGTATCATTGAATTTTTTTTGTACACATATTACCAACAAAGTATAGCCGTTGTACACGTATGACCATTAAAGTTTATCATTTGTTCAAAAAATACCATTGATGTTACCGGAAGTATATGTTATCATCCAATGATATTTTTTGAACAAATGATAAACTTTAATGGTTATACGTGTACAACGGCTATATTTTGTTGGTAATATGTGTACACAAAAAACTTCAATGATATTTTTTGAACAATTCTGATACTTCGTTACCCTTATAGGTCATTTTCCCTATGTTTTAAAACGAAGGTTCCAGCACGCCAATGCAACAAAAGTTTAAACAATACTATTTATGAAGGCTGATTATGTGTGTGTGAAAGAGAGAAAATATAAACAATGTATTTTTTGTTTTTGCCACACAATCATACACACAAATGACAAAGTCACACATAGACACACAGTCACAGTCATAAGCAACCACACAATCACACACAACCACAAACATATACAAAATTATAACTTTATACTTTGAAAACCTCACTAACTATAACATTGTACTTCCAATTTATTCTTCTAATAGGAAATTGTATTTTAAAAAAATTACTCATTATAACAATAAAAAGTGGCAGTGTGTGTAGCAAAAACAGAAATAACAATATACACTCTGTTTATGACACACACATATATAGACAAACATATAGAATCACACACCCACACTACACATCCATGCACACACAAATATGCGCACAGTCGCATACACATACAAACAATCACACATAGAATATCAAAACAAATAAAAATCCAACCTCGCTTTGATGGCGTTTATCCAAACCCGTTTATCAAATTTCAAAAGTTAACCCAAACCCGATCCGTAACCCGTAGGGTTTTGAATACTCAAACCCATACCCTTATCCACTGGATCAACATATACTCAAACCCGATCCGTAACCCGCATTGTAACAAATATAACATGAATCACATTTTTGCTCAATACTTATAAAATAATTGTTTCATAATAAAACAAACGTCTAATATAGCTTAATACTTAAAATAACAATTCTAAAACAAAACAAACCTCTACTATTGGAAACATGCATGAGAAAATGTAAACGTTGAGATGCATCTTCAAAAAATCCAAAGTCCGACCGATCCACGCACTAATCATCTGAAAAAAAAAGCAAGCACATATAAATAAATAATAAGTTGTTTAAAGTAAAAATTATTAAGTGACTTCTAGAGTTAAAGCAACATACTTATTTTGTTTCCTCGACGGTAGCCAATCTTGTGTAGTCACCAACGCCTCTACAGTTTCCGAGGTTAAGGACGAACGACTTTCATCAATTATTCTTCCTCCCGTACTAAATGCCTTTGTTATTCTTTCAAAGTCAATCCATACATCTGATTTGAGTTTCCTTTTCTTGGCAGAACTCTCATCTATGTCTTCAACATTCCCCTGAGTTGGAGCTTCTAGATCTACAACATGTTCAGGACCATTTGGTTGCACATTGGCATCCATCGTGATGTATTAAAACTGATGAATACAGAAATTAAAGCAGAAATCAGAAGATGTCGATTAAACAAGATGAATACAGAAATCAGAAGATGTCGATTAAACAAGATGAATACAGAAATCAGAAGATGTCAATTAAAAGATGAATACAAAAATCAAAATCGTGATCTATTACACAAGATGAATACAGAAATCAGAAGATGTCGATTAAAAGATGCAAAAATAGAATACAGATGCGAAAATAGAATATCACAATTGTAGAAGCTCGAAAATAGAATATCACAATTGTCGATTAAAAGATGCGAAAATCACAGATGCGAAAATAGAATTAAAGATGTCTGTATAGATTACAGATGCGAATATCACAATTGTAGAACCTCGATTTTACAGATGACGATAGAAATTGTCGATTGAAGGTGTAGGTGTCGATAGAAATTAATTAGAGTTACAGATGCATACCTTCAAATTGTCGATAGAAATTGTAGATTGAAGCTGTTAAGATCGATTGAAGCGATTGTCGATTGAAGCTGTTAAAGGTCGATTGATTCACTCGATTCTCGATTGCTCCTGATGTCTGATGTATGTCGATTGAAGCTGTTAAGATTGAAGTTGTTAAGATCGAAGCCATCTTTATTCCAATTGAAGTCGAATGATATTCACGATTCACGAATCAGGATTTGGAACGACTCCTCGAGGACCTGACTCTCGAGTATTGTGTTTGCGTGTAACTTCCTATAAGCTATCGGATATACCTCTATGTCCCGTAATTGCAAAATAATTAATTTATATATAATAATTTTATTTTAATATAAGTTTATACGGGGCGGGTTATTAACGGAGCGGATCGATAGTGATCCAAACCCAACCCTTTTATTTAACGGGTTAACGGGTACGGGCCATTAGCGGGTTAACGGATCAAAAATAACGATCCAAACCCATATATTTTGCACGGGTTTGGAGCGGATCAGGGTCAAAAACCTGCTCCATTGCCAGTTCTAATGGCACCTACCTAAGTTCTCAAGTAGTACGTACAAAGCATGTCACTCAATCACCTGATAGGCTAAAACTAGGACTAGTGGCCATCACACTAGCCATATTAAGGGTTACATATTAAGGGTTAGTTACTCCCCTCATGTGATTCCTTATTGGCGGGAAAAACATCTCATTCGTATTCTCTATGTATGGGTAAGACTAAAACATCTCCTTCGTCCTCCCTCTAGTGGGGAGGACCAAAATTGTCATCATTTATTCACACGGTCAACCCATTCGACATGCAATGCACAAATAGGATGACAAAAACTCTTCTTAAATAAGAGATTGTACTCTTTACGGTGAAAACATCTTTAAAACTCATTTCATGCCATGCAAGACTAGTATATCTATAACGCATTGCACATATTTAGTATGCTGAAAATAGTTAACAACATACACACATCAAAGTAGTATCAGGGATGTGTACTCCCGGTAAACTCACATCTTACAAGTAAGCATAAGCTTGATGCTTGGTTCTTATACCTAATTAGTTCAACTACTCATTTCCTATATAAAGACAATAATAAGAATCATTACTCTCAACCCTAAGATGTATTTAGTCTTACAATATATGGGAATTCCTTCGTTTATCATTCTGTAAAAGTTGGCTTGAACCTTGGAACCCAAAGCCCAAACTACAAGACTCAAAGCTTAACAAATAAAATAAAATAGGTCGCATAGGGCACGCATGTTGCTTGACCCATGCCCAAAACTCATGCGAGCCGCATGAATACAACAAGGACTCTTTTTATCTGGGTCGCGTCCTACACGCTTTGGGGTTTATGCGTGTCACGTGAAACACATTGTAATCCCGATTTTTTTGTCCTTTTTGTCCCCTATTGGCCCATACTAAGTTCCAATTCACCCCAACACTAATTATGCATGAAAACACATGTTCAAAAGACTGATTTGCATATATTCAAACTTTCAATCTAAATATTCATGAATTAACCTATTGGGAGCTTATTTATTCAAGTTCTTACCACCTATCAAGACAATAGGTTTAAGTTCCAAGTCTATCATGACACCCACCCTTAATCCATTCATTTTAACTTATTTCCATTGGTTATCAACAAGTGAACCATCCTATAATCATCAAAACTCTATTCAATATGTTGCTACTATGGAATCCCCAGCTCTATTTAATCAATTGATGACTAGAAGTGAAGATTCCTTCCTCCATCAGTTGGAATCATTAGGAAAACTTCAAAATCATAATAACATACAAGGATAATAACATACATAGGGCAATGTAATTGACCCATAATTTCAAGTTTTCACATAGATTTCAGTTTCCCCCAAAATCTAGGGTTCATATGGATCAATTTAACGATTCCAATGATCTAGATTCATCAATCAAGAAGATATGAATCAACAATTAAGAGAACTCATTCATTAGAAAATTGGGATCAGAGAATTTCTCTCCCCCATTCAATAAACTCGAATTCAACCATAGATCAACTCCCAAAGGTGGGGTTTTAACTAGAAAACTAGAGTTCTTACCTCAAAGATTCAAGACCTTGATGATACCAACTTAAAACTTAATCAATTAAGCTATTCCTTCCCCAATTTACTGAAAATCGGCCAAGCTTCCTTTTTCCTCTTCAAAAACGTTGGCAGGGGAGAAATGGGGGGTTTTCCCCAACCTAAAACTCAAAGTTTCTACTATTTTTTCACATAGGTCCCTTCACCTCACTTAAATTTCCATGAAATTTCCTAGGAGTCCTTCCCCACCATAAAATTTCACTATAATTGCACGCAAGTTTTTCTTCTAGAACTTATGGGTTAAAATTCCATTTTTGCCCTCACATGACAATAAAATTTATTCAAGGTCTCAAATAAAGATAATTTCTATTAGTTACATGATATTATTAATGTTATGATTATCACTATTATTATTATGAAATTTTTTTATCCTAAATTAAAGATGTTACATATAAACTAACACCCCCTTCCGCGGTTTGAATGAGAGGAGACGTTCGAAAGTTCAAGCTGGATATGAAATCGTGAAAACATTATGAATGAACCCCTTCGTGAATACGTCAAGGTATTGTGAAAAAGATGGGACGTGGAATACCCGAACACGGCTCGTGACAACCTGATATGAAATCGTGAAAACATTATGAATGAACCCCTTCGTGAATACGCCAACGTATTGTGAAGAAGATGGAACGTGGAATACCCGAACACGGCTCGTGACAACCTGATATGGAATCGTGAAAACATTATGAATGAACCCCTTCGTGAATACGTCAACGTATTGTGAAGAAGATGGGACGTGGAATACTTGAACACAGCTCGTGACAACCTGATATCGAACAAAGTCAGTGTCAATATTTATGTGTTTGGTACACTAATGTTGAACTGGGGTTGGATGACATGTGTATCGCACTGATGTTGTCACAATAAACAATGATTGTTTGTTTAGGGGGGCATCTGAGCTCCAAAAGCAGGTTACGGGTCCAACAAGTCTCAACAATGGCATTGGCAATGCCCCGATATTCAACATCAGCATGTATCAATTTCAGGAGTACCTTTTTTAGAATAGCAGCGACATATTATAAAAATAGGTCGATGGAGCTTTCAGTATTAGAGATCCCCAAGAAAATAGTTGTAAAATCCAGGATCTGTCATGGCGAACCCACAAGCGAGTTGAGATTAATTTTAATAAATTAAAAAACTAAATTAAATACCCCATTTCTCTTTCCGCTGCAAAGGCAGCCCTATCGTCTTCATCGACACCATCGATCTGCAGTTGCAAAGCTGCTTCGCTGCCCCATCTTTTGTGTGCAGTCACAATCTTCATCAGACCAGAGCTGGCTACCATTGTACCTTTTCATCTCCTTTGTTTTTCTGCATTGTCGGTCCCTCATTGCCCATGAATAGTCACAAAAAACCACCGGACCACAGTCGGCCATCGCCGCATTCGTCTTTGTGAAGCATCATAAACCCGACAGTCATCGCCATTGATGTCTCTCGTCTCTTTCATGACTCTCGCTGTTGGGATACAGACTAGACGGCCCCCCCGTCCAGCTCCGACAGCTGCAATTGATCCTCCGACGACTACAGTTCTTACTAATAGATAACGTAAAACTGTAAACAACAAATTACTGATCGAAAACTGAAAACTATAAACGACTACAGATCTTGCTGCCGTCATCTCTCTATCTCGATCCGTCTTTTTTTTGAACTTCAATCCATATTAAATGTAAAAAAACTCATGTCCTAAAAACATTCAAATCATTATATCGTTTACCCCAAAACCCTAACAGAGAGCACATAGATAATGTAAAACTGTATACAACAAATTACCAATCGAAAACCAGAAAGTGTTGTACCTCCTTTCAGCTCCACCACCGTATCCACCGCGACCACTGCCGAATCTCCTTGGTAACGATGTGGAAATCAAAGGAGTATCCTCCTTGAGCTCCCAGGAAGCTCGCTCATACCCAAAGAAGCAAGCAAGTCAATTGTCTCCGTATCGACCTCAATACGGTCAGTTTTGATGGTGGATTCGTTGGGGACGACGTTCATATGGCGCTCTCTCTCCTCATGTAGCTTGAGCGAGATGCCTCTGACCGACTCTTTATGGATTCGCTTTCCGATCAAACACACCAATGGGTTTTTGATTTTTATTAAAAATGTAAATAAGTAAAAGAAAAAGCAAAAAGAAATTAAAAAGGTAAAATAGACATTTCAATTTGGACAGGGACTAAATCCACAGAGAAACATCTTGATAATGACTATTTTTACGATTTTGAAAGTTTAGGGACCCTATCCACAAAAAAGCACAAACCACAGGGACCATTTATACAATTTTGTCTAAATTATTTATTATAGATTTTTGTTTGATTTTAGATATAAAAGGAATCAAACAAATAGTTTTCTTATACTTATTTTTTTTTCATATTGTTGATAAATGATTTTAATTTTATATTTATTTTTCTAGAAATTACACGTCAAGATTATGTGGGTATCATGTGAGCATTGATCGGCACATAAATAGAAACCAATAATTTACGGCTATGCTGGTCGTTTTGATCCCAAAGTAAAGGAGGTAAGACAAAAGTAGAATATTATGTTGTTTTTGTACAAAATAGTACATCTAATGCGAAAACTGATATAACATGACTTGAGTTTTTATGTGTATAACCCGAATGTACATAATAGTTTGAAAGTTGTCATTAATGAAGCCCTAATATGATTCACTCTGAATGCATTATAGAAATTGGAACCCGTCTCATATATTTGTTTAAAAGCGGATAATCCATCCCTTTAATGAGACGTGGAATGCTAGCTATAATGTAAATTTATAAAATGTAAACATCAATTGCACAAATAAAATTGAATACTCACAAAATATTATCGTTTTGTTAAGTCTTTATAACCTTGGCATCATAGATTCATAGGTGGAACAACAGAAACTTTATTGGTTTAACTTTTTCTTTATCCTACATAATTAAATAGGCCAAACACCCAACATTGGGAGGCTCTCGAAATTTGATAAGCATTGTTTATACATGATTCAGGTTCTCGTGTAAGACCTTGGATTAGAACACTGCGTTTGCACTTTGCAGGACTTTATGTGTTTACATCTATATTTTATTACTAGTACTGTTTATGACTTGGGTTCTAATAAATATAAAACTAAAGTCAAGAGTGCTAGATGCATGAGTGAGTAATACTATACATTTGTGGCTTTAAGCCTCCTAATTGTTAAAGTACCCAAATAGGCAATGTAGCGAAACCAACAAATCTTGATTTATTTACTTCATATATTATGCAACTTCAATTCTAGAAATGATCAAAATTTAAAAAACAAACGTAGTTTTACAATTTAGAAATAAGTTCGATATATTTTTTAGCAATCATATAACAAGTTCAACCGTTTTCTTCAGAGTCGTTCCTATCTATAAAGGGAAAATGACTTATAAGGGTAATTATGTTTCAAAAATGTTCAAAAAACACCATCCAAGTTTGGTTTGTTCAAAAAACACCATCCAAGTAAAGCCTTTGTACAAAAAACACCATCCAAGTAAGGCCTTTGTACAAAAAACACCAACGAATTACATGTTTTGTTTAAATTTTACCCGATGGTAACCGGTTCTTGCAGGTTAAACTGTACATCTGTTATTATGCTATGTCACTAAATATTAGGCCAAGTCATCCTTTAACCTGCAAGAGCCGGTTACCATCGGGTAAAATTTGAACAAAACATGTAGTTCGTTGGTGTTTTTTGTACAAATGCCTTACTTGGATGGTGTTTTTTGTACAAAGGCTTTACTTGGATGATGTTTTTTGAACAAACCAAACTTGGATGATGTTTTTTGAACATTTTTGAAACATAATTACCCTTATAAGTCATTTTCCCATCTATAAACTGCTTGAAATTTTACTACCATAAACTTGGTTGTATCCGTAATTAAATCATTCGCTCCAGTATGTACCAAAATAGGCCAACCTTTCAACTTGGACTTGGTATGGTAATGGTGGGTGTGAATACTAGTGGGCTCCTAAACTATGATAAGCCCTTTTATAATTATTTATATAGAAATGGTACCAATTTGGCGCCAAATAACTAAAGACAGTTTCAGGAAATGTTGATACCAGTTTTGGGTGAAAATGATACAAATTCTCAACCCAAATATGTCATTTCTTTTCACGAAAACATAAACATAGTTTCTAAAATATCCAACCTTTCGTACAAAGACTTGGATTAAAATAGTTGTATCTTCTAACCAGACCTTCATTTGGTATCACATGAATAGGGATGGAAATTTGTCGTAGGATACTACTTTTTAATTTTTTTATCTATGTTTTACACCAGCATTTTATATTCAAAACTACTTTTGACTTGGATTCTAACAAATATAAATCCAACGATAATAATGCTACGGTTCATGAGTCATGTTGAGAAATTAATAGAATGATGTAAGGTTTTTGGAATCACAATTTGCTTCTAGAATCGTATAAATTACTGTCCGAATTTGGTATTTCAATCCTTAGTGCTTGGATATCACAAAATCCAAATTGGGATGATTCAAGAAGAACATACTCAATTTTAGGCACAAAAACAAGTCAAGAGTTTTTCAATGATTGAGAGAATTTGTATTCTTACCGTGTGTCAACGTTTGATGTTCCTAATCCTTTTAAGAAAAACATGTGAATATAGGGGCAATTAAATAGTATCAGTGTCAGCATCAGCGTGATCATCCACGTCAACACGTGTTGATGCTGATCACAAATATTTTTAGATATAACAATCATATTTTGGTGTCACTAACATCCTCTGCCAATCACCATTATCAACAACACACTGCTTGGAAAAGCACCAAAATGTTTATTTGTTTGAGCAGAGAAGAATACAAGCATGTGTACTATCTTGTAGATGAGATATACCCAAATTGGGTAACTTTTGTAAAATCATGTGTGCATCTGGTAATCGCAAAAAAGAAAAGTTTCAAAGCGGCACAAGGAAATGCAAGAAAGGACGTGAACACGCATTTGACATACTAAAATCTCGATGGGCCATAATAAGATATGCTGCACGGTCCACAAATATTGACATATGTAAATATATAACGTACGCATGCCTTATTTTACATAACATGATCCTAAAAGATGATGATGCTGTCTATGATGTCAATCTCCTTATCGATGTAGAAATAAATGACGATATGATTCTGAAATTGCACGACCCAAGTGTTCACACCGACTTCTATCAGATCTTGTTGATCGCATAGAGCATGTCTACATACATTTTTTGGACCACTAGTTTATTTTCGTTTTTAGGTTTCAAATTCGTGTTTGTAGGTTTGTGTTTTTTATAAAATGTTATTTTTTGATTAGTTAATATTTTAAATTAAATATTATTTTATATTTTTGGTTTTATTTGATTTTAATTAAGAAAAGCAGATGTCACATTCGGGGTCAGGAGGGATGAGAAAATTGGATTCTTTGTGTCGTAGGTTGTGAAATATGGAAGTGACATGAGAATAATAATAATATAATACCTACATGTGAAATTAGTGAGTTGGGAGAGAGGGCTGGAGAGGAAGACTCCTTCACCCTAAGACTCTTAATTGTTAAAGCAGGCCAGGTTGCCTAAATCAAACAAATCTTGATGTATTTGCTTCCTAGATTATCCACTATTTAACAAAGGAGTGATATTTCTACTTCTATTTTTATCCATCCACTTAGAAAAAAGTGAAGAAAGGGAATTACGATGTGGGTATAAAAGTGTTGCAACTTCTTCTATGTCCTTTTATTTTGTTACTGAAGTGATAAGTCTGGTGAGAATAGGAATAGGCACAAAGAGATGGGCTGTGAAATGTTTTGGTTGATGGCCTAATTTGAAGAAGCCCATTTTTTGATTGATGGCATTCTAATATTTTTATATCGGTTATTTTTTGCCCATTAAGTGTATTAATTTTGGATCCGTTGTGGCACGTGACCTCACCCCAGCCTTCTTAATCTTAAGTCCGCCCAAGAACCCAAATAAAGAGGATTCCAATTTTCAAATAGTTAAATAAAATTTATGACATGGTTATGTGTTTTGAACGGGAACATGTTGCTTGATGAACCGTTCCATTTTACGAAATCAAAGAACACCATGAAGGGACCAAGATGGATATTGCTAGAAGTTTAAACTTTAAATAATATAGAGTAGAAAATAAAATTATTAAGATACAGTACCTTAATAATATTAAAGAGACAAATGTTATTGGCTATTAATTTTGAGAACCCTAGCATTTTTCTAAGAAATCACTAACCTAGTTTGATATAAGTTTGGTGGTTTTCGTAGCTTTTGTATATATATTTATTGGAAGATATATACTCAAGTGGCTTCATTGATTTAGAAATAAATAGGCTCAAAACATTGTCATCGCCATCGAGTCATTGTAGAAGTGACATATTTGGATTTTTATATACAAGGAAGTTTTACTATGTTTGGCATTTTCTTCGTATTAATAAGTTTTGTGATTCTTTTCTATTTCTAGAGTTACAAGTTGGATATTATCTTAGTTATAAGATTCGGGTTCCGTTTGATGGTTTTAGTTTACCAGTTATTGTAGAGTTCTACACACCAAGGATTAAAATATATTAAAGATACAGTGTATTCTAGTAGATAGATTTAACAATCATATACCATCATTTGTGTTTATGGAAAAAACTAATAAGTGTCAATGAATGATTGAATGCAAATGTGTCTGTGTGTTGTATTTGTATAGAACAAGATCGTAAAGTCGAGCTCGATATCTTTTACTGTATGCTTAAAGCATAGAAGTCTTTCCTGCAGGACCCGCGGTCACGACATTCCTCATAGGCTCATACTCCTTTTCTCACTTCCTTTTTCATCTAAAAAATAATCACATCTTATTTTTTCTAACTTTTTATATTTTATTTCTAATACATATTTAAAAATTTCAGTTTAGTTATATAAAATACAAGATTAATAAAAAGTAATAAAAATGCATTAATTTAGACTATTTTTTTTACATAATAACAACAATTAAAACAAGACTAAAACATAATAATAATTAAAACATGTATATATATTTTTTGGTATTTCTTCTTTTATAACGCTAAAACTGTTTGAAGGACAATTCGTGATGAGTGATTGGTGGGCGTCATCAACAATTGTAAATTTTTAGACCATTTTTTTTTCTCGTATCCTTTTTTGTTCTTGTACATTTTATTCAAATTCCAAATGGTCGTTAAAACTCGAAAAAAATAATTGTTTACCCTGATAAACGAGACGATGAAGCTTTCTTTTTCTTTAACCATATTTATTGGGAGGGTAGCTTCTTCCATTTCAAGCTCATCATTGTCGTCATTGATTTCATATTTGCTGCATTACATTTTAATTTAAAATTATCTATTTCGTTTGACCTTGAGATATCATGTGTTCTTTGAACTATGTACTTTTTGTTGTTTTACAAGTCCGTTCAAGACGTAGTAAGAGCTAGACGGGCAAATGGAATGTACGTTCAAGATTTCAAGCATGAAAGAACGCATGCCTATCGGAGAAATGCCCAATTATGAAGAACTTAAGAAACATGGGTTGTGTTTTTTCACATTCTATAAACACGGGCCGTATATGCCAAGAAAATCCCGCTTACAACAATGTACTTTGGAAAATTCAAAATTTTGCAGTTTTGGAAGAAACACGAGTCGTGTTTTTCCCCACTTGAGAATCACATGCCATGTAATTTTTCCGAAGTAATTATAAGGCAGCTTCCTTATTCTCTTAAAAGGGGATGTCAATTCATTTCTTTATAGATTCGACACCAAAGAGAAGGCACATGCGAGTTAGGAGTATTTAAGCATAAGAAACTCTTGGAAACATATATTTTAGTCGTTTTGTAAGTTTAATTCATATTTTAATTCCAGTTTTAGACTTGTAATTCTTTTAAGCCATGATCGGCTAAATATCCACACTTTTGGTTCCTAGTTCACAATTTATTTTGTTATGCGATTAGTTTCCATGGATTGATGTTTAAATACATCATGTGGTTTAGTAATTCATGTTTCTTTTTATCCAAACCGATTGAATTCTCATTTAGTTTTTGTTGGCCACTTAAATTAGATGAACTTTGATATGGTTATTCATTATATTAGACCCATCGTTGTTTAAAGAAGTGAAATGTAGTAACAAACAAAGAAATGGTTCTATGCAAGTATCTATAAGCATTGTAAACATTAACTACATCATTTTACCCCTTTCAGCTTATGAAAAGAACTAAGTGTTGCTAGGAATATTTGTATGATACTCTATGCAATATTTCAACTTGATTTAAGAGCTTATTTAGGGTAAGTTAGAAAGATTAGGTCTGATTGAATAGCTTGTTTTAAATTGGAAATTTTGGCAAATCCAACAATGTTAGAACTTAATTAACATCTTTTAGTACCAAATCAAACCACATGTTGAATATGACAACACTTCAATATTAATCTACATGACAAACGAATAGAACATGAAGCAAGATACTTGTCACCCTTGAACTTCATTATTAACTTTTATTACATAATTTTAGTATACTTTCAATCTTTTACAAACAAACCCCCTATTTAAAAAAAATTCATTTATGATTTTGAGATGCAAGTACCTTATACAAAGAGGTATACAACCATTGATGTGTGTCCTTATGAATTCAACCCCTACTTCAGTCGTGCTATCTTATAGTACATATAACAATGTTTAGTTATAGTGAAAACCCCATTCTTCATTTTTGGTTTGACAACCTAACAAATTGGCACCATTGACGAGGAAACGACATTTCTAATTGTTTTATGCCAATATATTCATGTATATGTACACCATTAGTGCTTGCGACGAAGATCGAGAAAATAGAAAAAAAGCTAATGAGACAGACTAAGCTTCGAAAGAAGTTCCCAACTCATAAATTTCTTCATCTGCATCTCCAGTTTATAACACTCAATAAGAAGCAGCCTTTGTCATATGTAATCGAATCTAAAACACAAACTCTCAATCCCCACCTATTCCCCAACCTCTCACCCTAGAAGAGGCCACCAAATCTCCTACCCCTATTATCATTATACTAAAATAACAAAATCTTCAACAATTAGCGACCAACAATGTCACCCAATAACTTCTTTGCATCAACTATCCTACCATGAAGAACTCTGAGTTAAAATCCAGACTTATCCATCTATTGCCTCTATTCCAGGACTATAAAACGAGGGTTCTCACAAGTTCCTTAAGGAGTTCCATGTGATGTGTTCCAAGATGAAGCCACATAACATCACAGAATATCAAATCAAGCTAAAGGCATGCAATGTGCTTTATGACCTACCATCAGGATCGATAACCAATTGGAATTGCCTAGCAATGTTGTTCCTACATAACTATTAAGCTTTGAGTATACAAAGGGAGATTATCAGGATAAAGAAAGGGAAGATGGAATCCCTACATACATTTTGGGAACGTTTCAATAATTCTTATGCACAATGTCCACGACATGAAATTTTGGAGCATAAATTATTTTTGGTACTTTTATGAGGGTTTGAAAATGATAGAGAAGCGATTAATCAACATTTCTAGTGGAGGATCACTCATTAACAAAACACCAACCGAAATCCAGACTCTAATAGAAAAGATTTAATATGATTTCAAACATGCCGTACATGAAGAAGAATGGTATTTCGATTAGATAAGGGGAGTAAAAGATGTCACTCCATATATTAGGACTTAAACTTTTCAAGTTAATTAAGGTTGTTATGCTCACTAAAGAAAAATGGTGTCAACCCCCACATCATGAGCCTATAGGGTATGCTTGCAAGTCATAGTTGGGAAATGTTGTTATGCAGCTTAATTTTCCTAGTTGAACAAGGTCGTTAGCTTAAATGCTTAAAATTCATCTCTACAAATATAATATATATGGGATGGGGGTTGATTAGCATGATTGTAAGTTTAGTGTCGATTACAGGGTGTTCTTCAGAGAAACTTGTCTTTGTTTATCTTGGGTTGCCAATCGGTTCCACCATATCTTGAGTGAATGGGTGGCAGTTATTATTGACATGTTCAAGATTTTTTTTCTTATTAGAGTGTAATAATATTTCAATTTGTGGTCGTACTTACATTATTGAAATATGTTTTTGGAAGCCTTGAGATTTTTTTACATGTCCGTTTTCATAGTATCCAGTAACTTATTAAAATATTGAAAGTATGATATGCAAGTTTCTTTGGGGAAGTGAAATCGATGGAAATAATGATTGTTGTACTAAATAAGAGAAAGTTTTAGCTGCTAAAGATAAACATGATATTTGTATTGGAAGTTAATACATTTCAAACGAGCATTTTTGCAAAAGTGACTGGATATTTCTAAATGGCGATTCATAGTTGCGGGTGAAGGTTGTGAAAACTATTCATGGTAATGATAGAAGTCTTGGTATTCTCGATAATACATATAAAAGTAATGTGGTGAAAGTAATTTAATTCAATCAGTCAACTCTATGTAGATATATCATCTTAAAAATTTTATATGATGAAAAAAGTAGGTAATTGGTCTTCTACAAGATTTTAGACGGATTTCTGGAAGGGTGATAAATATTTTCATTCGTCATTTCCTAGACATTATTATTTAGAGGCTGAAGATAATTCTTTGATTTGGGGTGGGGTGGGAACGAAGATGAGCATTTAACGACCGTGCCTCTCTTCACTTAGTGATAAGTGGCGTTTGTTCCATGATCAGTCTGAAGACTTTATGGAAAGCTCTACTAGGAATAATATCAACGATGTTACTATAGTGGCTTATAGTGATGCTACTAGATGGGATATAATGGTTCAAAAAAATTAATACGTGTGAGACTGATTCTTGATTGGATGCCTACTAATTTGTTTAAAAGTGGTATAGGTCTGGATTTGAGTTTGTGTCATCTTTGCTAATGACATGTAGAGTCCATTGACCATGTTTTGATCAGTTGCGAGGTCGCATCTAGTATTTGGTTAATGATTAGTTAGTGGTGGAAGGTCACAATACCTCAAGTTAGCCGGATTCAGAGTTGATGACTTTTGTTGAGGGTATTGAAAATTTGAAACTAAAGTTAATTAATATTTGTGACTCGTTTGATGATATTAATATAAAATACGAATATTTAGTTTATTCCTAATGTGGTTTTTCGATGTAAAGTACGTTAAAATTTATTTTGGGACAAACGTAAAAGTTTGAGGAGCGAGATTTATATAACAACGCAATTAGGAGGGGATATAAAACCGGTTGTTAAAAATTACTTCTATAAACGTATATGTATAGTAGAATAATTAGGAAGATAAAATGTTTGACAATAAAATTTAACTAGAAATCTATATGATTCTAATGTGTCAAATTAATAAAAAAATTCATGGTTTGGTATTGGAGATACCCGAATACAATTTTGATTTGTTATAAACATAAGTTTTAAACCCGCACGTTGCGGTAAGATTTTAAGCAATATTTTTGTGAAAATTGACTATGTTGGAGAGAGAGAGAGAGAGAGAGAGAGAGAGAGAGAGAGAGAGAAATACGTGTGACAAAAACCGAAATAGTACATGCTTTTAGGTTTTGCCACACAAATACACATCTCTACACACACAATAAAGCCACACATACACATACACACAAACACATGCACAGTCACATGTAAAAACACAACCACAACCACGTACATATACACAGTTATTGCAATATACTTTGAAAACTCCGCTAACTATAACATCAAGACATAATTTAAAGTATGATAATGAATAATTTCTAATTAAAAGTGCATCTTGGTTTATGAAAACAAATATTTAAAGAAACTAATATTTATAGTTTTTTGCCACCTACATATATGAAAAAATTGTACAAAAAAGTAGAAAAAAATTTGAAAAAAATTAGAAAGAAATTATCAAGTAGAAATAATAATTATGTAAAGTTTTTTTCGTAAAAATGAATCCATAAAACACAATGTAAAAAAATATAAAAGAAGTTAAAGAAAACTATTTATCAAAAGAGACTAGCTTTTTGAAAACATATAAAAATAAATTTCCAAATTTTTATATGGAAAGTTTGGACCAAATTTGGAAAAAATAAAAAAAAAATTTGAAAAAGGGCTAAAAATGATTATTTTTAAAGATGGATAAGGCAGTTTGTGAATTCTTAAAAAATTTACAAACATAAACTATTTATGTAATTATTTGTATACAATGACTAATTATATATTCATACAAATATCAAAGTAGGGTGTCTTTTACACGCCCAACTTTGATTATAAATTTCGTTTTCCATATTAAAAAAAGTTCCGTCAGTGTAATGGTAGTAGAGAGTACTTTTGAACCAAATAACCTTTTATATGATTCTTTTTTTTAGTTTATTATTATTATTTTTAATGTATTGTCTTATTTACTTTTTGATCATTATTAAAATATGTTAATTTTTTAATGTATGTTTTCTCTAAAGTCTAAAATACTCAAATTTGCATATATTCTTAAAAAAATTATTATTATCAACGTTTTTTAAAAACCTTTTTATATATGTTTTTTAAAATTTAAAGTATTTACGTTCGAATATAATTAGTTCGCTTCGAGAATGAAGATAACTACTCATATTATATTATATTCTTTTAACAATTTATCTTACATTATAGGATCACCTATTGTTTCGTTTTTATTAAAAATTATGCATCAATCTCTTTTGATTTAAAATCTATATTCGTTTTTTTTCAATTATTGTATTATTTAAGTGGATACAAATTAGTTATTATTTTATATATACTAAAATTATTATCAAACTTTTCACACTGATATAAGTATTAATATCTTATTTTTATAACATTGTTTACTACGAGCTTATGATTATATGATATATCGTCAAAAGTCCTAAAATAATTTACGTTCTTTTATATCTTTTTTTTTTAAATTTAGACAATCTAAATGTATTTATACATAAAATTATAAAACTGACAATATAATGCACATTTAAGATGCAACTGTACAAACACGACTACTTCGATCATTAGTTACATACCATCTACTTCCTCTATATCTACCTAAAAAACATGCAACAAAGTATCAACAATCACTTTTATATTTTTGATTTTTCAGAACCGATTTATGACCATATCAAAAAACTTTATGTAATAATTTAAGGGCCGAATAAATATCATAAACAACACATGTTACCATACTATTATACATAGTTATCATGATCAACGTTAAACATATGTCGATATGTTTTTTGAACTTATTATGACATTATATTCATTTTACTCTTCAGATAAACCTGAATATACATTTTTATGGAATTAAATTTAATACTACTATATATAATCTTTTTATTTTTAAACATATATAAGATTTCCACTTGATCATACAGGGTTCACCTCCTAGTTCTTCTATCTATTTAAAAACTATATAGACAAAAAAACACATTAATAGATGTGCTGTTGGGAAAAATAGCTTTCTTTTGATAATTGTTAATGCTTATTATTTGGTCAACTTCATATTAACGGTAAAATTCGTACTACTTTAATTTATGTATATAAAATTATGTTTTATGCAACCTAATTTTTACATGAAAACATTTACGTATTTCAAAAAATTAATAAGTTTTATGATTATATGATTTTGTATATTTTCCTTTTCGTATTATGACTTTTTTGAAAATATTTTCCAAGTTGCTACAATGACGAAAACACATGGTGGAAAACAGTTACATTTGCCATTTGGGTTACTAATGAAGTGACACATTTGCTTTAATATATACAACAAGGCATTTTTTATTTTGCATTAATAATTTGGGTTTATTTTACTTATAAGGGTTTGTTTCAGTTAAAGGGTTTCGTGTATCAATTATTTTTACTAGAGTTTTAACAAAGGAAAAAAAAAGAAAAAAAAATAACGAGAGAAAAAAAAGGAAAGTTATATATTAGTATTTTTGTGTTAAAAAAATTAAAACAAAATAAACATTTTGTGTGTTCCCGAACAAAAACATCTCACAAAAAATATATTTAAGTATCCGAAATCATTCCAAATTGGAAGAAAAATTAGAATGATGATTATCTTTCATATTCAATTCTGTTCTTTCCATTTCATTTCGTAAAAAACCCGGAAAATCAAATGTGCGTTTAGTTGAGGAAAACTGGTCAGTTTTTCGGAAAAATTTTCCAAGAAAAATGAGAATTCTGAAAACGCGTTTAGTTCTGTAATTTTTTGAAATTTTCCGAAAAAATGAAAAATTTTCATTTTTACAAAATTACAAAAAATTTGGAAAATTCTGGAAAACCCAAAATTATTGTTTTCTGAATTTTTCTTTTTCCAAAATTATTCTAAAATATAAAAAAAACAAACACATATACCATGCTAAGATTCGAACTATCTGCCATCGCAACCAATCTCTATCTGTATCGACTTGAGGAAATTCTAAACCCACCTTGGAAAGTGAATATTACAAGAGAAATTGTATTGATTCCTAATTTTGTTCCTAACTTTATTCCTAACCATTTGAAAAGATGACAAGTGTAAAGTTTAATAAAATTAATAATATTTTAATCCACTTGTTATCATTTCAAATGGTTAGGAATAAAGTTATGAACAAAAATTAGAAACCAATACAATTTCTCATGTTACAATTTATTAGTATCCAAAGGCCAAAGCATACAACCGCTGAAACCATTGTTGAAAGGAAATTTCGCCAAACCAAGTGTCTGCCTAAAAACTTGTACTCAAGCCATTACCAACTTTCTTACGAAAAAGTGATTCCAAATCAATATCTTTTGATTGAAGTCGGTTAAAATACTGAATGATAATATTCCAAGCCCCTTTGGTTTTGAACACTAGGAATTCAAACCAAACCCCATGTCACAACCGTATATCACTTTAATAACAAAGCTCATAAAGAATTTAAATTTGGCTCATTTAAGAACCTCCAGCGCTCTTAGAAATGGGAAAATGACCTATAAGGGTGCACGGTGTAATGGTTTGGGCTCGATGCGGGATCGGAAAAGTAAGGTGCGGTACCACCGGTACCTCCGGTACCGTTGCCCCCTCTTCGGTGGGTTCGGCTCTTTTGGGCTCGGTTGGGAGATGGTGAAACCCCCCCCCCCCCCCATCTTTCAGTAAATGTAAAAGAAAAAAAATTTTAATACTAAAAATTAAACCTTTTACCCATTCCTATAAATACCTTCCTCTACCCATTAACAAAATCACACCTTTCTCTCAATCTTTCACTCTATTCTCTCAACCTTTCATACTATTCTCTCAACCTTTCTTTCTAAATATTTTATGTTAGATTTCTAAAAAAATGGCAGCCAACGTACAAAGGATGATTCGATATTGGTCTAAACGAGAAGAGATGGCTTTGGCAAGAGTCTGGGTCACCGCCACCGAAGAAATTGATACGACATCCTACCGATCATTTTGGGTTCGTGTGGAGGAAGAGTTCCACAGAATTCTAGGCGCGATTCATTATCGGAGTCACCATCAGCTTAACGCAAAATTGAAAGATATGAAGAGAAAATTGGTACAATTTAACCAAATTTACGTCAACATATATTTCAACCGAGCAAACGGGACAACCGACGAACAAGTCATGGAACAAGCCCTACAATAGTATATGGTGACATATAACAGAGAGTTCAATCACACAGAAGCGTGGGATGTTATGAAAGACACACCTATGTTTTTTTTAGATTCTAGTATTTAGGATTAAATTTTTCGTATTTAGGATTTAATTTCTCGTATTTAGGATTTAATTTCCCGTATGTAGGTTGTTTTTAAATTTTTTAATGGTGTGTTTTTTTTAATTAAATGTCATTTGATTTTATTAATTGCGTTTTATTATTATTTATAATATTAAATTAAATATTAAATTAATAAATGCATTTAAAAATCGAAAATCTGATGTGGCATTGTGGGTTCAGTGGGTACTGGTTCCATGGGTGAAAGATTGGTGAAAGATGGGGAAATATAGAAGTGAGAGGAGATAGAAAAGCTGACGTGGCGCGTGGGTTCAGTGGGATGGGAAAGATCTACTTCCCCCCACCCTAAGGGTAACAAAGTTTCAGAATTGTTCAAAAAATACCATTGAAGTTTTTTGTGTACACATATTACCAACAAACTATAGCCGTTGTGTACATATAACCATTAAAGTTTATTATTTGTTCAAAAAATCATCATTGGCTTCTGGTAACATCTATGGTATTTTTTATACAAATGATAAACTTTAATGGTCATACGTATACAACGACTATAGTTTGTTGGTAATATGTATACAAAAAAAGTTCAATGATATTTTTTGAACAATTTCGATAATTCTTTACTCTTATAAGTTATTTTTCCCTTAGAAATTAAAGCACTTTTAGAAGCAAATAGGCTACTAGGCTAGCAATGGCCAACATACCTTCACTTTTAGGACCCCAAAACTTTATTCTACTTTATCAATACATTTTCTTCTCCTTGCCTCTCCACACCCATAAAAATGACAACACATTTTCTAAAAATTGTGGAAAACACTAAAATTTGACATAAAATAAATGGACACCTCCAGTTAATATACCAGTGTTTATGGCAGAACACATTTTTATTCGAATTACATGTTGTTTCAGGTAATCGGAATATTAATTTGTTATTTAGATAGTTATTTGTTAAATACAAATGAAACAATGAAGTTGTCCAATAACGAGGTTATGAAAAGAGAAATTAGACTTGCGAACAACTTCTGATATATCGACATTAGTATACTTAATGGGGGCCATAGTTTTCTATCCCGATACAATGTTCCAGCCGAATTACGTACAAACAAAAGTTAATAAATCAATTATAAACGGTCAAATCAGGTCAATTAAGTCATTTTCGAACAAAATTTTCAAAAAGTATTCTTAAATGACTGGGCCTTAAAGGAGAT
The DNA here is from genome assembly GCA_023525715.1 of Cichorium intybus. Lineage (NCBI taxonomy): Eukaryota > Viridiplantae > Streptophyta > Magnoliopsida > Asterales > Asteraceae > Cichorium > Cichorium intybus. The sequence goes on along the minus strand of CM042014.1, from coordinate 7,208,991 downwards.
CGGTCCATTCACTTCGCCACGCCTTGACAAATCACAGTTAGCTCAAGTAGTCCAAAACCTAAGCGATCCGTAAGTTTGAATTATGATACTCTTCACTGCTTAAGTATGTCATCCTACTTGTTTTAATTTGTCATTATTGTGATTATTACAAAAACTACAAGAACGGTGTAAAGGCCCCATATATAGCGGGTCCCTTTTATCATGTTTAATTGCTGACTAGTCCATAATAGCTTCGGACTAGGTAATCGTCTTTGATAATCTTTAGTCGCTACGACAATGATTCAATCGGTGTATGTTGTCCCTGCATTTGATAGTTTGCATAACTAACATAAAAATGGTTTGAAATAACAACAAATACAAAAAGAAAGTTAACTATTACTACCAACTAGTCAATAAAAGACAAACCTTTTTGAAAATGCAAGATCATTTACTTTTGTATTAAAGAATTAACACAAACCACAAATGGAAAAATGATAATGACATTTGCCCTTTCTAGTCAAGAACGTTTAGGTTTGATAATACAAATTTGATCAAATAGTCTAAGGACACACACACACACACACACACACACACACACACACACACACACACACACACACACACACATATATATATATATATATATATATATATATATATATATATATATATATATATATATATATATATATATATATATATATATATATATATATATATATATAAACATTAGGATAAATTTTGTTTAACATTCTAAAAAAGTCAAATTCTACATCTAATTTTTTCAAAAACATATAACTAACAACCAGTATTACGTTGATTCATTCGACGCATCATTTCTTCCATTCTTTTTTCAAACCCTTGTTGCGCCCGTGACATTTCTTTGTGCCATTTGTTCTTGTTTCCGTTGGAAATCATGTTGCATTTGAGATTGACTTTGTTGCAAGGTTTCCACTTGTGCACGTAACCTTTCGATCTAAAAAATGGTAACAACATATTATCCATTTAATCTATAATAACAACATACAATCAATTTTACATAACAAAAAGCGTACTTTATTTGCAATCCATAAAGGCAACATACTTTTTATCAACTATAACATTCTAGTTTATAATTACAATCAATAATAGCAATATACTAAAGTATCCCAAATACCAACATATTTTAGTTTTCCTCCATAATAGCATTGAACTTTACATTTATTATCTGTAATGGCAACAAACTTTATTTGTCAACCATAATAATAATGATAAATAAAACAAATATTACTTTGGGTGGGTAAAACATCAGAAATTTCCAACACAATTTTGATAGCAGATCATTGCGTCGCTATTTCGTCACAATTGCGTGGATAAAATTAGAGTTTCAATTTTTGTCATTATTGTGTGGGTGAAGTGTCGGTATTTACCGACGCAAATTTTACGTGGATAATATTCGTGGGTATTTACCCCTTTATCTAGTAGTGAATACACAAAAACAAAACAAACACTTAATAAAGAATAATTTGTTGATACTTGATACAAATAACAAATAAACTATATCTTCTAATGATACTAACATTTTCAAAAGTCATTTCAAATAATTATTATTATAAGTTATAAAATAAGCTTTCGTTGGAGATTTCGCTAGGTTTAATAGATAAATTTAAAAGGATCAACTAAAAAACAGGTTACATATATAATATAAGAATCATTCAAAATATACTCAAACATTTACAATTTTATAAAAACCATTATACTAATAATAATCTAAAAACCATTATACTAATAATAATCCTTGTGATCGTATTTAAATATTAGTTTATTAAAGAAATTCCATTAGTATACGCGTAGATCCAAGGTACAACGCAAACTTTACCACTAATATATATAAAACACAAACACTCCACTTCCATTCTTCACATATCCCCCCAAAAAAGCACCTTCCTTCTTCTTCTTCTCTCTCTAACACATAAAAACACACCTGTAAAATGGCACCAGGGCATTCACCGTGCGCATCATGCAAATTACTACGAAGAAGATGCGCCAAGGACTGCATTTTCGCACCCTACTTTTCATCCGAAGAGCCCCACAAGTTCGCAATCGTTCACAAGGTCTTCGGTGCTAGCAACGTTAGCAAGATGTTGCAGGTACCCGTCAACAGCTATATTTCAAGGATGTTACGGCTCTTCTTCGCATGCATCAAGCCGGATGTAACATCCTTGAAAGCACACTTGCATATACATGTACACTTATATGCATTTTCTTAACGAAAAATAATTGGCAAAAACTTGTGTTTTAGGAGCTTCCGGTTCGTCAGAGGGCAGATGCAGTAAGCAGCCTGGTGTATGAAGCGAATGCAAGAATGAGAGATCCGGTGTACGGATGTGTAGGGGCAATTTCGTACTTACAGACCCAGGTTTCACAGTTGCAAATGCAGCTAGCAATGGCTCAGGCGGAGATACTATGCATCCAAATGCAACAAGAATCTGGTGCACCAGCAGTATCGGCCAATGGTGTCTTGCCAAGTTATCCGGAATACAGCGATGTGTTAACAGACGATGGTGTCTCAAGGGTATCTTCAGATGACATGTCATACTCATCTATGCATAATACCATCATCAATCATCATCAAGAACAGTATTTAAACTTTACTTCTAACAATGTAATTCAGTATGGCACACTGAAGAGAGAATCTTCTTCTCTCTGGGCATGATCAATAAACATCATTTAAAGTGGTTTAGTTATAATATACTCCCTCCGTCCCAAAATGATAGTCCATAGACAAAAAATACACAGATTAAGAAAACATTAAATGCATCTTACTTTTTCCTACAAAATGACTGTTTTACCCTTTCTTTGCATTTAATGCCGGCACTAGATGTGTTGGCTGTTATAATTAAAGTTAGGGGTATTTTGGTAAAGATGTCATTTATATTTAGAAGTGGACTAACATTTTGGGACAAACTAAAAAGGAAACATGGACTATCATTTTGGGACGGAGGGAGTAATTATTTTTTAGATCTTTATTCATGACTTTCTTAAAGTCTTTCCATTTCGTTCTGTTTGTTTTGCATGGGTGTGTGTAAATGTGTGAAAGAGATTAATACTCACTTGGGTTTTGTTTTTATTAGAATATAAGAGCAAGACAAAAAAAAAACAATAGCAAGAGCAGGTACATGTTTGAAAACATGGGTACGTTTAATGAAGTCAACCCTAGCATGTGCCACACAATTAAAAACTATAAAAGTAAACAAATAGAAATATAAATAACAAAATAGCAACGCCTCGATTTTAGGTTCCAAACACTACATATTTAATTAAATTGTTATTATTAATCCTTTCGTAAAAATGATTCAAGCCCTGATCTCTTAAAAGGCCGGTGCTGATCATTTCAGATAGCATGTTCTCATCTTAGAAGAAACATATTAAAAAGGACTTTAACAAAAGCATCTTTACTTGGTTTCTTTGTGAAATGCCAATCATAGAAACCTCAAGCAATAGAAGTTTGCAAGAAATTCCATGCATTGAAGACATGTACTCTATGCATGCATAACAGTATGGAGTTTAAGGTATGTTTGCAACGTGATCAGAGAGCATGTTCACGTGGAGTGGGTGGTGGGTGGATTAATGAGTTAATGACAAGTATAGAGTTAAAAAATAACCTCCACTTTTAAAATAGAAAATGAAGACAAAATATTATTGTTATCAAAATTTATCCCTGCAGCACAAAGGTGTATATAAAATTATTCAATCAATTTGGATGAAAGCAATGAATACAAATGCAAGTGAACTTACCAAAAGATTCCTCAAACATGTATAATTAATGACCAAAGTTGTTTTTTCTTAAGGCAAAACAGTACTGTCAACTAATATACTTAAAAATTTATATAATCATCCTCTCATATATATGTTTCCCTCGTGTATAACTGTATATATATGTTAACAGATTAAGGAGGATATTTACTGGTTTACGATATAAATTATTAGGTAAACAAGAAATGGAAATGAGAATTTTTCTGATAATATAATGCATGAAACATGTGGGACACAAATTCACAGCGCCCAAAGCATGATGCTTCGAATTAATAGTCAAATGGTATTAAGTTTAAAAGATAGTCAAACTTAGTGGGTGTGAGATTTAAAAAGGTAATAGGAGCTTCATCATTGGAGATGAATGACCCGCACGTATATAATAATGCAGTTAATTAATCACTACTTTAAATGCTTTCAAAGGTGACAAATTCATCACAGGCCAAATACTGCTACATTAAATGGCAAATGACATCGATATATTACGTGGCGACAAAATACTCACAGGCCAAATATTGCCATGATGAAAGGCAAGTAATGTTGACATATCACTGCTTGGTGACATTTTAAGCCAAACACACATCTCTATCATAAGGAAAAACATTTTTAGGAAAGGTGATGCTAAAGTGGGGTTATATATATAGTTTTGCACTATTTTTAGTTTGTTTATTATGTGAAATTAATGCTACAATAACACATGAATGACTTCTTGTCGTCTGTTTCGTGTGCTTATCAGTTGCTTTTTGTGCTTAAAATTCATAGTAGCTGGCTGGTCTTCCAAAATAATATGAAAACAAGAAATATAACATACCAAGAAAACATGGATTAGAAAGAGATTGCTGACCACGAAGAAGAATACTATAGTCAACATGGGTAGAATATGAGAAAATGGAACAAGGCATGGTTCACCTTCATCAATCGATATTGGAATTTGAGTTTTGCTTTCAAGGATAAAAAAAAAAAAAAGTAAATAATAGTAATATTTGTAGTCATTTGACTGTGGTGGGCTCGAGGGGTAATGCTTCCAAATGTGGGTTTGGTTTCAAAAGACATTACCCTGTTTTGGGTTTGGTTTCTTCTGCAAAGAGAAGACACATCCAAAAAGCTTTTTGGTTCAACATTTCGGTGGAAAAAGGTGGTGCCCAAGTCCAATATTCTACTTCTTTCTTCTTTCTAAAAAGATTTTTTATGTTTCCATTACTTTTATAAAAATCTACGTAAAGGTACTTAAATGAAAGAAATAGCAAAGCCTTTTCATTGTTTTGTTTATTATATTCATTTCTTGCCATCAGCGCATTGTGCTTTCAGAACCTACACGTTTATGGCAACCTCATTCAAATACAAAATAATTTCCAATGCTATAATTGAGTAGATTAATTCAAAGTACAATTTTTTAATAAGAGAAATTGGAAGTACAATGTTTTAAGTCCGTAGTTTTTTCAAAGAGACGACAACAACAACAAAACCCACGTCTCATAAGAATAAGGTAATGAGAGGTAGGATGTAGGTGGCATCTACGAGCTAGGGACAGGGACACTGTTTCCATCAATGATTTTTGACATAGAAAAAAAGCATGAACCCATATCGGATGATCTCTAACATATGAAATGGCTCTCACAAAAAAAAAGTGAACGGTATGTGACTAAAGATAAACAATACAATCAATAAAGTTGAAAGTAAACCGGAGCAAAGGTAAATATGTAATATCGGTATATAAAAAGTACAAGCAGATACTAGTGATAAAGCGGGTAGTGAATCAGCAATAGCAATACAAACCGAAAGTAAAATGGAGACAAGAGTGAGATGGTAAAATTTTCACAAGAAGCACAAATGGAAAAGAAGCTACGTATGAAATATGAAGCTATACCATTCCCCTTGCCTTGATTGTAAACCTTTATAGCCTTCGAGTAGATTATTTAAAGTACAAATTTTAATAAGAAAAATTGAAATTACAATATTTTAAGTTGGTAGACTTTTCAAAGTAACAAAAGCAACAACAATACCCAAGTCCCATAAGAATGAAGTAATGGAGGTAAGATGTAGATAACCCTCACACGAGGATAGAGAGATGCTTCCATTGATTTCCTAGTTCCTACATACGAAACGTCGCACACAATGAAAGAATGAACGGTGTGCGACTAAAGATTAAAAACAATACTAACTATAAAGTTGAAAGTAAAGCACATCAAGGTACGGAAAGTTGGTAATATTGATATATAAACACTACAAGCAGATACTAGCCATAAACCACGTAGCGATAGCGAAACTGGCAATACAAAAGTGAAAGTAAAAAATTGTGACAAAAGTAAGATGGTAAAAATTTCACAATAAACATAATTGGAAAGGATGCTACCTAGGAACTAAAGTTATACTACTCCTCGTCCTTGATTGTAAGCCTTAATAGCCTCCTATTTGATGTCATGTCCACGATGAGATCCAACTCCTTCAAGTCTCCAACTTTTTAAGTTTCTTCTCAAATGTCCTTGCACCATCGAGGCATCGACAATGGCTATCCCAACAATCTGAACAATAACCTTCGATATCTCATATGGACATATTGAAGCACCACAATCTTCCTTCCTTCGATTATTTGATGACTGACCCCACTTCGAGCGAATTTCTAATTACCGTGTTTCAGTTCCCTATCTAACAATGTTCTACCACATAACCACCATAACATCCTCATTTATGCGACCTCCATCTTCCTCTTATATTACTTAAGAGGGCCCGCTTTGTCACATAAAACTGCAGTTGTTGGTCACCCGTTGAACCATCCGCCTTTATATGGTGGGTAATCCACAAGACCTTATTCCTTCTTGATCATAGACCTAGGCACTTGAAACTATCCTTTAGGTGTAGAACTTGCTCATTAATACATACATATACTTTGTTACCATTTTGCACCTCCTAAAATTACACCATAGATATTACGTCTTAATGGTGTTGAATTGTAGCCATTTTCTTCCAAAGACGTTGCGGGTGTCTTTTTTATTCTAGCCCATAATCAAGCAAAATTGTAAAGGCTAAGACACTTATAGATCTTCTAGCTTCTAGGGCCTCTAGATCGTCTTTTGTGGAATGTTACACTATGTGGAAATCCGTATTTCTTTCTTTATATTTCATTATAAAACATTTGAGGAGGTATGTCATCTGAGTCGTTCCAATGAGGCATAAAGCCGACTTGGTTGCCAAATTTATTGTCTATCGTATTATCCTAGCCCCAAATACTCTTTCCCAAAGCTTCATAGTATGACTAAATAGTTTAATACCTCTTTAGTAGTCACATCTTTGGGCACCTCCTTTGTTCTTATATATCACTCCTCCTCTAGCATATTGGATGATTGTAAAAATAATGTTAAAGAGGTATATGTCAGCCACTACATTCCCTTCCTCCCTCAAGCACAAATACACAATGATAGGAATTCGATTCATACCAGCGACTTTATCTATATTTATCCTCCTTAATTCTCTATTCTCTTCCTCACTTTAAATATTCATGTTGAAACAATCACTATACGTTTTTCGGTGCCCTTTAATTCCCTCTACATTCTACAATAACTCTGTTCCTCTTAATACCTTTATATTTCCTTAGAACTTGGTCGTTGGCGTCTTTAATAGACCTCGCATTTCTTATCTCCTTTTTCCTTCTATTTGGCTTTAGCAAACTTGTAGATACAAGTTTCCCCTTTTGTCCAATTTGTTGTACACCTCTTTATATGACATAGATTTGCTTTAGCCGTTGCTTTTTCACCTTTGGCCTCCTTGTATCTTTCCTACGCCATGGCTTTTTCCCTATCCTCACTACTCAATAAATACTCCTTAAAGCGAGTTTGTTTTAGCTTAACCTTAGATTTGGCTTCCTTGCTCACCACCATGTTTCTTAATGCTCGTCATCCTTCCCTCCCGGTCAAGATCCTGTGTTTTTGGTTACCTCTTTAATGGTGTCGGCCACATTATTCCATAACTGATCAACATTCCCCCGAATGAAAAGCTCCAATATCTTCTTTTGAGACAACCTTATCTCTAAATCCTTGGTTGTCGCACCCTGTAAGTTTTTCCAAAGAATTTATGGTCTAGCTCCCTTTTTGTACACTCGTAATCAAGTGTTGGCTCTTTCGGTACCACCCTAGCAATCTATACCCGCACTAAGGTCTTGTTTACGCACAAAGTGGTAGTTAGTTGGGGGCAATGGCCCCCGCTCTCAAATACGCATCCCTCTTTTAAAAGGAGTTTGAAACCACCAAACCATGCACAATTGCAAACTCAAGCAACTTATTCCCCTCGTTCCTAGTTCCAAAATTGAAACCCTCGTACATACCCTCATACCCAATCGATCTCTCTTCCTATCCGCCCATAATAGTCTCCCCCAAGACCACTCGTTGGTCCTCCGAGATGCTCCTAAGCATATCATCTAATGATTCCCAATGACTTCGGTTTTCAAAGTACAATGCATCAGAAAAAAGGTGAAAGCACAAAGCATTAATGGAAAGAAATGAAAGAAGGATGTTATAATACAATAATACAAATAAATAAAAGTACATTGCTATTTCTTGCATTTAGCCCTATATGTAAAGTTTATCCCCAAAATAGAAAACATTTATGATAAGACACATTTCACAAATGATTACTATTCTGTGTTACAATATCAACTACATAACATATAAAGGTTATACAACTACCTTCTTTAAAAAGAAGATAGCATAATAAAATCTACGAACCTTCAACACTCAACCGAAGAAATGGAGAATCCACAAGTTCTTGCAAAGCCCCATCGGACCCACAAGCTTGAATAATAAATTTAAGGCTTGAAATGCCAGCTGGCACCAAAAGCTCAGATATATAATAAGCTTCCACTAACGCCACTCCAAGAAATTTCAACGCTTTTACTGATTTACCCTCTTCATTTTCAACATAAATATTGTACTTAGAAAACACAGAACCAACCCCGTTACTCAATGTCCATAGAATCTTGAGAGAAACCGAACCAGATTTCCAGTTGACATTTTGACTTTTCACATTCCATTCCGATGCTGGTGGGAAACCCATGTTTTCAGGTGAAGCTTTGATGGCCAAATGACCAAGAATGGAATTATATTCCGATGATTTAGATGGCGTTTTATAACATAAAGCATGGATTTTGGTCAATGTGGACCCCGCCAATATTATACTACTTTCATTAATCACCCATCCGGATTCTGTTTTTTTCACATGACGTGGCATTATCACATTATCAAATTTGCTTGAAAATTGGTTCATGGTGAATAATGTGTCCTCACTTGATGCAAGAAGAATTGATGTGTTCTTCTTTTTAATGTCCATGGTGTTTTCAAATTCAAGAGAAAGGCCGATTTTAGAGCTCCCTTCTGATTTTACAGAGTATGTAAAATGGAGTGGTGAAATCCCCATGTGAACTTCTCCATGAAAGATTCTTTTCTTCAAATAAGAATTTCCTTCAAGGGATCCTTTAAATGTAATGTTACCACCTCCGTTATAAGACGCTTCCTTAAAACTAAAAATGAAACGTTTAAATTGTAAAAATTGTGTTTTTTAGAGAAAAATAATAATAATAATATAATAGTGTAAATTGTAAAATATGCTTACTCGATGGATGCTTGAATTGCTTCAATTGCAGTGTCTTCAAAAAACTCAAGACATGGCTACCATTTACAAAAACATAAATAAAACATAAAAGTATCATATAGTGTAAAATATGATAGGCCAAAAGAAATAAGAAAAATATAATACCTGAAAGCTTTGATTAGAAAGATTGTTCCAAGGAGCATTTGACAATACTCTTCCATCAACAGAAACATGGTAACCATTACCCTATTAAAATATAAAAAAATTAAATTAAGTATTGTTCAACATTTAATTTAGAAAATAGGTACTTAATATGTACTCGATCAAAGTTTGAGTAGAATGGAAGAAGTTTCGGGTAACTTCGTGTTATTCCCCATGATTTTTCAACAAGGTTCCACCACCTGAAATATATGCGAGTAATAAAAATTAAATATAAATAAGAGGTAAATTAAATTAGGAAAATTGATAGAGTGAAATACCGATTTTGGGCAGTTTGAAAATCGGGGGGTTGTTTAGTTTCGTAAACCCATCCAGGGGCAAATATGGCTGCTGACACATCATCTTTCTTTATTACATCAAGTGCCACATTTGTCTACTATGCAAAAAAATAAAGGCAGTTAGTTACATTTGTAGTTTTGCAAAAAAAAGAAAAAAAAAAAAAAAAACAGCATACAAATATTGAAAATTAAATAAGTCACATACCGTCCATTGTCCATTACCAAAAGTGCCTCTACCAAAAACATCAATTCCCATGTAGACATCATACTTTCTATTACCAGCAACAGCAGCTGATAATCTTGGATAATCTTCCTACATTGTACATATCACACTTTTAAAAAAAGATTAAACATTCAAACAAATTAATTAAAAATAAAAGGGAGATAAAGATGGAATACCGTCCAGGAATAGTTCATAAATATGCCATCACATATATCAAAAAAGGGCTTGTTATAGTTGTTCAGTTGATTTTGCCAATTAAGTTGACCCTCAATTGTAACACTGTCATACCTACATACATATATGATAATACATGTTTCAGCTTTAAAAAAAAATAATAATTGACAATATGGGAAAACATAATTATCAAAAGACTTACCAGATTATTAAAGATCCGGGCATTGAAGAATGCATAACGTTGGTTAGATGGCTGACAAATTGTTTCAGAATAGGGATCTTTTCAATGTCCAAACTTACCTCCATATTTATCTGTCAAAACAGGATCAAATTCTAAATTTGTCAACAAATCATCTTGAAGAATGAAAAGTAATTTGATATATGATATTACCAGCCACCCATCGAAGCCCAATGCAACAGCAAGCTCAGACAAACGCTCAGCATACATGTCAGCAACTGTATTTGATGCCAGAAACTCATTTGCTATCAAACTTCCATCACCCCACTCTACTATAAAAGTCCCCAGTACCTGTAGTTCGGTAAACAATTAGAAACTGTTCCAAAATTACAGGTCACGGTTTTAGAATCATCCACGATTCACGATCAAGATTACAAGAAAAAGTTACAGCAAAAGAAGTAAATGTGTATCTTGGAGAACGGAAAGAAAAAGTTGATCATGATTCAGAAATTTCAGAACAATTGTGATCAATCATTTTCCGGCTTCCTTTCTGGTTGGAAAACTGTTCCAGGAAAATAAGGCATTCAAAATACTTAAAAAGTCAACGCATGATAAATACCTTGACTCCATGCTTATGAGCAGCATTGACCCAACCAGGAGGCGGCAAAGTAACCAAATTATGTGAAAAATAGATGAACACATCCATCAAATACCAATGCCATATCGAATAAGCATCACCATTAGTCCCTCCTTGAATCCACTTATCGTCGATGTACCCTCCTGCCATATCATGGCACACCATCATCCTCCGCCGATTCGGCAGCGAAACACCATCAACACCACTACCACTTAGAGGGACCGAAGCTTTGTTGAACTGAAAATGAAAAGAATCGAAGTATGTACGAAGTTTCAAATCTTCTAAGGTTTTGATTGGGTAGGAGACGGGTATGGACGGCACACGCGGATCGAATTCGGGTTCTGGGGCGTCGTCAGGGTCCATTTTGGGGGAAAATATAGAGAAGATAGGGTGGATGATAGAATTGTAGAAATTGCGAACGGAAATCAGGGCTCGGCGATTTATGTAGGGACGAAAGAGGTTTAACATAAAAAGGAAGGTTCACTACTCTGTGCTTCGTTCTGGGGTTGACGAAGACGATGACCAAAAGATGGTATTCCATATTTTGTCTAAATTTGCTTTAACCTTTAACTTTAAGCTTTTTACATGAAATTTTAGTTATACTTATATAAAAAATTCTATTGAACTTAAAATTTACTTTTTACAAAGTTACAAATGTATGATGTTTAAGTTTTGAGTATCTTTAAATTTTATATTTACATTTTTAGATTTACAATCTTAATTAAACCTAGAGTTATTTACTAAAATAATTATGTTATTTTTGTCTAATATTTTTAAACAACCAGTTTTTTTTTAAAGTATAAGCAAATGATCATGAATGTTGTGGAAACCCATTGCGAGTTAGCGAGAATTATACTTTATCTAACAAAAACATCTCACTAGAATTCATATGTTTGATATTATGACTATTGTTTTACCAACTTACAATAATTATACACCTGAGAATGTGTGTATAGTCTTGTGAATTGACCGCCTAATATTATTATACCAAGTACCATATCTGGACACTACAAATGACCCTCCGAAATTAATGTATATTCGTGAATTTGGAGTCTATGAGATGTTATGTTTTTGAAACAATCTTCTTATCGACTTTCTAACTTTTTAGAAGTTTTCTTGAGCGTTGTTCTTCATAAAATTGTATCTTATGCCATTCAAAATGATCTCGAAAAGGAAAGGATTTGCAAGCTTCATTGATACACACTTATATCATTGCAAAGACAAACACTGTTATTGTTTGATTCTTAACCCTTTTCCGTGTAGTGTGACAAGTTCTACTTAAGATTGAACGCCTATAAGATGAGTTTTCATGTGAATTTTATGGTTGCTTGCATGAAAGTGTTTATCATGCAAAATAAAATGTAATATTATTTCAATTATTTATTTAAATATGTTTGGTGATAAATGTTGTTGCATGACAGTTTTGGACTTGTTTATCTTCTATATGTTTACTTGAGTAGACACATTTAGTGGGGACATGTGTGTTAATAGTCGGGAACATGACAAATTTATTGTGAACGACAAGTGATAGGATTTGAGCGTTTGCTCACTTCCGTGGATATTTAAATGCTTGAGCACATGGACGGCTTGTGCCAAGAGTGAAGAGAAGCAGACCATTAGTTATTTCTCTGGATAAATAAAATGTTCCCTTAGATCGTGTCATCGGGTGAAATACAGTCTTAAATGCTTTAGTTATTGATACATTGATAAAACTGTTTTAATCAAATTGGTAGACGTCTTCTTGCATTAAAACCGCGAACCCACTAAGTTTTAGGTTTACCTAGTTAGAACTTTAAATGTGGTGCAACCCAGGAAACTATTTAGCAAGTAGCAATGAAAACGATAAAGCTATCCAGTGTGAGTTCTCAGTTATTCTCATTTTTCCCTACCACATCAGCATCCGTCAACACCTATCATTCCTCCCCTCACCCCTGAAAATGGTCACCCCTCACTTTTCCTCACATTTGATACAAGTGATGATGCATATTGTACAAGCAATAAGCTTCCTGAGCCTTTCCTCGCACGACGTCTCCAGCTTGCACACGGGGTCCAAACTGAGAGCAGCTCGCAGGGGCGAGGCGGTGTTCACAACAAGCTCGCACGACGTCGCAACAAGCATCACACCCCACATTGGGTGGCCTAAGGAGAATGCCTAATTGTGGAGATGACAAAGGAGTTATGTGAAAATGTAACATTCCGAGGATTTTACAATGTTTTATTTTATTGCTTCCACTATAGTTAAGAAGACAATATTAGAAATTTGAATTGATCTTGAAGGATTTTAGTTTTGGTTGATTATCTGTTGTATTTTTAAAATTGAGATGTTACACTTGTTAATACGCATAAATGGTTCTCAAATCACAATTAAACAGTGACTTATAAAAGGAAAGAGGGAAATGATTGTTGATATGTGATTAAAGAGAATGACAATAGACGTACCTATTGCACAATCACCCAAGTCGTCAAGAATAAGAATGAAATATGATATTTGATGATGGGTTTATATCTAAAATTTTACTGTGTTAGTGAACAGTGAGAAATGATAACTATGTATTTATGTAGACTTTTTTTTTTTTTTTTTTGAATTAACAATGAAAGTAAAACCTGACGTCTGGATCCGGACTGTAGTATCCATTTAATGCAAGATCTTATCTTTTAATTAAATGTCACTCTATCCAAATTTGATTTAAAATCAGATCTTCACAAAACGAAATCCGAAAAGCGGAAGGGGTGCAAAACAAGATTTGATTTCCAATTTTATGTTTTAAAAATATTTCATATTAACTTATTTTACAAAAAATACATTTCATAAAAATAAACCCACCGAAAATTGTTATCGACATAATTAATTAATTTTTATATATTAACTCTGGTTTAATCGAGTAAGGCCCTGTTTTTTTTTTTTTAATCATTAAGTCCTGAACACATAAAGTGTACTGAATTGATAATGGTATCTGAATGACTGAATGGATTAACCTTGAGTAATAGAAATAGTGTTTCTTTTTTGTAATGAAAATACTGTCTGAATCTGAATAAATAATTATTTTACCATTCTTTTTAAGAATGACAAATAACAAAATGAACATATATTTGATAAATATTATAAGTTTAAAGTTTGCATTATCACATCAAATAATTTTAAAATAAAAATATATATATAAAATAGACATGACAAATGACTTAAATTAAATAAAATTTTAAAATAAGTTCAAATAATAAAATTAAAACAAAAATTTATTATAGTAAATTAGCAATTTCATCACGCACACTAGACATATATTGTGTGCTTTGAGTACCCCATTGTGTTCCATCTAGTTCTTCTTCTCCACTTTCTTCCACTTCTTCTTCATTGTTGAATATTGTGTCTTCATCGCACTCCATAAATAGTTTGTCGTAAATATTATACTTTCTTATGAAATTATGCACTAAAACAAGCAATAACTACATTTCTTTGGACCGCTTGGACAAACCGATTTCCAGCTTTTTATTATTTTTTATTTTCCGGCTAACATATGTATATATAAAACCAGATTTTAACATCAATAAGTTTAAACATTAAAAATACACATAACAACAAGGTGTAGAACAATCCAAATACATTAAAGATCATATAACCATAAGTTTTACATCAATTGAAGTACATCAAAAACAAACATAACGTATAATACCAACAAAATATAGTTCCAAATGAATACTAGCACATCATGTGTTCTTTTTCCTTAGTTTGCATGAAGATTTAATAGCGGGTTGAGAAGGCTCATTTATATTTTTTGTAAAGAATAGATGAAAACTTGATGTAGTTTTCCGTTTTCCTTCTTTAGTAAATCGTGCTTTGACGTCTCGAAATTGTGTTTCCTCCGTCTCTTCATTGTCATCCGAGATAGTAACATTGTTTATGCCACCACCACTAGCTTTACCTTTTCCCTTTTTAGTTGTTTCTTTCAAAACCTCTTGCATAGTAAAACGAACTTGTTGAGTTACTATGTTACAAGAGGCTATGTCACCATTAACTCCTGCAATATGTTTCTTAAATCTATTTATGCCACCACCACGGATAATTTTTTGACAAAAGTTACATATTATACTATTGTTTTCCTTGTCGTCAACGGCTAGAGTTACATATTCTCATGCTTTATCCGTCTTCATTCTTAGATTATATTGAGATTGAGATTGTGTTTCCATTTGGGTCATTGTCTCTACGTTCCATATTGAACTGAAATTGTCATGATTATGCACTAAATCAAGTTGACAAACTAAAAAAAATATGTTACCTGTTGAACGTGATGTTTTAGTAGAGCTTCAATTGTTGGACACAATAAATCTACCACTTCAATTAAATCTACACCTTCAATTGTTGGACACTTAGATAAGCAAAATTAAATAAAATTTGAATCATGTTTGTGAATTTAGAATTGAGAAGAGACGGAAGATATACAACTTCAATTGTAAAACACTTTGCAAGCGGCAACATAAGGAATACATCATTTTCTTGATAATGGGCTAAAAAATCTAATTTGATAAAGCTGATTTTCTTGATAACGGCTGGTCCATTCCGATTATTAGAACCCGGTTCAACCGGTTTTTGACGGTTCATTCCGGTCCAAAAATCATTATAAAACCGCCTCTAGTCAAACCGTCTGTATCTCCGGTTCTCGATTCGACCGATCCGACCAACCCATTCGAACCGGTCTTTAAAACATTGTACAATAGTAAAAACAATCAATTGAAAGTCCCTAATTCTATAACAAGATGCTTCAAATAATTCTATATCAAGATGCTTTAAAATCAAATTTTCACGAAACGAGGATCGAAGACTTAATGGAGTGTATACCAGGTGTTGACTTTCATTTATTTTGCTTTTAAGATTTCAAATTAAATTATTTAATACCTTAACCCGATTGGTTTTACGAAATTGTCATCCCAGTAAACATTACGCCACTAGAAGTATTCATTAAAAAATGTTATTGATCGCCGAAGTCCATACGCTAAATGCCTATCGAGACGAATCCAATAGTTGGCAATTAAGAGTCGGTTGTTTCAATACTTGAAATTAGTTCATTTTTATTTAAATGAAATCCAATAATATGGGTAAAATAATACATAATAATTTAGGCTTTCATTTGTCGATCATCAAAGTAGCATAATTAGAGGTGTGATTATATGTAAGAAAAATAGTTCTCATTTAGAGCGCACAGCGTCGGAGCCGGATGGAAGCAGGGCGTCCAACGTTGTCCTTCGTATTCCGGTACCAGCTGAAACACCGTTTTGCTCATTGGCACCGTCCAAAAAGGCAAAAACATGCGGAATCGACATGACTATTCCGGATATTATTTCTTTCAATGACTCTTTTTTTTTATTTTCATAAATTAACACTATATTATTATGTTCAACCTTCTCGTTTTTTTACTAAAAATTTATAAATTCTCCGACTTTTCAAATTTCATACTCTACAATGTCAAATGGATTCATCATCAAGTTCAGAGTATCCGTCCTTGAACTTAGATACCACAGTCTTCATCTAATACGTATGGGTGTAATACTTACGCTTTTATCAACGGTTGCTAAAACTATATTCCTTTATGTTGATTATATTGTGCATTCAAGCGGCCAATTAATGCAAGAAATTATATAGACATAAATCGTAAATTTACACATGATCGTGTCGTGCAAGCAGACGAATAAATGCAAGAAATTATATAGACAGAAAATTCATATATGGTGATGAGATGTGCAGAAGAAGATTCTAGGAGCAAAGAGAGAACTATTCATGCGAATATTTCATGATATCGAAAAACAATATGCATTTTTAGATTATCATGGGACAATAGAGGCAAAAAGTATTTTACTCCATTACAAAGGTACACAACTATAACACATCAACTAGTATATGAGACAGTTCATCACACATATGATGAGTATTTGAAGATGTTTAAAAGTGCACCGGGAAACTGGGCTTCCAAAAATTTTAATGGCTTTTATATAAATTACTTCAACCACCAAGATAAACAACCAATTTCGTAAGATTTACAACCACACAAATATGAAAGTAAAGTACAGGGAAGAATGTTGCAAACCAAACACGTGGGCTTTACATGGAGAGCTTACTCCACTTGGACATAATTAACCTATCTAGCTTGTTTGCCCGCCTAGCTAGTGTGATCTACTAGAGAAAGAAAAAACCTTAAAGGGTAGACTCCAATCATTTTACAAAGATGTCTTAGTACAATGGGATCAAACTCACATTCTCTTGCACTTATAATGGTAATATAGAAGTTAATACTTAACTAGATGTAACAATTTGAGTATAAACATTGATATTTCGAAGCTTTCCATACTGCATCTATATCGTTGAAAATAATAGATCTTATAAGAAAAAAGTCAAAAACATTTTATAAAAGTCTCCACTTAAATATTCAGTTGTATTTAGAAAAGTGTTATTTTATATATTGCTAACGTAACCAGCTCGTTTATTTTCTATATTCTTATACGTTTATCAATGTTTATGGAATAAAAGAATTATATTTAACGAGGTTGTTATGGGCTCGTTTATCTCATCTAATTTTGTGATGTATTGGTATTATTTATGGTATTGGTGGATTTTAATAGAGTTAGAGATCCCTATGAGCGGGTTAGTTCTATTTTTTATCAAATAAGTACCAACTCATTTAGTGAATCTATGCTTAGAGTGTGGTTAATTGATCTTCTGATAAGTGGAAGTATGTTCACTCTTGTAAATAACGAGATCTCAAAAATAATAATACCAAATAGATTTTTGGTTTTTCAAGAAATTAAAGGTCTAAACAGTTATGTGGTTGGTTTTTCCAAACTATGTTCAGATCACTATCTAATCACTATCCTTTGGTTCTTGAAGATATTTGCATAAACATTAGACACTTGCCAATAATCAAAGCATATGATAAACAAAGTAATTTATTCCTAAAGTTAATATCATTACGATGCAAGTGATACTCATGCTTTCAATCATAATGAAATGAAAGGAACCACTCAACACGCGTTTGGTCCCACCAATCGGATCTCTAATGTACTTCTTTGTAGTACTTCACTCCCAAGGGTGCCACCTTGTCCGAAGCTTGTTACCAAGGTATGTCCCCTTTGTTATGGAAAGTATTCCATATCATGTAATTTTTCATTCAAATATTTAATATCTTAATTTTTAACATGAAGTTATTTTATTCTATTATAAATCTCTTTTAATTTCTTTAATTTTTCTTTCAACATCTCATATTTATCCTTATAATGTCTAGCCATCAAGGCCATTTCATTGAAAACAATTGAAGATCGACATCATCGTAATCACTTTGATTATCATTAGAACTAGTACATGAATTATCCTTACAAGATTCATATTTATTTGGTGGTTAGTTTAGGAGTAGGTTTAGATTGTCGGTTAAAAAAGATAAAAATATAATGCCTTGAGATTGCTTATTAGACATATAGTGTCATCTTCATCTTCGCTATCACTTGACCAAGCACCTATCACAAAGGTTTTTTCTTCTTCCATTTTAATTTTCCTTTTGGTTGCATAGTGTCCCTTCTTTTTACACTTGAAGAAAGTTACATTAGACTTGTCTTCTTTGGAAGACTCTCCTTCCATTTTTTTGGTCATCCTTTTTGCCATATTCTTTCTTTGAATCCAAATCACTAGAAGAGTTTTTTAGAAATTTCTTTTTGAAACTTTTAAACCAAAGGGTCAATATCATCATCCTTTTTTGTTTATTCATTTGAGACTTGTTTTTTCGTTATCAGATTTATAACCATATTGTGAACTTTCAATCAACTCTTCAATTTTAAGAATTTTGAGATTTCTAATGTCTTACAACACCATTATTTTGGAAGTACATTCATATGGAAGACTTCAAAATATAGTCTTCATTGGAATAACTTCTACGTTGATTTTTTCAAACCTGAAACAATATGGTTAGATCTATTCTACATAGGATCTACATTATCGTTCGAAAGCATATCAAATAATTCAAAATTATGTATGAGAATTTGACTCTTACTATCTTTAAATCGATAATTTCCTTGACGAGAATTTGAAAGACATGTCTGTATTTCATTTAAGATGGGATACGAAATATATCGAACTAGTTCATCATTTGGCATACCATTTAAGAGAACCAAATTAGCTTTAGAGCTTAGAAGTATTAAAAAAAATTCTCTCACGGGGTTTTCATCGAGAGGTTTTTGTAGGAACAAAATCACCACTAATTATAATTTCCTAAGTTTCTTCACAAATTCTTCTAATATAAGTTTTTAATATTATAATCCAATTACTAAAAATTCTAACATTAAATATTGGTGGTCCAACCGAAAACAAAAAAAAAAGGTACTTTTGTTAATTGTCTTATAAATCGTTTTTAGAACTCAATATTTATAAAAAATAGGTCTCAAATTTCTTAAAGAGCTACCTCTATAATACCAATTTGAATTACACTTACACGAGGGAAGGTGCTTCTAAAAATTGTAATGACTTATATACAAAAGTTACTTCAACTACCAAGATAAACAACCAAGTATGTAAGATTTAAACAACCACATATTTTATGAAAATAAATTGTAGTAAAAAATGGAAACTAAACACAATGATGAATGGTGTTTGGGTTCGAAACATACAACTTACTCCGATTTGATGGAGTTAACCCGTATAGCACGTTTACCCATCGACTATGGTCCATCAGTGAAACAATAATCCTTTATTGGTAGACTTCAAACCTTGTAAAAAGGTGTCTTAATACAATGAGATCAAACTTACACTCTATTACACTTACAAATGCAATCTAAAAGCTAACACTCAATTAGATATTACAATTTTAAGTACATAAGTAGATAAATTTTTTGAAGCTTTTGTATGATGAAGTAGAAGAGATTGATATTGATTTTTGGTTGCTTGAGTATGGAGTTTAGAGAGTAAAATGAAAAATTTTCATCAAAAGAAATCAAGCAAATAAAAGACCACTTTTTAAATACAAGAGCTATAAACGTCCACTAAAAAAGCACTGCTTTTTGGTCCGGAGGTTGACCGCCCAAAAATTGGTTGGCTAACCACGATTTAATTTTCTCAAAATGTATCTATAATATGTATCCATTAGGCTTTTATGTTGAAAAGTAAGATTTGTTTTGTTTTGGTGAAAAGTAAGATTTGTTTTGTTTTGGTGAAATTACAAAGACTGAAACAAAAGGAGTTCTTCAAGATTTTCCTTAATGATTCAAACTGAAAAACCCATTTGTCTTATCGCTAAAATAAAAAAGCCAACCCAAGTTTTATATTTACAAAACCTTGTATTTCATCAAAATATAGAGTGCATCTTTAACCAACTTATCTTTGAAAAAATATTTTTGAGAAATTCATAGTATAAGATAATAAACAAACTCTTATTGTTTTTCTAGATTCAGAGAATGAAAATTCCCATCCTTAGTTTTTATAAAAAACAAACATTGTTGCAAAATATAAAGATAAGGTTTAAAAATATTTTTATATAAACACCAATTTTTAATATCTTTAAATGACATTTATAACAATTTTTTTATTTGGGTGTGGAGGGGAGGGGTGGGGGAGTTGGGTGAAATGGAAGAAAAATATGTTGAATAGCAAAGATGAAAGTGGGTTTTGAATTGGGAGTTTGTTTGCTTTCAGTTAAGTATTTATCTTCAAATGGATATATCGTTTTCTTATAAGCCTAATTGCGTATGTATCTATGTAATGGAGGTTATATATGGATTTGATGGTCATCTTGGTCCATTTTTATCCCGTGGATATCTAGTCTAATATTATTCGATCTTTATTGTGTCTTCAGTCAAAAGGTATGGATTTGAACTCAGTTTTGTTTAAAATATGGGTAATAGTCAAACAATTGGATTTTAAGAGGTAGCAAGATTGGTGGATTGAACATTAAATATCTCCCTAGAGTGTATATGTTGGATACAGATAAAAGTTTCATGGTTACTTCTAGGGTGGCACTTTGGATGGGGTATTTTCCTCCATCATATATGCTGGAGCCGAAGAACCTCAATCACCCATATTAATGGATAATTTGCACTCAATTGTATTATATGGTCAATATGGCACTTTTCTTATTTGATCAACATTATAATTAACCTTTAAAGAACCCCAAAAACTATTATGTTGTTCCAGAAAAAGGACAAATGTAGTAACCCTAATTCTTTTATATGCATATGCAACAATTATGAAGAAATAAAACAAAATGAGTGTCACCATCTACAACTAAAGGCATGATATCTAAAAAAATGCATTAACATGCATGTTGTGATGCTCTGCCTACTTCAATATAATTTAATGAAGTTATGGTGCTCTATTATGAGGCTTCTTGTGATCTACAAGGCTCAATTTCAAGTTGGACGAATGATTTTTTAAACAGAAATAACAAATAGCATTAGGCGTACAAGACTAATGACTTGACACTAGAATAAAGATTAAGGAAGTGTTTGTTTTTTTCTCAAAAAAATCTTTTTCCGTAAGACATCCATGGGTTGGTAGATGTTTCTTAAAAAGACCGTTTGTTTTATGGAAGACAAAATATCTAAAAATGATTCTTTCAACCATTTTTAAAAAAAAAACCTATTTTTTAGCTTTTTGACCTCCTTTTGGAACTTTCCAGGTACACTTCACCCCCACCTACTCCGCCCTCACCTTACCCCATGCCCCCACCCCTACCTACCACACCACCTACCATACCCCCAACCTGCCCCTTCCATGTTTGAATGAATGATTCCAAAAAAAAAATGTTAGAATGAATGATTTCAAAAAGACATTAAAAACAAACAAAGAAGATTGAAGAGATGGAAAAAGACTTTTTGTGCATATATTCTTTATAGACATGGAAAAAGACAAAAGACATTTTACATATTAAAAAACAAACACCATCTAACTATGTAGGATTGGATCGAGGTAAGATCTTATAATCCTACTAGGGTCCTAAGACCCCAGTACAAATTTTGTTTCATAATCGTCCTTTGGGTTCATTTTTCTTCTTTCGGAATATCAAAATCTTGGAAACCATGGTTTGATTGTTTGAATAAAAACCATAGTCTCGAGATAAACAAGTAATAGGTTATTATATATCTTTCATCATATATATGGAACATAATGTGTTTTATATGGATATTGTATAGTTTATACAAAAATGGGGTGTGGGGAGAGGGGGTATGTGGCCATAATGTGGGTTTGTTAGCCAAGTTAATCTTTTTCTCCAATCTACTAGAAAACCGAAAAAAAGACATAACAATAACAACATTCTCAAATTTCTTTAGGTCTTTTCTACCCATTGATTGGTCCGCCATTTACAACCTTTCACTAACCGATTTTTTCCGCAACCGTGTGATATCCCACCAACAAAGAATTTTCTCCTAGAAATCTTTGGGTAACAACCAATTAATGAAAATATGGTCGCTTGTCTCTAATTCTATATCATAAATATGTATGACAAAGGATAGTTCCAAATTGATCCTCCTTTGATCCCGATATTTGTTCTAGTACACAACTGATCCATTCCAATTCGCCACACTCGAATATTAACCTTTATCGGGGGTAACCATGCATATATTGATCTAGAATAGTTTTTTCTCTTCATCAACTATAGTCTATTGCAAAAGGAAAAAAAGGAAAGCTACCGTAGATAGAGTCTCATTTGAAAATGATTTATCATCGAAAAATTTCATTTCCTCTACTTTTCTCGACACCATGAGATTATTCCCAACTCAAGACTTTCACCCGAGCGCAAAGGTCTAAGCCAACTCCAATTCCAATATTAAGAATTATATTAATCTCGCCCTACACAACTCGTATCCTAGTAATTTTTCATTATAAGTAAAGCAATCTGATTAAATGTTTGAATATTTTGTAAAAATGAGTATTAATGAAGATTATGTAAAAAGAAATATGTTATTGCAAATTTTTATTTCATTCCACTATGAAACTTGAAATAGAGTGATTTCAACAGAGACCTAATTTATTTTCGGTTAATATCACTAAACAATAACAAACTTTTACATTTGTTTGGTCTAAGTAAATATAATATTTTTGAATAGATTTTAGTATCAAGTTTCACATTTGTTCTGTCTTTATACTTCAAACTTAATTATTATTTTCAATTACGAACATTAAATTATTTTCGATATTTAATCTATTTATAGTGTAAAATAAAAATATTTGTTTTTTATTTTATTTTGATGATGATTTGGAAAAGCAACTCAATATCAATTTTATATTATTATAAAGTCAATAGTCAATTAGTCAAATATGATTATGAACAAAACAGAAACTTATGTGATAAAATATTTTTAAATAAAATTTCGTTATGGGGCCAGTTTGTTAGTTTCTGACGATTCACTTGATGACTTGTAGTCATGTGACTCATGTCATGTAGGCCAAAACAATATCAGAATAATACACCCCCTAGTCCAATAAGGCTCAGTTTGGAAAAGACCTGGCCCATTAAATTTCTTTTTTCTTATGTATAAGTATAACGTCATAACGAGTTAACGACAATATTGCTTTTTTACGGTTATCGAGTTTGAAGACAAAATAAAAAGAAAAGTGTTAAGTTTTAATTGTTTTCCATGTTATCCTATGATTATACGTTTACAAACTAAATTAGGTCATTTCTATTCTCTTTGTAGATGATAGCTCTGTCATTAAAATAGTTTATAAAACCTTCCTTTCCGTACTTCCTTTTATCGTAATATTTTAAGCATATTGGGAGAAACGTTTTGGGAAAAATATAGTTAATTTTTTTTTTTCTGATTCATTTTTCTATGTTATAAAACTCGAAAGCATGAAAACTGTTGGCTTTTTGCGGCTTTTACAAATGTTTTACATTTTCTCCATTTTGAGAACTGGAGCACACATTATTATTCCACTACTTTAAAATGTTATATTTCGGGTGTTTAAAACGACTTGTTCAAATCTCACCATTAACACAATAAAACAACAAAATAAGTTTTACAATGTAAGTTTGATTGAAAATTGAATGAACTAATACAAAAATGATATATTTTAAGAAAACACGTATCAAGTCAAACAATAAACAAAAAACTCAATACTAGAGGATTATTATTGGTTGATTATTAAAGATAGAAAATATGACGTCATTACGATCATCCAATTATCTCGTCAAGAAATTCCTTATGCCTTACTCGATATTTGAGACGGTTACTTTTCCAATACAAGACATATGCTACTTAATCCTTACGAAAAGTTAAATTAACAAGTTAACATCAAACATCGTATCAATCCGAAAGATGTTTTTCTTCTCATTTCAACCTTCCTATTTGGAAATAACCTATGACGGAGCTTGCTGCATTTTCTTATGGTTGAGATTTCTTAGTGTAGATTTTGGAGTGATTAGTCCTAGAGATGCTTTCCTTGTATTTCACGTTCCTATATTGGGTTATATTGGGATGTATTGTTGTCACTTTATGAGTATGTAATAGGTTGTTTGTATCTTATATATTGTTTCATGCTAGTTGCTTGCTAGCTTGTGTTTAATGTTATTTCATTTTGCTTGTTCAAAAAAAAAAAAAAAAAAAAAAAAATCAAACATCATATTTTATAGGAAGCCGTATTTGAAATGAACGAGGTGCTCTATTACACCATCAAAATTCGAGGATGTAATTACTATACAGTGACTTTATCACACCAATAGTCAATCTAAAATTCTCATACATTGTAATAAACTCAAATAGTGAAAGTGTTAACTAAACCATCCATCCAAAGATTTAACAATAAGATACTTTTAAATCGAACAAATTCAAACTGAACACCGTTACACTATTGAAAACTTGAAATAAACACACTTAAACTATCTGATGAAGATTGAATCTATCAAAGGTCTAAACATTCTTATTATCTTTCGAGATTGAAGCTATAGCCCCTCATGAGATACATACTAAATTTTAATGTTGCAGAGTTCACGCTTGTTTATCAACAAAAAAATATCGAATTCATAGTCATAAATGTGAATTTCGCAAAACATTATTATAATAATAACAATACCTAAAATACTACAACCATAGGCATAGCATGTTGTAAATAAGATGCTAAAGACATTGACGAGTATTTCATTGGTGATGAAATATGGATTATCATGATGTCATGATAATCTAATTGAATGTCCGATCCTACCAACTCGAACAAAAAGATAAAAGAAAATAATTCTAATAATATGGATATTCAATTACAGAATTCAACTCCCCGATAACATAAAAAACGAAATACTTAATAGGAAAAAAAGACAAGCTTCTCTATGTAATCCTAGAAAAAAAAATTAGAATAGTATCCCTAATTAATTATCTAAATCAAACATTAAAAGTAAAGATACAAAAAATCGAAAACATTATTTTGAGCCCCTAAAAAGTTTTGAATACCCAAAAAAGTTACATCATGGCAAAGGAATGAGTTTTGTTAATTGGTTCGTTTATCATAAACAATGATGATTTTATAAATGTCAAGACCTGAACCATCACTTGAGCAGATTCAACGGTAATGTCATCAAGCATTTAATCCAACTGGCAATTAGATCATCAATATTTGTATCCCTACATCACATGATATGGTATATAAAAAATCAAAGGCTCACGGCCTTCATAAATAAATCAGTTATAAGTTGTTGGCCTTAAATTTGTGAGTTGTTAACCAATGGTCCAATGTCCCTACATCATGATTCATCAGCATAAAGAAAGCACATGGTGTTCATGCCGAATAAAAATTAGACAAAATTACATAAATGAGCGGTGTGGTTTGGTGAATCTAACAGCTTAAGTCCAATTTTTTCTTGCACGAATGGTCATTTAGGTTTGTGTTTTTAACACCATTTAAATGTTTGTAGGAAGACGTTTTTGTCCCTCTTTGTCATTTTATTAATTTTTATTGAATTATCTTCTAAAAACTCCACCCACCTCCCTTTTCCTCTCTCTGTCTCTCTCATGAATAAGAATCAAGTAAACTACATGAGCAAATGAACCTTTTGCATTTTAATATATTTTTAGAAACTAGAGACAAAAATGAAAGCAATTTGATTTTTTTTATTCTCGTCTACCTCTAAACAACATATTTTACAATACAGAAAAATGGTGACATCATTTACTTCTATTTTTTTTTTTTTCCAAAAATCGATTAAATTTTATTTGATTTGGAGAAATCAATGTTTGTCATATAAAAAGAGTTTTTTTTATTAACACTAGTAACACCCCTCGTCTTTTTTCTTCTTTCTTCCCTCTTCTCTATTTTTGTTTGAAACCCAGCAGCCAGCCTCCACATCTTTGGTTGGACCGTGAACGATCCGCCAAGAACACCATTGACACACCTCATTCGTCGGAGATCATAGAGCCGCCTCAAACTGTCTCTATCTCTCATTCCTCTTCGACTTTAGTCACTATTGACTAAACCCAAGCCTCATCGTCGGTAAACATGTACATCTTTGTATACCACCCATTACCGTTTGTGTGGTGGCTTAATGAATGACCGGGGCAGGGGGAGGGGGAGGGGATCATACACTCATGTTTGGTTGTCCGACCATACCATAGATTATGGTGTTAAGGTTGTGTTCATACCGATGAGAAACATGATGGTGGATGAGAGTTGTGGCAAATGGTACTCTCAAGCTGTATTGGAGAAATTAGATGGGGAAGGTGGTGTTTGGTTGTGAGGGTAAGGCTTGGAACCTTTACATATACAAAATAAATAAAAGTTAGGCTCTTTTTGGCACGCATAAGCTAACTTATTTTTTGAGCGTATTGCAATTTAGTGTTTGGTAAAGCTACAAAGTAGCTTATCATAGCTTATAAACTACCTTATAAGATAGTTTATTGATAAGCTAGTTTGGGGTATCTTATAAGCTAAAAACTAGCTTTTCGGCTAGTGCGTCAAACAGGATCTTAAAATGATAAAAGGAATAGAGAGGGGTAATATTGTTATTTCATAATCGGTTAAGAGTCTCGATTTAACGTCATCTGTTCAAAGGAATAGTTGTACATGAAAAACAAACCTAAATGAAGAATGATGCAATAAAAAAACTAGGACTAAGTTGCTTGAATCACCAAACGACGGGGACCACTTATATAATTTACTTTAAGAATTATCATATCACTTTCGTAATGTAAAACCTGTATCGACATCCATAATATGAAAATAAAACATGTAAAACTATCATATATAAGTGAAATACATAACAATAAAGTTCTAAGTCATCACTAAAACATAGTAAAGGTCTAAGTTACAAAAATCCTAGATCATTCATGTATTGATTTACTTAAGCTAAATATTAACCATTATCAATATTAAAGATCATCTATTATCCATATTGTCATTTACGTCATAAAACGAAAATATATTAGGATATTATTAATTTCTTTCGAGTTGAATTACCTTCATTCATCCCAACCTCGTAAAACATTCATGAATCTTGAAAACAACATATATTTAAAAAAAATGACTATAGGATATGAGGACATCTTAAGAACACATAAACCCTTCTAATAATAAGCCTAGTTTCTTGGTTTTATTTCGTGGTGGGTGTTGACGTAAAATGCAGTAACAATAAGACTATGGGGCTTGAGGACATTTCAGGACACCAAGAACACCGCCACGACATCATCATCTCATCAGAACATCCACACACCCAAGAAAGTGTTCACCACTCTAGAACTCCTTTTAATTTCCACGTCATCATTTACTTTATATTTTTTGTAATTAAAATAAAACATTGGATTAATTTAAAAAACATTACATTAAAATTAAGGTCGATCAGGTGTTGAGTGTCGAAAACCCATTGGATTAATCCATTTTGTTGGCCGATCTTCTTTGGTTGACGAGGAAGAGGCAACTCGTTTTTCTTATCGCTAACCATCGGGCGGGGAGCTGGTTCTTCCGATGGAAATTCATCGCCTTCGTTTTTGAGGTCGATCAGGTGTTGAGTGTCGAAAACCTACTAGTATGATTTCGCCGTCCTAGCCTATTTGGACCCCGAACCGGAATCGGATACGACCGATGGAATAAGAACCCATTTTGGCCCTTTTAGCAAATCTCCCACGCTTTCAAGTACGAAAAAGGTTTGCTGGTCTCTCGAACGAATTGTTTAAAGCGGTACTAAAAACGTTAAATTGTCTTTCGTTACTTCGATGTTGGTTTACCAAGTTGTTGTATCGTTGAATTTTGTACAAACCGTTGGCAATTTTCTCCGATTTCTGGTTAACCCGTTGTTATTCTGATAAGCTCCCCGACCCATTGCTTCGTGAAAATAGGCCAAAATCTTTTCCCACAAGCCACCAAAACGGCTATTTCCTTTGCGGGCATCCTTGGAAATTGCTAACCAAGCTTTCATCAAAGCAAGTTCTTTGTCGGTCGTCCACATTTTAGTACCTTTTTGGGCGTTTGTTGTTTTATGCGAAGATTTTTTTCCGCCTCGTCGGTTCTGGTGGTTGCGTTTCCAAGACTACATTGTCAGGTAAATTTTGTTGTGGAGATCGTGTTGGTGGTGATTGAATTGGTTGAACGGGTGGTGATTATGGAAATGGGGTTTGTTATGGAAATGGTGGATATTGGTATGGTGGTGGGAATTGGTATGATGGTAGGTATTGGTTTGGTTGTGGGTATTGACTTGGTTATGATGAGCCGGTTAGTAAGCTAATGAATATAGAATTCGATAAATAATTAATATTATATTTTCCGAATCGTAGCGGGATGGTGTTTAATCGGAAAGGTTTATCACCGGTTGGTATGCTGGTGTTTTGGTTTGGTGGTGGAGTAGTTAGATTTTTATCCATTTGTTTAGAGAATGATGTGAAATATGTGATAAAAGTATAGAATGGACCGTGAAAAATATGCAAATAAGTGTGGTATTTATAGATGTGTAAAAATGTAATTTTTGGTAATTAAAATTTTTTATTCCTAAGGGATACATCTCAACAGTCAAACGACCGTTCTTTGGTATGCCACTAGAGACGACGTGTAACGCAAGAAGCGGGGAGGGGGGAGGGGGCGGTGTTCACACGTCCTAGACGCTGATGTAGCAAGAACGCGGGACACATTCCACCCCAATACCGCACAGTCTCAGCTTCACCTATTTGATTTTCTTTTTTGGAGCAAGATTCTAAAGAGTACCTAACAAATCTAGATTGTGGGTCATGTCTTTACCTGAACTCCTAAAATTGTCATGTTGCTTTTTGGCAAATACAATGCTTTTTCATTCTTATTTATTGCATCATGCATAAACTAGATAGTATATTATAGAAATTATCCATGTGGTCCCTCAAATTTACTTGGATAAAATCCATGAGATTGCTTGTAACAGATATGGTCCTATTTTGATCTTTATATCAATGGCTGGTCCTCTAGCTTAACTTTTGTTAAATTTGAACTGATAGCAATAAACATTAATTATAATTTCTAAATAAAAAATATAATGCTTAATATAGAAATCAGCTGAAATTGCACTTTCATTCCATAGTGACATAGTCCATGCTCTATAGTCCATGTCCATGACTCCATGCTGCCTTTGTGAGAAAAGAGGCTATTAGTAATGGCCTAAAGGGTCGGACACTTTTTAGGCCAAATTTTATTTTTGTAAGTTGGCCTTTTTAGCCCATTTTCTATTTAGACGACGTATTTAACCCAGGAACAATTAGTCATAAGCCAAAAAATACAATCACAATAATGGGGACGCATTTAATATTTTTTTAAAACGTTATGTGTTATAAAATAACGGTATATAATATTTAATATGTTCATCAGGTTAGTCATATATTTAATATGCTAGTTAGGTTTCTCATTTTTTAATTTTACTTAATAGATTAAAAAAAAATCTCTTTACATCATTAAAATGGATTCGATTTTCTATCCAACATGACATCAACATGAGTTACATGATATACATGACAAAAAATTTATCCAAATTACGTCTACATAAACGTTATGTCGGGGCATGTGAACATAAATGAAATAAATCATGGCATGTAACATGTCATGGTGGGCGTCTAATAAGATTGAATGTTACTTTTCAAGTTGACATCTATTTTAACGGTACAGTAAAATATATTTAAAAAAAATTGTTAGATGATCCGGTGCATTTAAAAGAATAAAATGATTGAGAGCAAATTGAGTTTTACTAGTCATTTTATGACATTCGGTCATTTTTTCTAATACAAGTATATATTGGGATGCTGTTAAAAAGAAAATTTGTGCAACAAATTCTTGGACAATTTCAAACATTGTCGAAACATTAAAATTGAAAAAATGAAATGAAATCACAATATTTATCTAAAATATATTAAATATCTAATATATAAAAAATAAAATATTATATGAAGTAGAGTAAATTACAAATTCGTTCTTGTGTATTGGCTATTATTTTTGTTTAAGTCCAAAAATTAATCTTTTTGCAATTTTGGTTATTATTTCACCATTTGATAATGTTTTTCGGTTATTGGATCATTAAATTACACAACTCAACAGGTAATATGCTTAAATCACTATTACCCTTATCTCCTTCTCTACCTCATCTACTTTGCCTTATTCATAGTTTCATCTTCATATCACAACATTTTAACAACCCAAAATTAGATTAAAGAAGATAGAGAACGTTGTTATAGAGGTCGCCATTAACAAGAAAAAACAGAGAACACAACTACCTAGACGTCTTACAAATCCCTCGGATCGTTCTTTGACAAAGTTTTCCAATTGGACGATAATGCGACTTATCAAAAATATAAGTTCCTGATCAATGGAGAAACAATAATCAAACACACATGTCGTACGCTCTTGTTGTTTCTGTTTACTGCCAATACGTTATTGTATTATAATTTCATACTAAACAAAAGATTTCACGTATAATTATAAATTACATAACTCGAACAGTGCCGGTCCAAGCTGATTTGAGGCCCCGGGCAAAAGCAAAATATGAGACCCATAAAAATCTGAAGGGTGAAATAAAATAAATGTCACTAGCTAGACTTGAACTTGAATCATCTAGAAAATGTCGCTAGCTAGACTTGAACTTGGATCATCTAGAAAAAGGTCAAACAACGTCTATAACCAAGTGTGCTACATATAGTTTTATATATTTTTTAAGCAGCTTAATATATAACATATGTTAGAAAGCAGAAATCGGGGCCCCAAAATTTGACAGGGCCTGGGCCGTCGCCCAGTTTGCACCCCCTATTGTGCCGGCCCTACACGAATGGGTATCCAAATTTGTAGTGGCCAAAATAACATAAAATCCTACGTAATGGTGTGTTTGCTGGCGGCAAACACCGCCTTGCGTTGGAAACGAAGTTCGGAAACAAACACTTGCCGACTATCTCTCTCTCTCTCTCTCTCTCTCTCTCTCTCTCTCTCTCTCTCTCTCTCTATATATATATATATATATATATATATATATATATATATATATATATATATATATATATATAGTAAGGATAAATCATATTACACGGGTACGTAATATACTACAGCCTAACTAGGTACATGTGGGACTGTTCGGTCGCTATGCCGTTGAACCTTCCTTTTCTCCGAGTAGATGCTGCACAGAGACTAGACCCGCACACGCAATCGGCAAACCCTGGCGCAAGCCACGCCCCACCCCGTAAGTGACGTCCTGCAGGCAACAGACTGGGTAAACCAGCCAGCACAGAGGCTACAAATGGAGCGTTAATATCTTTGGCTTCCACTTGCACGCGGCAAGGTTCGAACCCACAACCTCGCATACGTGAGGCGAGAGTCTTACCCGCCACGACCACCCTTGAGTGTTATATATATATATATATATATATATATATATATATATATATATATATATATATATATATATATATATATATATATATATATATATATATATATATATATATATATATTGAAAGGTTTTCCGCAACCATGAACTAAATAACCTAAGTTCACATGCAACCTATAAGGATCTATGTTTTCTTCTAATTGAACATATAACAAAAACTAAAGGCCATAAGAAAATTAACTAAAAGAATAAAATTAGAGAAACCAACCTTTTAGAATTTTCTGGAAGCTGAGCAGCAAAAGTATCCTGCCTCAAATGAGATCACACCCAAGCCGAGAGGATTATGGATCGAGATTCCAGAGAGAAACAATAGAATGAGCGACTGATAATGAGGCCTAGGGTTCCCTATTTATAGGGAACCAAGGGTAAAGCTAGAAACCCTAGCCGCAGCCCATTTTCCGGATTATGTGTACGCGCGCCGCGGCCTTTACATTGGCGCGCCGCGCGCCGCAATTCAACTATTGAATTCGTGCGGATATGTACGCGCGTCGCAGCCTTTACATTGGCGCGCCGCGCGCCGCAATTCAACTATTGAATTCGTACGACTTTAATCCCTGACCTCCTGATTAATCCAATTAATGTCACCGAAATTAATCCAATTAATTTCTGATTAATTATTAATCAAACAATATTATTTCTAATTAATATATCATCTCCATAATATATTAACAAACAATATCTTGATTTATTAGTCATATAATAAATCAACCCTTTCTCTCTACTTAACTTTCCAACAAACCTCCAGCCATGAGGGCAACCCAAATGGACTGTGCTACTATTAATTAGGCAAATACTAATTATTAGTCATGGCTTAGACACCTAATCCAACAGTCTCCCACTTGGATAAGTCTATGACTATAATTACCAATTTAACCTCTAATTAACCAGCACTTTTAGCTTCCTAGAAACCACTACCAAACTCTGATCTAATCAGTTCTGTCCATAGATAAGTGATCAAATGATCCTCCGTCCAACAAGATATTTTTCAGACTCAAGACATGGATTAAAGTCAATCCTGGTTTGATTCACTGTTCCTCGATATCCGATTTGCATATGACTTTTAGACTACCAATTTAGTCCCGGTTGGCCAACCATTTTAGTCAACTTCAAATTCATCGAGAGGCCTACAGATATCTGTTCCCCGTTAGGGTCAAGGGACGAATAAGCTTCGACTCATATACTTATGTCTTTTACCAGACAAATCACTCACAACAATACGTTTTATAACACCGAGTTACCGATGCGTTTTCGTATTATCAATGAACAACCGTCTAATAAATCATAACTCATATGTCTTAGCTTAAAGATCAAAAGATATTATCATCTCAACATTGCTCGTGATGAAATCCATGAAGCAATCCATTGAGCGCGGGTTTATCCAATACTCAAATCTCCATTTCTAAGTACTCACGAATGGTGCAGCAATCCAATTGCAATGTCTAACTCTTTAGACAATCTATTACCAATTCATGACAGTCTTACTTCACACTTACTCCCAAAAAGTGTAATCGACTGTGGATATTTGAATAATCCAATTATTCAGGAAGTAAAACATGCAAAATAAAACACAATGATAAAGTATTGACAAAAGTAGTAACCCATTACTCATTAATAAATCTCTATTATTAAATCACAAGAGTCAAATACAATACATTGTTACAAGTTTCGAAACCTATCTAATTTACATAAACTTTATATCATCTCTTAATCCAATGCTCCTAGCATGCTGATTATGTTTAATCCTACTCAGAGCCTTTGTCAAGGGATCTGCAGGATTATCTTCTGATGATACCCTCTTTACCACGAGGTGACCTTCTTCTACCTTATGCCTTATGTAGTGGTACTTTCTGTCGATATGCCTGGACTTTCCATGGTCTCGCGGTTCCTTTGTCAAGGCGACCGCACCTTCGTTATCGCAGAACAGTTCCATGGGCTCCTGAATACTCGGGACTACTCCAAGGTCACCGATGAAGTTCTTCAGCCAAGCCGCTTCCTTTGACGCTTCACTTGCTGCTATATACTCTGATTCACAAGTAGAATCAGCCACCGTATCTTGCTTGGAACTTTTCCAAGTTACTGCTCCTCCGTTCAGAAGGAATACCCAGCCAGACTGAGACCGACCACTGTCTCTATCCGTCTGAAAACTGGCATCCGTATATCCTTCAACTCTCAATGTATCACTGCCTCCAAGGACCAACACCATGTCCTTTGTCCTTCGCAGATACTTGAGTATATTCTTTACAGCTATCCAATGCGCCCTTCCAGGGTTACCCTGGTACCGACTGACCATGCTTAAAGCAAAGGCCACGTCAGGGCGAGTACACGTCATAGCGTACATGATCGATCCTACAGCCGAAGCGTAAGGTACCCGACTCATTTCAGCTATTTCTTCGTCTGTACTCGGACTTTGAGTCTTACTCAATTTTGCATTACTTTGGATAGGCAGCTCTCCCTTCTTGGAATTTTCCATACTAAACCTTTTCAGTACCTTTTCCAAGTATGTACCCTGACTAAGTCCAATTAGTCTCTTCTTCCTATCTCTCAGTATTCTTATCCCGAGAATATAGGCAGCCTCTCCTAGGTCCTTCATGGCGAAACATTTCCCAAGCCAAGCCTTGACACCTTGCAAGGTTGGAATATCGTTTCCCATGAGCAGTATGTCATCGACATACAGCACCAGAAAGGTGACTATACTCCCACTAGCCTTGACATATACGCAGGACTCGTCCTCGCTCCTAGAGAAACCAAACTCTTTGACTTTCTCATGGAAACAAAGATTCCAGCTGCGAGAAGCTTGCTTCAATCCATAGATTGATCTTTCAAGCTTACACACCTTATTAGGATACTTTGCATCGACAAAACCCTCTGGCTGATTCATGTAAACATCCTCAGTCAACTTCCCATTAAGGAAAGCGGTTTTGACGTCCATCTGCCAAATTTCATAGTCATGAAATGCAGCTATGGCCAGCATAATCCTAATAGACTTTATCTTGGCTACTGGTGAGAAGGTCTCGTCATAGTCAACCCCTGGGGTTTGAGTAAAGCCCTTCGCAACCAGTCTTGCCTTGAAAGTGTGTACTTTTCCGTCCATGTCGGTCTTCTTCTTGAAGATCCATTTGCACCCGACTGTCTTTCGACCCGGTACGTTGTCAACCAAGTTCCAAACTTGATTGTCATACATGGACTTGATCTCGCTATCCATGGCCTCTTTCCACTTGGCAGACTCAGGGCCCGCTACTGCTTCCTGGTAGTTAGCTGGTTCATTCAAATTTATCAGTGTCCTATCACTGACAAACGTGTCCCCATCCGAAGTTATATGGAAACCATAAAACTCGGGTGGCATGCTAACCCTACCGGAACGCCTAAGAGGTAAGGATACATCTGTCGGACCAACAGGAACTTCTTCCTCATGTTGGTTGCTTGTTTCTCCTAAGGTTGCGTCATCTGATGACTCTTGAATTTCTTCCAGATCAATGGTACTCCCACTGTCCTCTTTGAATATGAGCTTTCTCTCTCGAAAGACCGCTCGTCTAGCTACAAAGACCACGTCCTCACTCGGTCTGTAGAATAGATATCCAAAGGACTGTTTGGGATAACCAAGGAAGAAACACCTTTCGCTTCTTTCTGCGAGTTTGTCTTGAGTCTCTCGTCTAACAAAAGCCTCACAACCCCAGACTTTGATATGTTCCAACGAGGGAACTTTCCCCGTCCACATTTCATGAGGTGTTTTAGCAACCTTCTTAGTTGGGACAAGATTGAGGATATGGGCGGCAGTCTCTAAGGCATACCCCCAGAAGTGAATGGGAAGTGAAGCTCGACTCATCATAGAACGAACCATGTCCAACAGGGTTCGGTTGCGCCTCTCAGCAACACCGTTCAACTGTGGTGTCCTGGGAGGTGTCAACTGCGAAACTATTACGCATTCCTTTAGATAGTCTAGGAACTCGATACTTAGATACTCTCCGCCTCTGTCGGACCTGAGCATCTTTATCTTCCTGCCTAATTGATTTTCTACCTCGTTTTTAAACTCTTTGAACTTTTCAAAGGTGTCCGACTTGTGCTTGATCAAGTAGATATAACCGTATCTACTAAAATCGTCGGTAAAGGTCACGTAGAACCGCGTGCCATCCTTTGTGGTTGATCTGAATGGACCACACACATCCGTGTGAATGATGTCCAGCAGACCCTCACCTCTTTCAAAAGACCCTTTGAAAGGTGATTTAGTCATCTTGCCCAACAGACAAGATTCGCATACATCATCCGACCTGAGGTCAAACGATTCCAACACTCCATCCTTTTGGAGTTGGGCGATGCGTTTCTTGCTGATGTGCCCGAGCCGACTATGCCACAGACATGCCTTTTCTACACCACTAGTAGAATCAATATAATTTACACTATGTCCTAAATTGTCAACACATTCAACAGTTTCATACACACCATCACAAGGATAAGCAGTAAAAATCAAAATACCATTTTTGAAAACAGAAATCGAACCAATTTTATTATCAAAAGAAAATTGAAATCCTTGTCTGAACAATGCGTGAAATGAAATAATGTTTCTTGCCATTTCTGGCGAATAGCAACAATTAAATAACTCTATACTAACATCACTACTAAGCACTAAACTGTAAACGCCGATCTTGGTAACAGGGGACGATCTCCTATTGCCCATGATCAAGTTCAGTCTACCGTGCTCCACCTCCCTGCTTTCCTTTAGGCCCTGCAGATCAGAACAAATGTGAAAACCACATCCTGTATCAAGGACCCAAGAATTAGAAGATGTTGAGTTTTTAGAGATAGTGTATATACCTGCTGTCGATGGCTTTACTTTCCCATCCTTGACATCCTGCAAGTATTTGGGGCAGCTTCTCTTCCAATGGCCCTTCTCTTTGCAGTAAAAACAGTTGGCTTCATCAGGGTTGGCCACACAAGGAATGTGGGAAGTCTTGGCTCTCGAGCCATTACTGGATGACCCGACCTGAACCTTTTCCCTCCAATTTTGCTTAGGAGGGCCCTTCCTTTTCTTTCCTTTGCCACTTCCGATGGCTAGGACGGGCTGATTAACGGAGGGTACACTTTTACCCTTCATCCCGTCCTCAGCTACTCGAAGCATGCGATGCAACTCAGTCATATTAGCCTGATTGTTGTTCAAATGATAAGCCAGCCTGAACTGGTCATAAGAACTCGGTAAGGAGTTAAGCACTATGTCAACGGCCAACTGCTCCGGTACAGGCATCGCAAGCTTTCTAAGCCGCTCCACGTAACCTTGCATTCTTTGCACATGAGTGCAGATGGACTCTCCATCCTTAGGTTTGCTGTTCGTGAAGTCCTTGACCACCTCGCACCTCTCGATGCGCTCTTGCTTGCGGAACTTTTCCGCAAGCTCCTGGTGCATCTCAAAGGGCCAGTAGTCTTCGTATATTCTCTGCAATTCTGGGTTCATTGTGGCGATCATGATGCAGGCCACTTTGGTCGCATCATCAGAATGTTTTTGGTACAAGGCAATTTCCTCGGGAGTAGCAGTTTCAGGGTCAATATCGACAAGCTCGGTCTCGAGGACATACTCCTTGTTCTCGTACCTCAGAGCCATCTTGATATTTCTAATCCAGTCATTGTAGTTTGTCCCGTTCAATTGAACCTTGGAACACAGTGAGAGGATTGAGGGAACACTGGAGTTTGAGTGGGGAGCGGATTGATCAGCAGAAGACATCTATAAAAGAAGGTAAGTTTAATTAGATACATGTCGGTCCTTATAATAACCCAATATAAAATAAGGCTAGGATCCAACTATAACAATTTGCAACATAGAAGAGGGATGCCGTAATCTATAAGCAAATTTTATAAAGGTAGGCGAATGACGATTCAGCCAATTCCACTCCGGAAAAATAATCTTATTATAAATGGAATTCCTAGTTTCTTTTGAGATATATTGAACTGTTCAATAGCATGTTTAATCTCGGATATGCCCCATCGTTTGTGACTGGGATGCCGAGGATCACAAACCGGGTGTGAATAACCATGCAAATTAGCTTGGTACTCTCGGGGTCCATTATCATCTCAAATTGATGTGCCGGTAAACCACACACGCTCCATCAACAATGATAACACCCGAGACACCCATTGCCACTCTTTATGAACCCCCATTGGTGTGCCGGTAAACCACACACGCTCTACCAACGTTTCATAAAGTGCAATGTGCAATTTCATGGGGTAGCATCAAATTCACATTTTTCTTAAAGTAACTAGATTGGGATTTTGTGTAAAGGTTCTAGTACTTTGATCATTATACTTTTAATGATTATGTGGTCCTATCAAAACTGTTCGGCTAACGACCCTCCACTGATCAGGCGAGCGGTGGGTGAGAGTGTTCACCCATTAGACTGCCATTTTACAGCCAGCCTCCTTATACCCACTTTATAGACCAGCTTCGTGAATGAGGCCTACTATTGAATTGACTGACCAATTTTATCTTATACATATAGTATTAACAATTAATAACATATATAAGATGTATTTTAAAACCCTTTAAAATATTCAAGGTTTATCTTTTAATTTTACCAAATTTAACAATTAAATTTTTGAATTAAATTAAACCTTAAATTCGATTTAATCAATTTTAATTACCAATTAATTAAATCAATTAAATCTAAATATTTTAAACATTTTAAAATATTTTTCTGGATTTTTCTATTAATTTTCGACAATTTAAAATTAATTAAATCCTTTTTGAATTATCTTTTAATTAACAATTAATTAAATTAATTCAGTTGAAGATAGGTTTATCCAAATTAATCAAATTAATTAAAACCTATCCTAAACCCTCTAAAAAACGAATTAAAAAATGGGGTTTAAGGTTATCCATTTAATTAACAAATAAAGTTACCAAAAATAGAAAACCTTCTAAAACCCTAATTGAGATTTTCGAAATTAGGCAAGGGGGGGGGATTAGGGTTTCCAAAACCCTAATCCTAGAAATCGATCCTGATATATATTAGGGTTTATAAGCTTTAAACCCTAAAACAGTTATAGCAATTCAACAAGAAAACAAGACAGGCTCTGATACCACTGAAAGGTTTTCCGCAACCATGAACTAAATAACCTAAGTTCACATGCAACCTATAAGGATCTATGTTTTCTTCTAATTGAACATATAACAAAAACTAAAGGCCATAAGAAAATTAACTAAAAGAATAAAATTAGAGAAACCAACCTTTTAGAATTTTCTGGAAGCTGAGCAGCAAAAGTATCCTGCCTCAAATGAGATCACACCCAAGCCGAGAGGATTATGGATCGAGATTCCAGAGAGAAACAATAGAATGAGCGACTGATAATGAGGCCTAGGGTTCCCTATTTATAGGGAACCAAGGGTAAAGCTAGAAACCCTAGCCGCAGCCCATTTTCCGGATTATGTGTACGCGCGCCGCGGCCTTTACATTGGCGCGCCGCGCGCCGCAATTCAACTATTGAATTCGTGCGGATATGTACGCGCGTCGCAGCCTTTACATTGGCGCGCCGCGCGCCGCAATTCAACTATTGAATTCGTACGACTTTAATCCCTGACCTCCTGATTAATCCAATTAATGTCACCGAAATTAATCCAATTAATTTCTGATTAATTATTAATCAAACAATATTATTTCTAATTAATATATCATCTCCATAATATATTAACAAACAATATCTTGATTTATTAGTCATATAATAAATCAACCCTTTCTCTCTACTTAACTTTCCAACAAACCTCCAGCCATGAGGGCAACCCAAATGGACTGTGCTACTATTAATTAGGCAAATACTAATTATTAGTCATGACTTAGACACCTAATCCAACATATATATATATATATATATATATATATATATATATATATATATATATATATATATATATATATATATATATATATATATATATATATATATATATATATATATATATATATATATAATCAGGATCGGGTGAGGACTCTTCTTAAAGTGAAGACTTGCGAGGACACCTTAAAAAAATTGAAAAAAAATATAAAAAAATATAAATAATAAAATGGATCATAGTACTATATCAGAGAAAAAAAAGATTCAAAAAAAACTTTTAGATAATTATTTTTTTTATAATGAAATAATGATCCAAAATAAAAACAGAAAAATTGGATCATTACGTTTTGCTATGATGCAAATTTTTTTTTTCAAATTTTTTTTGATAATGAGATAGTACTATTCTAGATTTTATGATTTGTATTTTTTTTATATTTTTTTTCAATTTTTTAAGGTGTCCTCGCGAGTCCTCACCGAAAAAAGAGTCTTCACCGGAACCGGACTATATATATATATATATATATATATATATATATATATATATATATATATATATATATATATATATATATATATATATATATACACACACACAAAACGTTTATAACATCATCCCCATTAGAAATACATTTTGAAAACAGTTTTAAAATCTTATATAACACCTAGATGACATCTTTGCCTACAATATTTAAAAATGGGAAAGTGATTCATACACAACAATTTTTCTCCATACACAACAATTTAATAGTTTTTATACATAATGTATAACATTCCTAAAACATGAATTGTTGTATATAGATAAAAGTTGTTGTGTACGGGTCACTTCCCTTTAGAAATTGGAAGGCACCAACCGTATAATCTTAAGATTATCCATTAAAATTGTGAAGAAACTAAATCAGCAGAAGATCTCTTAATTTCATCATTTGTTTAAAAAAGGTTTAAAATACGGACTATAGTGAAACTGTATTTCGAAGAATGTGCACTGGCGAAAGTTAAACGCACCCTCCCAATGTCAAAACAAGTGGATTTCTCGGAATGCGCACTTCGCCTATTTGCTTAGTTGTATGTGTGCTAGCAAAATTCTTTACAGGACTTGAAAAAATCACAAAGGTCATTTTCTATTTCACCTGCTTATTAAATCAAGAGTAAATTACAATAATGGTCCATGTGGTTTGTAGAAACTTTCAAAAATGGTCCAACTTTTAAAAATTCACCATAATGGTCCTCATGCTTAGGATTTACTTTAAAAAATGGTACAAATGCCAAGTAAAAAAATACCATTTTACCCTTTTTAATTTCTTTTTCATTTTCTTTTAGTGTATAATTTATTAAAGTCATTAAAAAAAGGAAAAAAAAAACTTACCCCACCCCACCCGTCTCTCTCTCTCTGATCCCACCCTCTTTTACTGTGGATTGGTCCTGGTGAGACAGTAAAAGTGGAAGCATCCACCACGCGAAGAGAATGAACGCCGACGTTCTTCAAGTTGTGATCCACCACTCTCCCAACGGCATATCCTCCGTGGTAATGCCATATTGTGCTCAC
Source organism: Cichorium intybus (assembly GCA_023525715.1). Taxonomy (NCBI): domain Eukaryota; kingdom Viridiplantae; phylum Streptophyta; class Magnoliopsida; order Asterales; family Asteraceae; genus Cichorium; species Cichorium intybus. Next base: position 7,167,751 of record CM042014.1, on the reverse strand, counting down.
GGTCCGCGACAGAAATCGCGCATCTGAAAGTTACGTGTTAGGTCAACCGGCAAGGCAGGACCCATAAATCTGAAGTCCGTACCGGACCATTCCAAGAACTTGAAATCATCCATGGCCCGGCTTCTAAGCAAGGCTCTTATCTTTCGGGTCCCGTTCACATACCTTTCTAGATCCACTGGGTTACTTAAGTAGTTAAATCGCACAATCGGGTTGGTTCTCACGTCTGTGGACGCCAATCGAAGAGTCCCGGAAGAGTGTGGTCCAATGAGAGATTGCTCCAGTGGAACCGACGATATAATCGATATTCCGTTGCGAGGATTATTGTAAGAACCCGTAAAATAATAATAAAAAGTTATAATATTAGTTTATGTGAAGTTCGGGTTTGTAACGTGTGAATACTGAAATTTAGCCAAAAAAGGGCAAAATGGTCATTTGACATGAAAATGACCATTATGTTAAGAAAATGTAATGTGGGGTTAAGTTGGTAACAAATGAAATCTAGATTGTAAAAATATTAGCCTTAGTACCATTTTTGAACAAAAGTTGAAAATCAACGGACCAATGTGTAAATTTGAGAAATATAAAATATGAGAAAATGTCATATTTCTCATTTGCTGGAGACTTGGAGCAGATTCTAGAGCCTTGGAGAAGGGTGATCGATCTTTGAAGAATACAAGAAGTAGAAGTGGAAGTTGGAAGATCTAAGCTTGGGTTTCAAGGTTTGATTTTCGACAGGAATCTGTCCTATGTTGTATAATTCGTAGAAAAATCATACGATGTCCAAATCAGGCGATTCCAGTGCCCATGGTTTCGTTTGGATGTCGTTTTCAGTTTATCAGTTGGGGTCCAGACCTCATTCGGTCGTTTTCTAGGGTTTTGAACCCGATTTCCATGAGTATGATATCTGTATCCAGTTGTATTATGAAATTCTTGTAAAATCGTGTGTTCACTGGATTGTTCTGAAATTTTGTGTGGAGACGAACCTTGTCATGAGCCATACTCGACCAAAAGGGGTTGACTCAGTTCATTGTTTTGGTTTGGACGTTGGTGTGTGCAATCTGACCTCCACAGATTGGTTGCTGCACACCTAGGTCAACTTGTGGGATTTTTAATTCCTAAATGGTTCATAGTTTAGGTCTGAAAATTTGATGGGAAGGTCATCCTCATGTCTACTGCGTTCCATCCAGAGGGCTTGATCCAATTCCATTAGGAAGCTAGGGTTCCAACACCTTCTCTTTGACTGAACCGGAATTGTAGCTGTGCACATTGTCCTTGTTACACGATTTTTAATTCCCAATTGGCTTATGCTTTTAGTTTGATTTTTGGATGAGAGCTTTATCTTCATGTCTAGTGTAACTCGTCCAAAAGGCTTGACTTATTTCCTTTCAGAAGTTAGGTTGTTGGACCAATCTTGTCAAGCTATGCTGAGTTGTGACAGAAATGTTGCTTCTCATTTCCTTCATATTGTGTGATTTTTAATTCTTAATTGGTTTGTCTTTTGGGTCTGAATTTCGGAGGATAGTCTCTTGGTTATATCTAGTATGCCTATGTAAGAGGGTTTTCCTTGATTCCATTCCCAAGTGGGATGGAATTGGTAATTCCTCCGTTAATCCAGATTTGTGACAGATTGCACTATCAATCTTGTCACTTATTTTCTAAGGTCTTAGAGTGTGATTCAAGTCTCGGTATCTTCTCGAGACTTGTCATGTATTGTGTCTATTTTTCAGAATGTCTAAGTTTGTGCCATTCGGGTGTCTGAGTTGGGAGTTATGGTCAATTCTTTGACCATGCGTCTTAGATGTCAAAATCTAAAAATGAGTTGATAATGTGATATTAATCTATTAAGATGTAGATTAAGAGGTCTTTAAGTGTTACTAAGGCCTAGCTTGTATTAACTAGAATGTTAAATGAACTCCTTAGGTATTAAGGAGTAAAGTTGAAGGAAAGGAAAACACAACGGGAAGAAGTGATCCTAGTTAGACTTCTCTAACTAACCAAGGTGAGTGATATGTGGATTTTTGAGTACATAGCAAAACAAGTTTTATACAAAATGTTTTGGGAGTCAAAATGGTTTTATGGAATTTGAAATGGTTTAATGGAAATGGAAATGGCTTTATGGAATTGGAAATGGTTTTGTGAAATTGGAAATGATACTATGAAATAGTAAGTATAATGTATACAAAAGATAAATGAGAAATACAAGGAATTAATAAGGTGATTGAGCCATGTTGATGAGTTGAGAAGTATCCGGATAAAGATCACGGCCTGCTGCGGTAGGGGTGGTCAAAAGACATTACTGGGATGGTACCTCCCGTCGCGAAGTAGTTGTCTAATTGGTACCTTGTGTTGGATTAGGTGTCTAAGCCATGACTTGTAATTGAACTTTTATCTTATGGTTAAAAGCAAAGTCCATTTGGGTTGCCCTCATGGGTGGAGGAAAGATAGTTCAGTAGAGAGAATAGTTGATTTATTAATTGTATAATAAATCAATAGAATATATATATATGGTTTATTAATATATTTAAGTGCTAATATATTAATTAGAAACTATATTAATTAATTGAGATTTAATCTAGAATTAATTAGATTTAATTTGGAGATTAAATTAATTAATTAAAAGGTGCAGGGACTGGTTTGGTATTTATTCAATAGTTGAATAACTGGCCAGGAAAACCAGGGACCAAAAGTGGCGCCACCTTGGAGGCTCCTCCAAGGGTTTGGCGAAATCCTAATTAGGGTTTGGTAAGCCTGGTCCAAGTGGTCAAAAGCCTTGTCCAATTAGAGGCTCCTTAGGGTTTCAGGTGTAACCCTAGGAGGCTATAAAAGGAACCCCCTGGCACCTCATTCTTCACGCCACCTCTCTCTGGATTTACTCTGCTGGACTGATTCTTCCATCCCCTGGGTGTGACTTTCATCTGAGGCAGGATAATTTTGCTGCTGCTTAAAAGGATCATAAGATCTAAGGTTGGTTTTTTCTTGATTCTTCTTTAGAATTGAATTGTATCCTTTAGGTTCTTAGTTCTAATCTTCATAGAAGAAAACATAGATCAATATTAGGGTTGCATGTGAACCTTAGGTTATTTTGTGTTCATTGATTGCATAGAAACCCTTCAGTGGTATCAGAGCTAGCTTGTTTTCTTGTGTTTGATTATGAACTGCTTGAATTGTTTTGTGCCTAAGGGTTATTGGCGAAAATTAACCCTTGGGAGGAGGCCAAAATCGATCCCAAGGCTAGGGTTTCCTAACCCTAGCCGCCACCCTCCCTTGGTCCCCCTTGAATGCTTGATTTGCTTGCCTTAATTATGTGTTGTTATTTTTGGTATCTAAATCAACTAAAATAACTTGAACCCTAATTCCTTGGCTTGTAATTTTCGAAATTCATGGGACCATTACAGGTTAATTAATTTGATTAATTGGTAATCTGTAACCTAGATTTAATTAATTTAATTAATTGATTAATTAAAGGCAAATTAAATCTGCCTTAAGAATTAATTAAAATTTTCAAGAAAATTAGAATAATTTGAGAAAATTAGAATTTAATTAATTCTAAAGATATTTTAATGAGATTAAAATATATCTTATATATATTTAAAATTAAAAGTTAATTTAATATGTATAAGAAAATTGGTTAGTCTACCGCTAGTAAGCCTCATTCACAAAACTGTCCTATAAAGAGGGTATAAGGCGACTGACTATAAAATGTTAGTCTAATGGGTATCTACTCTTACCCACCGCTCTCCTGGTCAGTCGAGTGTCGTTAGCTGAACGGGTATGATAGAACCGCTAAGCCTCTTAAAAGTATAATGCTATAATTGAAAGTACTAGAACCCTAAAACAAATCCCAATCTAGTTACTTTAGGAAAATGTGAATTTGATGCTACCCCATGAAATTGCACATTGCACTTTATGAAACGTTGGTGGAGCGTGTGTGGTTTACCGGCACACCAATAGGGGTTCATAAAGAGTGGCAATGGGTGTCTCGGGTGTTATCATTGTTGATGGAGCGTGTGTGGTTTACCGGCACATCAATTTGAGATGATAATGGATCCCGAGAGCACCAAGCTAATTTGCATGGTTATTCACACCCGGTTTGTGATCCTCGGCATCCCAGTCACAAACGGTGGGGCATATCCGAGATTAAACATGCTATTGAACAGTTCAATAAATCTCATAAGAAACTAGGAATTCCATTTATAATAAGATTATTTTTCCGCGGTGGAATCGGCTGAATCGTCATTCGCCTACCTTTATAAAATTTGCTTATAGATTACGGCATCCCTCTTCTATGTTGCAAATTGTTATAGTTGGATCCTAGCCTTATTTTATATTGGGTTAATATAAGGACCGACAAGTATCTAATTAAACTTACCTTCTTTTATAGATGTCTTCTGCTGATCAATCCGCTCCCCAATCAAACTCCAGTGTTCCCTCAATCCTCTCACTATGTTCCAAGGTTCAATTGAACGGGACAAACTATAATGACTGGATTAGAAACATCAAGATGGCTCTGAGGTATGAGAACAAAGAGTATGTTCTCGAGACCGAGCTTGTCGATGTCGACCCCGAAACTGCTACTCCCGAGGAAATTGCCTCGTACCAAAAACATACTGATGATGCAACCAAAGTGGCCTGCATCATGATCGCCACAATGAACCCCGAATTGCAGAGAATATACGAAGACTACTGGCCCTATGAGATGCACAAGGAGCTAGCGGAAAAGTTCCGCAAGCAAGAGCGCATCGAAAGGTGCGAAGTGGTCAAGGACTTCACGAACAGCAAACCCAAAGATGGAGAATCCATCTGCACTCATGTGCAAAGAATGCAAGGTTACGTGGAGCGGCTTAGAAAGCTTGCGATGCCTGTACCGGAACAGTTGGCCGTTGACATAGTGCTTAACTCGTTGCCGAGTTCTTATGACCAGTTCAGGCTGGCTTATCATTTGAACAACAATCAGGCTAATATGGCTGAGTTGCATCGCATGCTTCGAGTAGCTGAAGACGGGATGAAGGGTAAAAGTGTACCCTCGGTTAATCAGCCCGTTCTAGCCATTGGAAGTGGCAGAGGAAAGAAAAGGAAGGGCCCTCCTAAACAAAATTGGAGGGAAAAGGTTCAGGCCGGGTCATCCAGTAATGGCTCGAGAACCAAGACTTCCCAAATTCCTTGTGTGGCCAACCCCGATGAAGCAAACTGTTTCTACTGCAAAGAAAAGGGCCATTGGAAGAGAAGCTGCCCCAAATACTTGCAGGATGTCAAGGATGGGAAAGTAAAGCCATCGACAGCAGGTATATACACTATCTCTAAAAACTCACCATCTTCTAATTCTTGGGTCCTTGATACAGGATGTGGTTTTCACATTTGTTCTGATATGCAGGGCCTAAAGGAAAGCAGGGAGGTGGAGCACGGTAGACTGAACTTGATCATGGGCAATAGGAGATCGTCCCCTGTTACCAAGATTGGAGTTTATAGTTTAGTGCTTAGTAGTGAAGTTTGTTTAGATTTATTAGATTGTTGCTATTCGCCAGAAATGGCAAGAAATATTATTTCATTTCACGCATTATTCAGACAAGGATTTCATTTTTCTTTTGATAATAATATTGGATCTATTTCTGTTTTCAAAAATGGTATTTTGAATTTTACTGCTTATCCTTGTAATGGTGTGTATGAAACTGTGAAATGTGTTGACAATCTAGGACAAAGTGTAAATTATATTGATTCTACTAGTGACGTGGAAAAGGCATGTCTGTGGCATAGTCGGCTCAGGCACATCAGCAAGAAACGCATCGCCCAACTCCAAAAGGATGGAGTGTTGGAATCATTCGACCTCAAGTCGGATGATGTATGCGAATCTTGTCTGTTGGGCAAGATGACTAAATCACCTTTCAAAGGGTCTTTTGAAAGAGGTGAGGGTCTATTGGACATTATTCACACGGATGTGTGTGGTCCATTCAGATCAACCACAAAGGATGGCACGCGGTTCTACGTGACTTTTACCGACGATTTTAGTAGATACGGTTACATCTACTTGATCAAGCACAAGTCGGACACCTTTGAAAAGTTCAAAGAGTTTAAGAACGAAGTAGAGAATCAATTAGGCAGGAAGATAAAGATGCTCAGATCCGACAGAGGCGGAGAGTATCTAAGTATCGAGTTCCTAGACTATCTAAAGGAATGTGGAATAGTTTCGCAGTTGACACCTCCCAGGACACCACAGTTGAACGGTGTTGCAGAGAGGCGCAACCGAACCCTGTTGGACATGGTTCGTTCCATGATGAGTCGAGCTTCACTTCCCATTCACTTCTGGGGGTATGCCTTAGAGACTGCCGCCCATATCCTCAATCTTGTCCCAACTAAGAAGGTTGCGAAAACACCTCATGAGATGTGGACGGGGAAAGCTCCCTCGTTGGCACATATCAAGGTCTGGGGTTGTGAGGCTTTCGTTAGACGAGAGACTCAAGACAAACTCGCAGACAGAAGCGAAAGGTGTTTCTTCATTGGTTATCCCAAACAGTCCTTTGGATATCTATTCTACAGACCGAGCGAGGACGTGGTCTTTGTAGCTAGACGAGCAGTCTTTCGAGAGAGAGAGCTCGTATTCAAAGAGGACAGTGGGAGTACCATTGATCTGGAAGAAATTCAAGAGTCATCAGATGACGCAACCTTAGGAGAAACTAGCAACCAACATGAGGATGAAGTTCCTGTTGGACCGACAGATGTATCCTTACCTCTTAGGCGTTCTGGTAGGGTTAGCATGCCACCCGAGTTTTATGGGTTCCATATAACTTCGGATGGGGACACTTTTGTCAGTGATAGGACACTGATAAATTTGGATGAACCAGCTAACTACCAGGAAGCAGTGGCGGGCCCTGAGTCTGCCAAGTGGAAAGAGGCCATGGATAGCGAGATCAAGTCCATGTATGACAATCAAGTTTGGAACTTGGTTGACAATGTACCGGGTCGAAAGACAGTCGGGTGCAAATGGATCTTCAAGAAGAAGACAGACATGGACGGAAAGGTACACACTTTCAAGGCAAGACTGGTTGCGAAGGGTTTTACTCAAACCCCAGGGGTTGATTATGACGAGACCTTCTCACCAGTAGCTAAGATAAAGTCTATTAGGATTATGCTGGCCATAGCAGCATTTCATGACTATGAAATTTGGCAGATGGACGTCAAAACCGCTTTCCTTAATGGGAAGCTGACTGAGGATGTTTACATGAATCAGCCAGAGGGTTTCGTCGATGCAAAGTATCCTAATAAGGTGTGTAAGCTTGAGAGATCAATCTACGGATTGAAGCAAGCTTCTCGCAGCTGGAATCTTTGTTTCCATGAGAAAGTCAAAGAGTTTGGCTTCTCTAGGAGCGAGGATGAGTCCTGCGTATATGTCAAGGCTAGTGGGAGTATAGTCACTTTTCTGGTGCTGTATGTCGATGACATACTGCTCATGGGAAACGATATTCCAACCTTGCAAGATGTTAAGGCTTGGCTTGGGAAATGTTTCGCCATGAAGGACCTAGGAGAGGCTGCCTATATTCTTGGGATTAGAATATTGAGAGATAGGAAGAAGAGACTGATTGGACTCAGTCAGGGTACATACTTGGATAAGGTACTAAAGAGGTTTAGTATGGAAAATTCCAAGAAGGGAGAGCTGCCTATCCAAAGTAATGCGAAGCTGAGTAAGACTCAAAGTCCGAGTACAGACGAGGAAATAGCTGAGATGAGTCGAGTACCATACGCTTCGGCTGTGGGATCGATCATGTACGCTATGACGTGTACTCGCCCTGACGTGGCTTTTGCCTTAAGCATGGTCAGTCGGTACCAGGGTAACCCTGGAAGGGCGCATTGGATAGCTGTGAAAAATATACTCAAGTATCTGCGAAGGACAAAGAACATGGTGTTAGTCCTCGGTGGCAGTGATACCTTGAGAGTTGAAGGATATACAGATGCCAGCTTTCAGACGGATAGAGACAGTGGTCGGTCTCAGTCGGGCTGGGTATTCCTTTTGAACGGTGGAGCAGTTACTTGGAAAAGTTCCAAGCAAGAAACAGTGGCTGATTCTACGTGCGAATCAGAATACATAGCAGCAAGTGAAGCGTCAAAGGAAGCGGCTTGGCTGAAGAACTTTATCGGTGACCTTGGAGTAGTCCCGAGTATTCAGGAGCCCTTGGAACTGTTCTGCGATAATGAAGGTGCGGTCGCCTTGACAAAGGAACCGCGAGATCATGGAAAGTCCAGACATATCGACAGAAAGTACCACTACATCAGGCATAGGGTAGAAGAAGGTCACCTCCTTGTAAAGAGGGTATCATCGGAAGATAATCCTGCAGATCCCTTGACGAAGGCTCTGAGTAGGATTAAGCATAATCAGCATGCTAGGAGCATTGGATTAAGAGATGATATAAGTTTTAGTAATTAGATAGGTTCGAAACTTGTAACAATGTATTGTATTTGACTCTTGTGATTTAATAATAGAGATTTATTATGGTTCACTACTCTTGTCAGTACTTTATCATTGTGTTTCATTTTGCATGTTTTACTTCCTGAATAATTGGATTATTCAAATATCCACAGTCGATTACACTTTAAGGGAGTAAGTGTGAAGTAAGACTGTCATGAATTGGTAATAGATTGTCTAAGGAGTTAGACATTGCAATTGGATTGCTGAACCATTCGTGAGTACTTGGAAATGGAGATTTGAGTATTGGATAAACCCGCGCTCAATGGATTGCTTCATGGATTACATCACGAGCAATGTTGAGACGATAATATCTTTTGATCTTTAAGCTAAGACATATGAGTTATGATTTATTAGACGGTTGTTCATTGATAATATGAAAACGCATCGGTAACTCGGTGTTATAAAACGTATTGTTGTGAGTGATTTGTCTGGTAAAAGACATAAGTATATGAGTCGAAGTTTATTCGTTCCTTGACCCTAACGGGAAACAGATATCTGTAGGCCTCTCGATGATTTTGAAGTTGACTAAAATGGTTGGCCAACCGGGACTAAATTGGTAGTCTAAGAGTCATATGCAAATCGGAAATCGAGGAACAGTGAATCAGACCAGATTGATTTTATCCATGTCTTGGGTCTGAAAATATCTTGTTGGACGGAGGATCATCTGATCACTTATCTTTGGACAGAACTGACTGGGTCAGAGTTCAGACAATTAAAGTCATAGACTTATCCAAGTGGGAGACTGTTGGATTAGGTGTCTAAGCCATGACTTGTAATTGAACTTTTATCTTATGGTTAAAAGCAAAGTCCATTTGGGTTGCCCTCATGGGTGGAGGAAAGATAGTTCAGTAGAGAGAATAGTTGATTTATTAATTGTATAATAAATCAATAGAATATATATATATGGTTTATTAATATATTTAAGTGCTAATATATTAATTAGAAACTATATTAATTAATTGAGATTTAATCTAGAATTAATTAGATTTAATTTGGAGATTAAATTAATTAATTAAAAGGTGCAGGGACTGGTTTGGTATTTATTCAATAGTTGAATAACTGGCCAGGAAAACCAGGGACCAAAAGTGGCGCCACCTTGGAGGCTCCTCCAAGGGTTTGGCGAAACCCTAATTAGGGTTTGGTAAGCCTGGTCCAAGTGGTCAAAAGCCTTGTCCAATTAGAGGCTCCTTAGGGTTTCAGGTGTAACCCTAGGAGGCTATAAAAGGAACCCCCTGGCACCTCATTCTTCACGCCACCTCTCTCTGGATTTACTCTGCTGGACTGATTCTTCCATCCCCTGGGTGTGACTTTCATCTGAGGCAGGATAATTTTGCTGCTGCTTAAAAGGATCATAAGATCTAAGGTTGGTTTTTTCTTGATTCTTCTTTAGAATTGAATTGTATCCTTTAGGTTCTTAGTTCTAATCTTCATAGAAGAAAACATAGATCAATATTAGGGTTGCATGTGAACCTTAGGTTATTTTGTGTTCATTGATTGCATAGAAACCCTTCAGTGGTATCAGAGCTAGCTTGTTTTCTTGTGTTTGATTATGAACTGCTTGAATTGTTTTGTGCCTAAGGGTTATTGGCGAAAATTAACCCTTGGGAGGAGGCCAAAATCGATCCCAAGGCTAGGGTTTCCTAACCCTAGCCGCCACCCTCCCTTGGTCCCCCTTGAATGCTTGATTTGCTTGCCTTAATTATGTGTTGTTATTTTTGGTATCTAAATCAACTAAAATAACTTGAACCCTAATTCCTTGGCTTGTAATTTTCGAAATTCATGGGACCATTACAGGTTAATTAATTTGATTAATTGGTAATCTGTAACCTAGATTTAATTAATTTAATTAATTGATTAATTAAAGGCAAATTAAATCTGCCTTAAGAATTAATTAAAATTTTCAAGAAAATTAGAATAATTTGAGAAAATTAGAATTTAATTAATTCTAAAGATATTTTAATGAGATTAAAATATATCTTATATATATTTAAAATTAAAAGTTAATTTAATATGTATAAGAAAATTGGTTAGTCTACCGCTAGTAAGCCTCATTCACAAAACTGTCCTATAAAGAGGGTATAAGGCGACTGACTATAAAATGTTAGTCTAATGGGTATCTACTCTTACCCACCGCTCTCCTGGTCAGTCGAGTGTCGTTAGCTGAACGGGTATGATAGAACCGCTAAGCCTCTTAAAAGTATAATGCTATAATTGAAAGTACTAGAACCCTAAAACAAATCCCAATCTAGTTACTTTAGGAAAATGTGAATTTGATGCTACCCCATGAAATTGCACATTGCACTTTATGAAACGTTGGTGGAGCGTGTGTGGTTTACCGGCACACCAATAGGGGTTCATAAAGAGTGGCAATGGGTGTCTCGGGTGTTATCATTGTTGATGGAGCGTGTGTGGTTTACCGGCACATCAATTTGAGATGATAATGGATCCCGAGAGCACCAAGCTAATTTGCATGGTTATTCACACCCGGTTTGTGATCCTCGGCATCCCAGTCACAAACGGTGGGGCATATCCGAGATTAAACATGCTATTGAACAGTTCAATAAATCTCATAAGAAACTAGGAATTCCATTTATAATAAGATTATTTTTCCGCGGTGGAATCGGCTGAATCGTCATTCGCCTACCTTTATAAAATTTGCTTATAGATTACGGCATCCCTCTTCTATGTTGCAAATTGTTATAGTTGGATCCTAGCCTTATTTTATATTGGGTTAATATAAGGACCGACAAGTATCTAATTAAACTTACCTTCTTTTATAGATGTCTTCTGCTGATCAATCCGCTCCCCAATCAAACTCCAGTGTTCCCTCAATCCTCTCACTATGTTCCAAGGTTCAATTGAACGGGACAAACTATAATGACTGGATTAGAAACATCAAGATGGCTCTGAGGTATGAGAACAAAGAGTATGTTCTCGAGACCGAGCTTGTCGATGTCGACCCCGAAACTGCTACTCCCGAGGAAATTGCCTCGTACCAAAAACATACTGATGATGCAACCAAAGTGGCCTGCATCATGATCGCCACAATGAACCCCGAATTGCAGAGAATATACGAAGACTACTGGCCCTATGAGATGCACAAGGAGCTAGCGGAAAAGTTCCGCAAGCAAGAGCGCATCGAAAGGTGCGAAGTGGTCAAGGACTTCACGAACAGCAAACCCAAAGATGGAGAATCCATCTGCACTCATGTGCAAAGAATGCAAGGTTACGTGGAGCGGCTTAGAAAGCTTGCGATGCCTGTACCGGAACAGTTGGCCGTTGACATAGTGCTTAACTCGTTGCCGAGTTCTTATGACCAGTTCAGGCTGGCTTATCATTTGAACAACAATCAGGCTAATATGGCTGAGTTGCATCGCATGCTTCGAGTAGCTGAAGACGGGATGAAGGGTAAAAGTGTACCCTCGGTTAATCAGCCCGTTCTAGCCATTGGAAGTGGCAGAGGAAAGAAAAGGAAGGGCCCTCCTAAACAAAATTGGAGGGAAAAGGTTCAGGCCGGGTCATCCAGTAATGGCTCGAGAACCAAGACTTCCCAAATTCCTTGTGTGGCCAACCCCGATGAAGCAAACTGTTTCTACTGCAAAGAAAAGGGCCATTGGAAGAGAAGCTGCCCCAAATACTTGCAGGATGTCAAGGATGGGAAAGTAAAGCCATCGACAGCAGGTATATACACTATCTCTAAAAACTCACCATCTTCTAATTCTTGGGTCCTTGATACAGGATGTGGTTTTCACATTTGTTCTGATATGCAGGGCCTAAAGGAAAGCAGGGAGGTGGAGCACGGTAGACTGAACTTGATCATGGGCAATAGGAGATCGTCCCCTGTTACCAAGATTGGAGTTTATAGTTTAGTGCTTAGTAGTGAAGTTTGTTTAGATTTATTAGATTGTTGCTATTCGCCAGAAATGGCAAGAAATATTATTTCATTTCACGCATTATTCAGACAAGGATTTCATTTTTCTTTTGATAATAATATTGGATCTATTTCTGTTTTCAAAAATGGTATTTTGAATTTTACTGCTTATCCTTGTAATGGTGTGTATGAAACTGTGAAATGTGTTGACAATCTAGGACAAAGTGTAAATTATATTGATTCTATATTGATTCTGAGTAGCTTAAATACTTTGGAACTGTAAAAATGCAAACTTTGTTCAATTTGGCAAGAAGTATTTCATATTTAATAATTAAAATCAGACAATCAATGGTTATAAATATGGTACGGTTGACAGTGTCTAATGGTGTTGTGTTTTGGAAATTTTGTTTATTTTTAGGAAGTAATGAATGAAAGAAGGGCATGAAGGTAATTTTACTATACCTCTGAGTAGCTTAAATACTTTGGAACTGTAAAAATGCAAACTTTGTTCAATTTGGCAAGAAGTATTTCCATGGCATGCGGGACCTACATTCATCAATACAAATAAATCCGAATAAGTTAATTATTTTTACGCGAAATTAATGTGTTTAATATTTTTTTATACAGGGCATGACTTGATTTCGTAAACTATATATCTGTCTTGCTATTTCTTGCAAATTGCCCATATACTTTAATTCTAATTTATAATGGCAACGTACTTTTATTTCTTTACCGGTAGTAGCAATGTAGTTGTTTTTTCCCCAAACAACAACATATTTACTATTATGCTGGAAAACTCGAATGGTAGCGCCAGACCCTCGAGCTCCATTGACAATAGAATTGTGGTTCAGTGAACCACCGATTATCAGCCCTCCCTGCATAAGTTCCCATCAAGATTGAGAAAGTTTTACACATAATAAACTAAAGAACCGTGAAATATATCAAAGCAAGAACACATACATGTCTAACCAAAATAGGAAGGATAGCAAAGTTGGTGACATAGCCCATGCCAGTAACCATAGCAGCTGGTTTTCCTACAAAGTCAGCCACAACATTCTCCAATTCAATATGCAATGCTGTTGTGCCTGAAGACACCAGTGAAATTAAAAGTAGATACCCATTATCAGAATCTGTTACAGAGTAGGGATGATCAAAGAGAATTTTTTTTAACTTACCTCCGTCCACACGAGTAATACATGTACTTGCAGAGTATCTCTTTAATGTCTCAGTTACACGAGGTGTGCAGTATTCATCTGCTGCAACAAAGCCAAGGTAGTTGTATGATCCCAAGTTAAGGCACCTACTTACGTTTGTAGTCCGCCTACATAAAGTGTGCAATTTGCCAATTTATCGCATCCAAAAGTTACATGACATATGTTTTGAATAGTAGAAGAGGTACAAAAAGTTGAAACAAATCTCGACTGGAAACTGAGAATGTGTGTGCAGTCACTCACTGGAGTGTCCTGTTATTGTCATTAGAAACGCGCTCCACCACGTGAAACCAAGCATCAGGAGGGCTCGATATTGCTCGTCCAAAGCAATCCTACGTACACATAAAGGTATGATGTCGTCTTACTCATAAATATGCCGAATCATGTTTTTGTATATGAATTATTGATATTAACTTTACGAGTGGCGTCTCTGGCTGCATTTATGATATATCCAACAAAATACAGTAATATACGATGCATAGTAATGTGCCTGAATACGGAGATAGACGCGGCGGATATAGAAATCTTCAAGCCCTAAACAGATCAGTGCGTATCCCTGATAATATACACATCATGAAGTTTAAGGCACATTAACAAAACATTTCAATAACAAAATGCACACAGATAGAGCCGACGAACCGGAAGATTGCTGGCTTTCCACCAATCAATGAATTTACGGAAGAAATCGCGCAATTGGCCAAAAGCGAAGAGCAAGCCGTAACTGAAATAGATGGCGAATGAGGGTTGTGTGTGTTGCTACTGATAAAGAGGTAAACAGAAGAATGTGTAAGACTGGAAGAAGTGGCGAATAGGGTTTTAGCCTTCAATTTTTGGAAATGCGATGAGATGGTGACGGACAAATGCCATTCTCAACGATTGCCGTCGTTTGTAGCTTCCTGTCACCAATTGAGTAGCCGTCGGGCGCCAATCGGAGTCGCATTCAGTAAGTCGCACACAAATGATTGATATATTAGCGATTGAACATCAGAAAAACGATTTTGGTTACCTCTGAAGAATCGCAGTTGCAGTTGTGAAACGGTGGGAGATGGAGTCGAGAGAATAAAGGTGAAGCGGTGGGAGTTCTGGAAACGAATAAAACATGGTAACGTATTTGGGGCGGCGAAAAAAAACGGATCCAAATTGGATCCAGATATAAACCCGCGTTACAAAGGCAACAAAAAAACGTTACATGAGGAGACCAAAATTACGGGAATTAATTATATACTAGCAAGAGCTCCGTGCTTTGCACGATTTTTTTTTGGGGTTTCGGGTTTCTTTTGTTGTTATTTCCGTGGGTAGATATTATGTCGTTATATGTTTGTGTAAGTGTTATCAAGGATTTTGAATTTTTTTTAAACATTATGTGAGTATTCACATGCAGTAAAGAAGTGTAGATTTGGAATTAGGAGTCATAGATGACTTTCATTGATGATGATAAAACCATGCGTATTATTTACCTGGGAAGAAAAGTTGTTGAATGGTGCAAGTTCGGTAGGGGTAAGGAGATCTTCTTTTGTGATTAAATTAGGATACAAATTAATCAAAGGGCGTAATCTTGGCTTTCCCAATTGTAACACCCGGTTTTTAATAAAACATCTTCATTTAAATAAATATCAATTTATTCAATAATTAACATTTTGAAGATATTTAGAAATCATTTTAAACATCAATTCACCGCATGAATCCCCAATTAAGCAGCATCAGTGTGTACCCGTCATGCCTGTCCGTCATTTCCACCTGTACAACCTGAAATGGTAATTTAAAAGGGAAAGGATAAGCACACGGCTTAGTGAGTTCCAACAACTACACAGCATATCAGCTACACATACTTCACCCATAACAGGAAAAATACAACCACACGTCACATAATCTGCTCTACTCAGTATATTGGATTATAACCTCCTATACGTATCTGCTCGGTAAATCTAATTCCCCTGCTCAGCACTTAGAGCCGCGCATACCCTGTACGTCGAGTCATGCGTATCTGCTCAGTGTCTTGTGCTCGTATCTCTATATTACTCACTACATCGAGCCCACGCACACCATAACCCAACCCATACAATTATAACAGAAAGATATATATATATATATATATATATATATATATATATATATATATATATATATATATATATATATATATATATATATATATATATATATATATATATATATATATAAAAAATAATATACACACAACTTGGTACTATTTACCAACATCTTATAAGCACACAAAAATACGGTAAAGCACATATAACGTCCACACAGTGTAGTGAGAAACTCACCTGGTTGTTGACTAAAGCTTTTGTCTTTTTCCGCCTTGTATCCTCTTCCAACCTTGACTGTTATCACAGTACAAAATCTATCATTTATAAATCTTCCATTCACCCTTTTTAATAGTTCCAAAATAACACTTCATGATTTATCAAGTAAAGAACGGCCAGGTAGAAGATTAGATGGGGTGGCAGGATCCTTTCAGCATTTTAGCCTTTCGGAAAATCCAACAACCAGATCCCATGTAACCGGCCTAGGCACCGTTCTCGTAAATAAATCAATTAGCATTATTTCGGAACAAAGTCTCCATAGCCTGGGTTATCTCCCGGCTCGAACTTGGTTATTTGATATAAGTCAAAATGACTAGCAATCGTTCCCTTCATATTATATGCAAAATACTATTATAATTGTACTAAAGGTTTGGAACTTACTTTCCGTATGTCGAGATAACGATCGCTACCCGAACCTATTGATTTCCCTTTCTTATAGCACCTCTTCCTTACTAACACACTCCTCTATAGTATATAAGTGTTTAGTATTTGTTTTGCCCAAAAATGAGGCTTGGAGCTCCTATTTATAGGCCTCTGGACCCTCTTCGCGTCGCGACGGACCCCCGGTCGCGTCGTGACCATTACGTAAGCACTTACCTCATCGCGCACCTCTCTAGAAGCTTTTTCCAGGCCTCGCGTCGCGAGCACTATTCACGTCGCGTCGCGAGCACTATTCACGCCGCCGAGTTACTATTCATTTTTTTTTTTTGAAAAACGGTCGTTACAAGTTCTCCCCCCTTTATAAGATTCCGTCCCCGGAATCCCCAACGTTGACATACACTTATTCTTCCACTCAATCATTCTCTATTTCAACACAATACAGTTGTATTAGTAAACCCAAAGGATATTACAATACTGGCACATTAATCACCTCTAATCAACTAGGCCAACCTATTGAGACTAATAAGTACTCGTTATGTAATCTCATATACTCACAATACTGACATCATGGATGCAAGGTACTTGTTATGCATCATATAATCATAATCACATGTTCTCCACATCATATTACAACCCCTGCTATTCACAACCTCAACAGCTCAGCTATTCACCAGACACCCGACTGTATGTGTGTTAGAACTGCCAGCCAATAAAGCCTTCACAACACTTGTATGTGGTCCCACCACAATTACTGCTCATAAGATCCACAACACATATGTGGTCTTACCAAATGTGGCCCCACTAAATAAGTGGTCACAACCACAAGTACTATTAACCCCCAGAATAAATGGTCACAACTACAAGTTACCAGTGGCCTCACGGAATAAGTGGTCTCAACCACAAGTACAAGTAGCCCCATAGCATAAGTGGTCCCAACCACAATACTAGTAGCCCCAACTAATAAGTGGTCCCAACTACAAGTATAAGTGGCCCCACAGAATAAACAGCTTTTCGCTCTAAAGGCTTAACGGTTAACACACATACGACTGCACAGCTCTACAACCAACCACATGACACAAAGAATTCTCATATCAGCTCAGCCTCTACAAAATCTCCACCCACCATAGGATACCATATCCATGGTTATCACCACTTAATACTCACATATTCGTCCGCACATCTAATATCAACTAGATATTCAACCAGCTACCGACACAGTTTATCCACGGTTACTTGCCTACGAGTTACCTACTTAAAAGGTATTCACTTAGTCTATTACCCAACACACATATGCTAACAAGATAGTTATCTTGGTCAGTTAGCAATATTTTCTCAACTTATTATTTTCATATTCTAACAGATTTTAAGTACATGATACACTGATATGCTACATCTAACTTACTCTGATACACACGTTGGTAGTATTCACTACCTATGTGAATACCCTTACGCCACACCACTATATCATCCCTACTTTCACGAGTTGTTATTATATGTCCATTCCGTATACACGTACACCTCTTGTACTGGAATGGATAAGACTCTAATTCTGCAAACATACGACACCATGTATAAAATCTTATATTTCTACTATGTACACGTATATCTGTGCGTATACCTTTCACATCTATATATTGCTTTAGTTCACGTATGTCTTCTTCCAAATTATTCCCTCCATCTACGGGATTCCAATTTCTACTAATACGATCACATACATCTTCGGCCTTCGTCATCATCATACTCCAGTCGTCTGACATTCCTTGTAGATAAAATTTGTTAACCAGCAACTGCAAATGACCTGGAAGCCTCACATATATCTCCATAACTGGAATCTGTGACTTATGTTAGTCTCTAAATAACATAACGTCTATTTATAGTCAATCAAAATCGACTATTCTAGCAATCAACATCTTCTTTTTATCATCCACTATCGGTGCTTTTCTTAGTAACGAAGAGACTTAACGTGTCACTTTTGCACACCTCATCCACTATAGTCTCATCAACTGTTCATTACTTAATTATGAAACGTCACTAGATTCTCAATCTCCAGCGTCCTAATTGTTCCCAATAAACTCTATGATTGCCAATCAATAGAATGGACAAATACAGTTTATCAGCATATAAACCAATTAGTTATACCCTTAGTGTATTGGATTCCTTACGACCAACTCCCGATTCGAACGCGGATCCTGTGCTTTCAATAGTAGGAGCTCTACTACTATCTTCCACACCTACCCTCGTTCGTTTCAGGACTTGTCCAGAAGTCCCCAATTCACTTCTCACGATAATTTTACCACCTATACCCCAGGTTGTTTTACGAACATAGTCGTAGAAAATTTTTCACATAAAAGGATTTACGTTATGGATATCAGTTATCAAGGATCATGCAACTTGGCCAACTCAAAAATTCTAGGACTATTTAGTTCCTACTGCCTACACTTTAATGGCATTTAAGCACACATATATTACAGAAATAGCAACAAAGACTAAGCACTTAACCTTTTCCCCAATGACGTCGGCTGACGGTACACACTGCGTCTTTGCAACAACATTCATTTAACCCCTTACTCGAAAAACAACTTATAATTTATTGTAAAAATATTTTCAAAGAAAACTTTTAAGTCTCAAGCTTGAGATCAAAACCCATCAAGTGAGTCTGATTCACTCAAGCCTTGTCTCTGATACCAACTTGTAACACCCGGTTTTTAATAAAACATCTTCATTTAAATAAATATCAATTTATTCAATAATTAACATTTTGAAGATATTTAGAAATCATTTTAAACATCAATTCACCGCATGAATCCCCAATTAAGCAGCATCAGTGTGTACCCGTCATGCCTGTCCGTCATTTCCACCTGTACAACCTGAAATGGTAATTTAAAAGGGAAAGGATAAGCACACGGCTTAGTGAGTTCCAACAACTACACAGCATATCAGCTACACATACTTCACCCCTAACAGGAAAAATACAACCACACGTCACATAATCTGCTCTACTCAGTATATTGGATTATAACCTCCTATACGTATCTGCTCGGTAAATCTAATTCCCCTGCTCAGCACTTAGAGCCGCGCACACCCTGTACGTCGAGTCATGCGTATCTGCTTAGTGTCTTGTGCTCGTATCTCTATATTACTCAATACGTCGAGCCCACGCACACCATAACCCAACCCATACAATTATAACAGAAAGATATATATATATATATATATATATATATATATATATATATATATATACACAATTATATATATATATATATATATATATATATATATATATATATATATATATATATATATATATATATATATATATATATATATATATAATATACACACAACTTGGTACTATTTACCAACATCTTATAAGCACACAAAAATACGGTAAAGCACATATAACGTCCACACAATGTAGTGAGAAACTCACCTGGTTGTTGACTAAAGCTTTTGTCTTTTTCCGCCTTGTATCCTCTTCCAACCTTGACTGTTATCACAGTACAAAATCTATCATTTATAAATCTTCCATTCACCCTTTTTAATAGTTCCAAAATAACACTTCATGATTTATCAAGTAAAGAACGGCCAGGTAGAAGATTAGATGGGGTGGCAGGATCCTTTCAGCATTTTAGCCTTTCGGAAAATCCAACAACCAGATCCCATGTAACCGGCCTAGGCACCGTTCTCGTAAATAAATCAATTAGCATTATTTCGGAACAAAGTCTCCATAGCCTGGGTTATCTCCCGGCTCGAACTTGGTTATTTGATATAAGTCAAAATGACTAGCAATCGTTCCCTTCATATTATATGCAAAATACTATTATAATTGTACTAAAGGTTTGGAACTTACTTTCCGTATGTCGAGATAACGATCGCTACCCGAACCTATTGATTTCCCTTTCTTATAGCACCTCTTCCTTACTAACACACTCCTCTATAGTATATAAGTGTTTAGTATTTGTTTTGCCCAAAAATGAGGCTTGGAGCTCCTATTTATAGGCCTCTGGACCCTCTTCGCGTCGCGACAGACCCCCGGTCGCGTCGTGACCATTACGTAAGCACTTACCTCATCGCGCACCTCTCTAGAAGCTTTTTCCAGGCCTCGCGTCGCGAGCACTATTCACGTCGCGTCGCGAGCACTATTCACGCTGCCGAGTTACTATTCATTTTTTTTTTTGAAAAACGGTCGTTACACCAATTGTGCGGAATTGTTTGGCATATTCCTCCACGTCAGTACGAAGCTTTGAAACTTCTGATTGGAAGGTGCTCGACTCCATTGCCGCCACAAACTCCTCCAATTTTGTCCCTTTTTCAAAAAAAAAATTAATTTTAGAGTAAATTACAGTTTTGGTCATTGTGGTTTACAACAAATTACAATTTTGGTCCTAGTTTTGAAAATTTTGCATCGGTGGTCTTTGTGGTTTCCAAATCATTCATTTTTGATCTCTATGGTTTCCAAATCTTTCACTTTTGGTCCCTCCTTTCTGCTACCTTTTAGGGACCAAAAATGGAAGATTTGGAAACCACAGAGACCATCGGGGCTAGATTTTCAAAACCAGGACCAAAACTGTAATTTGGTATAAATCATAGGGACCAAAACTGTAATTTAATCTATTTAAAACATCACCATAATTACAATTTACAATTTTACCCCCGACTTAAGTATACCTTTGGCTTCACCCTTGATCTTGAGAGCCAATTTTACAGCAAGGTCAAAGAAGTAGACAACTTTAGCAAAATCCTCTTCCACAAATCCACTAGAAGTAAGAGCAGGGGTACCTAAAAAAATAAAAAAATTAGTGGATGTTGTAAGCTAATATTGGTTGATCATGATGAATTTACTAAAATACCCCTCACCCATTCTGATGCCACCAGGAACCATGGCTGACACGTCACCGGGAACAGTGTTTTTGTTGGCGGCAATGTGAACGGCTTCCAATACCTTTTCAACTCTTGACCCGTCAATTCCCTTGGGTTTCAAGTTCACCAAAACTAAGTGGTTCTCTGTTCCCCCAGATACAAGTTTAGATCCGCTCTCCATTAGAGTCTAGAAATTAAAAATTAAAAATTAAATAAGAAAAAGATATTAGTGTACGATGTTTTTGAATTGATTTAAAATGACCATGAGATAATTGGTGTTGGTAATACCTGTGCAATTACTCATGACTTGCTCTTGATACGCCTTGTTTTCTGCTGTTGTTGCGTGAATTTATTAAAAAAGTTGTGATTTTCTGAAAAAATATATTTGAAATTATTAAATGCATTTTGCAACAAACCTGTTTCAAAGCAACTGCCAAGTTAGTGATTGTGTGGTTGTGTGGGTCTCCTTGAAGTCCAGGAAACACAGGCTGGTTGATTTTGTCTTCATAATCATAGAATACCTTTTAAAATAAAGTGTTAGCATTGTCCTTTCAATTTTTTTTCTTATTAAACAAACTTTGAAAATATTTACCTAGTTATAGTACTTCCAATTTTTTTCTTAGCAAGACAACCTTTGAAAAAGTCTACCTAATTATAGCATTGTATTTTCAAATTTCTTTCATATTAAAACGTACTTTGAAAAATCTACCCATGTATACAATTATACTTCGAGTTTTTCTTATTAAAACATTGTACTCTGAGAAATCTACCCAATTATAGCATTGTATTTTCAAAAAAAAAAAAATCTCATTTAGATATTATCCATTGAAAAATCTAACCAATTATAGCAGTTAAAATTGCTTTGTATAACTGGGTAAATTTTTCCAAGTACAGTTTTGTGATAGAAAGAAAATAAAGTAGGATATTGTAATAAACATAAAAATGAAAGTACATTGCTATTTCTTGCATATAACCCTGAAAAAAATTAAATATGAGAAAAATAAGGGAAAAAAAGTTAAAAGTACCTGGTCGTAATCAATGTAGCCAGTGCTCTCATTTAATGCAGCTTCTTTAGGTGTTAGTGGACATCTTCCTGAACTTCTTAGTTCTTCTGCTGAAATGGGCAAACCACCCCGGTTTCCATATCCAAGGAAATCAACAAAGGTAAAGGATCAAATCCAAACCAGTTTCCATATCCAAGGATCTTTAACTGTTGGAAGCAACAATAAAATAGAATTCAATTATAGAAGTTTGGATAATTAATTTTTGAGAAATTATTACTTTTGTTTATATAGAATTTTAGTACCTTGCAACCATCGCTTCCGAATACTAAGACCGTAAGCTTGGTAAGTGGAAAGTCAACAGTCCATCTAAATACACAGTAATCAATAGTGCTGTAATTGTGTGAATTCTCCTATTATAATGCCCTAATAAGGAAAAAGTTCAAAGTAGAATGCTGTAACTCTGTAGAATTTAAAAGTACGACGTGACTGTTATTTAGACGTTTTACATAAACTATCACATAATTATATTCACATGATGATTCAAGGGAAGAAGTAGCTTACTCTTGTTGTCTTCAGCAATGCTAACTCCAACCTTATGCTGTATTAGCAGCACCATGCAACACATGTTCATAACATCAAATAGTGTCCCCACACAACTCTTTTCCTTCCCATTCTTCTCAATCAGCCTCTGTTGATCGCTATATTAATCAAGAGACCTCAAATTACAATATCAATGGATCTCTTGAACAACTTATATGTGAGTGCATTTATTTTTTTTTCATGAACCGATCGAATATATAGAGTTGAACATGCACCAGGCCCAAATATCATGTCCGGTCAACTGTTTGGTCCAATCAGTCCAAAAATAGCCTGGTCTGTAACACTTGATATTTAGGACCAACGGACTGGACCAGTCTAGGCTTTATTGGGTCCATGCTTTACCCAAACCGCATAGGGTTTACCCGGATAGGTCGTGGCTTCACGCAAACCGGTCCTCATAATATCCAGGCTGCGCCTATCGGTCATGGTTCAGTCCGGAGGGAACCACATGGACCCGGTACATCTGACCTCAACTTGATATACTGCGTCCTTGGGACTTCTAATACTTGTAATTGATAAAAACGGCATATAAGGTCTCTTTGATTAACAACTCTTTGGCGTGTTGTACGAAGTAAGGTATAATTAGAAAATTGTAACGAACGTGTTGCAATATTAGCATATAAATTGTAGGCGTGTTGCTGACCTGTGTTCTCAAGAAGGTACATCCGGCTCTTGTTGTTAGGCCAAAACCTGAGGCTCCACAAATTAAAAAGAAAACACAAAGAGACAATGAAAATTAGTTTGACACGTAACAATCTTCAAATCGAGATCGAGAATTGCGGTATCTGATAATTTTGCTTCTTTAAAATGCATTTCACTTAACTTTGTGTAATTTCAGGCTTTCGAATCGGGTTCTAGCATTGAAACCTATGAAAACCCAAATAGGAATTAAATTTAACAACGGAGTATACCTATATCGCATGGTCCACACTTGAGAAGTCTCTATATCCTCCATAGCAATCGAAATTCCATCCCTCAATTCCAGATCGGGGAGGTGAGACTCAGCTTCTTTCTGTAAATCGAATTTGATTCTGATCAAATTAAGCACATCGGAATTGAATACAATTTGAGATAAACGAATAAAAGTGATCGAAAACTAATACCTTGGGCAGCACAATCCTCCCAAGACTTCCAACATCACTTTGCTTCAATACTCAACGGAATTCGTATCCCTTAAGCCAGTTAAGCAAAAAGGATATGCGAAAAAAGAGGAGAAGCAGTTAATTTGTAAAGATTATGCCGATTTTAAAAAGGTGAATCAGCAGAAATATGACCAACAACCCAGATTCAATCAGAAACGTGAAAATCGATTGTGGTTAGTCAAAATAGGATTTTAATGACATACCTGCTTTGTGAGACATCGTAGATCTGGCCCTTGATCGCCATAAGGAGAGGCTTCTAGGATCGTTGCCGTCGTAGGCTTTCAACTCCTCCTCGGAAATCCCGCCAAGCTGAACTAACCTCTGTGTAGATTTTGAATGAAAGAAGGTGAGCGATAACCTAAATCGAAATCCTTACCAGAAAGGAACATCTTCTTGAACTAAGCTTTTGGTGGTGAGTTCGTATGTATCTGCAGTGTGAAAAAGGACGATGGTGAAGGGTTTAAATTTGTCGATTGGTTCAGTCATTTTTTATTTTTGGGCGGTAAGCGATGGAGAAGACGGGAAATCACCACAGTGTTCTTGTAAGAGACGAAAAGTGTAGAAGAAAGAAAATCCACACAGCCAATTTAGCGGTGGAGGAGCAATTGGCGGTGGAAGCAGAAGAAGAGAACACGAGAAGAAGAAGAGAGACAACAGGAAGGAACACGTGTATACTGGATCCGGCGACCCGCGTGTAAACCCGACATGCGAAACACCAAAAAAAAAAGAGTAACAAAATTAACATAAACCCGGTAACATGATGTAATAGGGACAAAAGCAACGCAATTTAAATTATAGAATAATAATCATCACTTGACAAAAATAAGTGCGATCATATCTTTTAAACATTTACTATAGAATAAAATATGTTATGAGCAATGAGTTTCGAAAGATAGTATTCCATGAAATACCTTTCGTGAGAGGTGATATTATTTTGCAAACATGAATACATGATGAACATAATTTCAAGAAAATCACGAAATAAACTAAAAATTACAAAGTAATTTTGTGTGTGTATATATATATATATATATATATATATATATATATATATATATATATATATATATATATATATATATATATATATATATATATATATATATATATATATATAAGCAATCGGGTGAGGACTCTTTTTAAATTGGGAACACATTAAAAAAATTGAAAAAAATAAAAAATATATATAAATAATAAAATGGATCATAGTATTTTATATATATATATATATATATATATATATATATATATATATATATATATATATATATATATATATATATATATATATAGAGAGAGACTCCGTTTCAAGAGAGAACCAATATTTTCTTAGGAACCGTAGGAACTTTTTGACTGAAATTTCTTTTAAAAAAAAAGACATAATACAAATAGTCGTTTATATTTAAGACATTTTGTCAAAAAAAATTTAAAAAATAATATGTATACACGAAATGTGTATATATGCACTTTTTTCGCAAATGTGTATATGATCACGTTTCGTGCACATGTGCACATTTCGTGAAGATATATATTATTTTTTCATTTTTTTTTTACAAAATGTCTTAAATATAAGCGATTAGGTGTATTATGTCATTTTTTTTAAATAAAAATTTCAGTCAAAAAGTTCTTACGGTTCTTAAGAAAATATTGGTTCCCATTTGATATTTAGTATATATATATATATATATATATATATATATATATATATATATATATATATATATATATATATATATATATATATATATATATATATATATATATATATATATATATATATATATATATATATATATATATATATATATATATATATATAGGGTAAAGTTCAATTGAGAACCTAAAAAAGCCTAGGAACCTAAGAACCCATTTTATGAACTTTTTTTCTACACAATATTTTTCGAAAAAAAATATACCAAAATTTTTGTTATGATGCGTCTAGAAGATTTCAAAAAAAAAAATTCAAAAAAAAATCATTTTTTTAATTTTTTTTTTCATATGAGTTTAGGGTTTAGAGTTTAGGGTTTAGGGTTTAGGTTTAGGGTTTAGGGTTTAGGGTTTAAGGTTTAGAAATCTCTTAGACGCTTTAAATAAAAAAATTTGATACAATTTTTTTTGAAAAATATTGTGTATAAAAAAAGTTCCTAGGTTCCTAGGATTTTTTAGGTTCTCTCATGATCTCGACCTTATATATGTATATATATATATATATATATATATATATATATATATATATATATATATATATATATATATATATATATATATATATATATATATATATATATATATATATATATATATATATATATATATATATATATATATAGTTAGGATCTTTTGAGAACCAACTTCATCCCGAGAACCCGAGAACTCCCAAACGGTCAACATTTTCAAAAAACCAAAAATTGGGGCCTCTAAAACGCTCAAATATAAGCCTATTCGGAAAAAAAATTTTCGAAAAAAACGATTTTTTTTTAATTTTTTTTTGAAAAATTTGTAAATGTGCAAAAAACAAAATTTGTCCATGTACAAACTTTTTTATACGTACACTTTTTTTCAATTTTTTTTTTACAAAACGCCTTAAATATGTGTTAGATAGGCATCCATAAAAAAACTTGAAAAAAAATGCACGTATAAAAAAGGTTGTACATGTACAAAAATTTTTTTTGCACATGTACAAATTTTTTCAAAAAAAGTCGTTTTTTCGGAAAAAATTTTCAACGCCCCTGGCCGATTTTGAGCGTCTAAGAGGCCTATGGGTAGGTTTTTTGAAAAAATATCGGTTTGGGAGTTCTCGGATTCTACGGGTGAAGTTGGTTCTCAAAATATCCTAAGTATATATATATATATATATATATATATATATATATATATATATATATATATATATAGTTAGTATTAAATATATTTGGTAAGTATTGTGTGAATGTAGGACCAATTTTTAGCCATTAGATCAAAAGAATGAAGACTGGGATTTGAGGGCACACATTATTATCTTGGGATGACATATACTATATAATTTGACTTAATTAATTATAAGGGCAAATATGACATTTTAATAAGAGAGAGAAATTAAAATATTACCTACATATTAGGTAACTAGGTCAAATTAATTAATATAACTTAATATAAATCAAATCAATTCACAGATTTTATCTAATAATTTCAAACTAAATCGGATTTTTTTAGAATTAGAATTTCATTCGTTTTTTTCCGGTTCGTTCTCATATATTTATTTCATTCTTAAAAAATACAATTACATTCAAAAAGATTTTCTTCGTATTTTGGTTAACTGTGTTTCATTTGAATTCTTAGAGAATTTGTACAATACTGAAATTGAGTATATTCTCAAAGAACTTGAAGGATTGCAACGATACACGTTTACACCATGGTATACAATATTGATTACATTTACAAATGCAGTATGAAGTGTGCATTCTCTAAGAATAAAGTTAGTGTGCATTCTCTAAGAATAAGGTTGTGCTGGTTAGTATGCATTCTGTAAGAACCCGAAAATAGGGGTAAACCTCAATTTTAATATATACGAAAGGGTAAAATCGTCAAAGAATGTGAAAATATGGGAACTTGGGTTCTAAGACCTTTTGTTATGTCATAATGAAGTATTAATTCATTTGAAATTTGATTTAAAGACTCGAGGACAGAAAACAGAAATTTGAGATTTTAAAAGAAACGAAAATATATGTAAAACTTTAAAAATTAATATCCACAAATCCATTAGGATTTGGGAAAAATTTATCAACAACACTTTTGTAGATTTTGATATAATACGAATACAGGAAGAAGATTCAGGTCGTTTGGAGTTATAACGAAGAAGTTATGACGGGTTAAAAATTACCAAAAAGTGACAAAAATGGCCAAAGGGTCATGTTTAAGGGTCTATAACGTATAATCTATTGGGATTCAGACTTAATTCAGTAGGATGAAGTTGTAAAGCCCATTCCTGGCTTTCTACAGGTATAAAGTTTGTAAAAATCCGATATCGTATCTGGAAGTTATGATGCTGTAAAATTTGAGAAAACAAATAGGAAAATACCGAAATTTTTCCTTAGGACAAACTGAAGGGTATTTTCGGAATTTTTTATTTTTGGCTTAATTAAAATCATATTATAAACCTGATATGTGAATATGAGTCTGGAACATTCTTGTTGTTCCTTGTGTGCGTAAAAGAAGAAAAGGAGAAAGAGATCGGGAAGAGGAATTCATGAAGGATTAAGTGCTAGCAACGTTAGATGATCGAATTCCTTGAATTCCTAGTTCATATAAGGTATGATTTCACCATTTTTAGCTAGAAAACACATTTAGGGTTCTTGGTTGATTTTTATGAATAGAAGAAGGAGTGAAGAATGAAATAAAATGTTTGATTTTCGGATGGAAATCTATCCTATGTTGTAAAATTCGTAGAAACATAATACGATGTCCAAATCAGGCGATTCCAGTGCCCATGGTTTCGTCTCGATGTCTTTTTCAGTTCATCAGTTGGGGTCCAGACCTCATTCGGTCGTTTTCCAGGGTTTTCAACCCGATTTCCATGAGTATGATTTCTGTGTCCAATTGTGTTGTGAAATTCTTGTAAAATCGTGTGTTCATTGGATTGTTCTGAAATTTTGTGTGGAGAAGAACCTTGTCATGAGCCATACTCGACCAAAAGGGATTGACTCAGTTCATTGTTTTGGTTTGGACTTTGGTGTGTGCAATCCGACCTCCACAGATTGGTTGCTGTACACCTAGGTCAACTTGTGGGATTTTTATTTCCCAAATGTTCCATGGTTTAGGTCTGAACATTTGATGGGAAGGTCATCCTCATGTCTACAGTGTTTCATCCAGAGGGCTTGATCCAATTCCATTAGGAAGCTAGGGTTCCAATGCGTTCTCTTTGACTGAACCAGAATTGTAGCTGTGCACATTGTCCTTGTTGCACGATTTTTAATTCTCAATTGGCTTATGCTTTGAGTTTGATTTTTGGATGAGAGCTTTATCTTCATGTCTAGTGTAACTCGTCCAAAAGGTTTGATTTATTTCCTTTTAGAAGTTAGGTTGTCAGACCAATCTTGTCGAGCTATGCTGAGTTGTGACATAAATGTTGCTGCTCATTTCCTTCATATTGTGTGATTTTTAATTCTTAATTGGTTTGTCTTTTGGGTCTGAATTTCGGAGGATGGTCTCTTGGTTATATCTAGTATGCCTATGTAAGAGGGTTTTCCTTGATTCCATTCCCAAGTGGAATGGAATTGGTGATTCCCCCCACTAATCCAGATTTGTGACAGATTGCACTGTCAATCTTGTCACTTATTTTCTAAGGTCTTAGAGTGTGATTCAAGTCTCGGTATCTTCTCGAGACTTGTCATGTATTGTGTCTATTTTTCAGAATGTCTGAGTTTGTATCATTCGGGTTTCTGAGTTGGGAGTTATGGTCAGTTCTTTGACTATGCGTCTTAGATGTTAAAAATCTAAAAATGAGTTAATAATGTGATATTAATCTATTAAGATGTAGATTAAGAGGTATTTAATTGTTACTAAGGCTTAGCTTGTATTAACTAGAATGTTAAATGAACTCCTTAGGTATTAAGGAGTAAAGTTGAAGGAAAGGAAAACACAACGGGAAGAAGTGATTCTAGTTAGACTTCTCTAACTAGACAAGGTGAGTACATGAGATATTTTTCCCATTTTGGGGTACATGGCAAGTAAGTATTTTCAGATTTCATATAATATTTTTATGTGTGAAAATATAAGCAAGAATTAAATATTTTCTAGCTTATTTGAAAAGTAAAATGCTATATTTGAAAGTATGATTTGGTTTAAGAGTCAATTATGTGCAAGTTGAGTTTTGGATTATAAACCATATATGGATGATTTTGGCAACAGCCTAAAATATGATAAAAACATGTTTTAGTCAAAAGCTTGGCATTTAGCCATTATGAGTACAAGTAATGTTTCAGTATGCAGAAAGTATTTTATATTTGACAGGTATTTGTAGCTAGCAATGTTAGTAAGGAAACTATGTTCCACCTACCCGGGTTAGGTAAGGAGTCTACTGGGGAAAAGCCCCTTCGCGAGGTAGACTGCCTAAGCAACTTCTACTGTGAGGATTGATCCGTTCTTTCTAGCTGTAGAGACTTGGGGTATCACTTATAGTGATTAATGCCCTAAGTATAAAAATCCAGCAAGTTTATAATACCAGTCCAAGAAAGTAAGAAAGAAGCTATTTTTGCAAAATTATGATATGAAATGATTTTGAAAAGTAAAGAGTTATAGTATGTTAATACTATAAAGTTTTGAAAGATGTTTTATGTTATAAGTTTTATAAAAAGGTTGGAAAAAGAAGTTAAATGTTTGAGTCTAAAACTCATGTAACTCACGAGACATTTTTGTCTTACGTATTCTATTTTTATGCCATGTATTCCTGGTTCAGGTATGAAGATGTAAGATAATTTGAAGTTGTAAAATAGACTCTAAAGTGTGAAGGAGTGGAGCTGGATACAGCTTCCATGTATTGGAGTATGATTAAATCCTTTCCCTTAAATCTTATGGTTGTGTGATACGAATTTGTAACACTCCCTATCGACTTAAACGAATACAATGATTTTTGATAAACCGTATTTTGTAAAATATGCTTTTATGTAACATAAATGGTTTGTGAGAATTGGGGTGTTACACATTCTCTAAGAATAAGGTTGTGCTGCTGGTCTATACAGAACTGTTATCTTACTTTCTCTAAGAATATTAAACAACTAATTATTCTCTAAAAATGCAAGAGAATATTAAACAAATAATTATTGTCTAAAAATGAAAAGATTACATATGAAAGTAAAAAGACATTAGAAATTGAAACAAACAAACCAATAACCATCAAAATCTCAAAACACCTTCTCTATCCTTCGTTTCTATAAATTGAAACCTCAAAACAGTGAAACACCTTCTCCATTCTTCTGTAACTGAATCACCCAATCGAACCATTCTGAAACATTCGCCATAGGAATAAAAATCAGGTACATCGACTTCACCATGTCTCCTTAGTCATTCAAGTTTCAAAACAGAACAATCATCGTTCTTTGTCCATCGTTCAATCCATAACGTTACCTCCTGCAGTAATCTTTTCGCATTCTCCATCAAAATCAAGTCGTCGATGAATTTCACCACAGACATCGATAACATCACCTCACCTAAAGAAAAACCCAAATTACTCAATCGTTACCGGTAGGGTTTGTAGAGGGCATCACCATCGACGGCCGGAGCAGACCCATAATCGATCTTCCGTTCCTCCGATCGTTTCCCGATGCAGACTATACCATCGTCCACTCCGCCCCTTCTTATACGCAACCTCTATGAAACCCTATTAGAAACCGCACAAGCCGTCTGCAATCGTCGACCATTACACGCCGGAAGTTTGAAGTGTGCGATCAAGTATTAGAGTGTCCAATCGAGCTAGGGTTGAGGGAAATTAAAGGTGGGAGAACATCAGCGACACTCGGCCGCACAAGGAGAGAAACACACGATTTAGGTTTCTTTTGGACTACCCTTTGTAGGTATCGTTCAGGAGAGACATCGAGCATTTGTCAACCGGAAGAAAATGGGGTTGAGGGAATCGGGGATAAAGGTTGGGATTTGGGGATAAAGGTTGGACGTGAATTTGATTAATAGTCAAAGTTTTCCATAATTATAGCTTTGAGTCATAATTAGTTACCAAAATTTTAGGTATTTAAAATTAAATAATAATTAATTTAATTAATAAAAGTACAAAATTACCCTTATGAATTGATTGGACCAGAATTGGTCCTACATTCACACAATAATTAAAGATTGTATTTGATCCTATATATATATATATATATATATATATATATATATATATATATATATATATATATATATATATATATATATATATATATGTATGTATGTATGTATGTATGTATGTATGTATGTATGTATGTATGTATGTATGTATGTATGTATGTATGTATATATATATATATATATATATATATATATATATATATATATATATATATATATATATACTATTTTAAAAAGGAAAAATGGTTTCTAAAAATGGAAACTCTTAAAATTAAGAGATACCATTCATTATGCATAATATACAAATTTTAAAGCATATGCAATTTCCAATCTCTAAATACGTATATGACAGCTCTGACCTCTGAGTAACAAAATTCTGGATGTGAGTACCAAACTTCCTCTATTGTAGGACCCTAGACCCGTTCAGCCTGTTATTCGTATTTAACGCCTTTGTTACTCTAAAAATACTAGATATCTCCACCGAAACCACTGCTACAACAATGCCATCTTCACGGCCACCGCCACAACCTCGTCACCAGCACCACAAAATCCTTTTGCCGGTTCATCGCAATATCAGTCACCTCCTCCCTTGCTGCTCTGCCTCAACCTCCTTTAGCTGGTTCAGTTGTCACAAATCACAATGCGGTCTTCATCGCCATATCGGGGTTCACTGTTATGCACTTCAACAATCACAGTGACGGTAGTTCCAGACCGGTCTTCTGGAACCAGATTTATTCGCCATTTCTTCAATCGATTTGATAAATGATGGAGCAATTGATTATGACGAGGCTCTGTAGGTTTGTTTTTTGACTTTGGTCAATGCATTATCGCATCTGCTCCTTTTAAACTGCATCTGCACACGATATTGAGTTTTGATTTTGGGTTTTTGGCGTTTTGTTTAGATTGCTCTCTGAGTCGATTTTGTTTCTCAGAACTGACATATATGGTGTTGAAGGTACTATTCAGCTTAATGTGTGTTCTATTCAGGTATATGAAACTTTGTTGTGATTTTTTTGCTCCAAAAGCCTTCAGTTACATTTTTGCACATTCCTCTCTAAAACCTTCTAATTTATCATGTTTAGCCGTGTTTTTATGACTAGATGCTTCCTTATTGCATTATGTGCAGGTTTTGAGTGGTGTGGCGGTGAAAAAAAGAAGATCTTGTATGTTTTTTTGTGGCTAGAAGAACGATGAGAGACCTAGGTCTCGATGATGATGTGATCGCCACTAGGGATGGGATGTGTGGATGTTGAGGTGAATCTGGTATAAAAAATACAATGGCCTTAGATCTAGCATAAATATTCAAGAACGATGTTTTTATCGGTATTTTGACAAACTTGATTATATGTAGAAATTATCGATGATATCGATTTCAGCATTCTTTTTCCTTTTTCAGTTTGTATATTGATAATTAGACTATTTTGAGGATACTGACTGTACAACGAGAAGGAAAAATGAAGCAGATTGTGGGTTTTCCTATGGCTGGAAGCAAGACGACGGATCCTGATCTCAATGAAGATGTTGCCACTAGGAATGAAAATAGTGTACCTGGGTGGATCTGTTGTAAAAGACATAAAATACTTATGTTTCAAATCACCGTAGGTATATTCTCTTTTCCATTTTTCAATTTATAAATTTTGACTATTAAGAAATGAAAGATTTTTCTTATGTTTTGCATTATCTCTGATCATTTCTTCAAGATGTGGTGACTAAATACAAGGTAATAAAAACCTGTGATAGTTTACATTTCGATGGTGTTTAAGGTTTATTATTTATTATGCATTTCTTTTTGGAAAAATTACACCTTGATTATTCTCTTTAATTGAATGATAATGGATTTAATCTCTATTTTGTTGTCACTTTTGGCAATGGGAAGGCTGTGTTCTCTAGGGTAAATTTTTCGAGGTACAATGTAATAATTAAAGAAGTTTAAAATTTTACTTCTTGGTGATCTAATGAAGCCAAAACATTTAACCGCCAAAATTCCAAAATCCTTGAGGTGTTTATTACATACAATCTGTTTTTATCCTTCTTACCAGTTTACTCTATTTATGAAATATATGTTAGAATATATATGTTTATTACTAAAACTGTTCAGCAATTGTTTATACAAAATCATGGTTGATAAAGTTTAAAGAGGGGCATTTTGGTCAAAACAAGTTGAGATGCACGATCTATGGCTTAAATAGGCAAAATTGCCCTTGGTTTGGCCAGTTAACCTCCTGTACATTCTTTGGCCAGTTATAATCTGTTAAAAATGTAATTTATTATTTAAATAAAGATGTGAATTCCTAAGGTGTAGTTTGTATTAAGTAGTTTGGCTTATCTCTTTATTGGGTATTTGTTTTAATTCAATGAACTAAAATGGGAGATGAGTTGAGTGCTTTACATGCTGAAATCGTTTTGTAGAAGATCGTCAAACGTTAAATGCATGAGTTTTTGAAGATATAGTTTTTCGCAATAAAGCAGATAAGTTTTGATTTTGGATGCATTGAGGTCTATGGTACAACTACGTAACTTAATTAAGAGTTGTACTATAGTTAGATGTTTGCATCTTGTAATTGTGTAATAATGTTTTTTATTTCATGTTTTAAAAGTTGTAATGTATATGCTCTATTAACTAAAAAGGCAAAATGTTTTCTATTGTTGCATTTGTAAAACATAAGCATATATACATAAGAATAATTGTAAAAAAAACTGGGTGGTTTAAAATTTAAAATGGACATAGAAAACATTTGTTAAAATTTTGTGAGTTTTTGAAAATATCTTGCTTTGTAGTGGTTAAACTATAAAATTCAACCAAAATGTATGAAGTCTTAATAAAATACATTCTTTTTTACTTAGAAAAGGGAAGTCGAATTATACCATTATTAGTTACGGTTCTTGAATTATACCATGTAAGTTATAATAATAATAATAATATTAATATTAATATAATAATAATAATAATAATAATAATAATAATAATAATAATAATAATAACTAGTGGGGAACCGTGTTCCGCACGGTTTGTTTTCTTATTGCGTATTCAAAGATTGAAAATCACACCATGTTTTTTTACATGTGTAATTACTTTTGAGAATGATACAACTTTAACACCAGTTGCTGAAATTCGAATATTAAAATATGCATAAAAAGATTAAATCAAGATTATATTGTTTTATTTTAAGTAACAGAAAGATATTATATGTACCAATATCCCGTGGGTACAGAAAGATATTATATGCAACCCAAGTAATTATCGTAACCAATCTCGTGGTTACAACCACCACATACTCTAAAATTTAAATATGCATAAAAAGATTAAATGAAGATTATATTATTTTATTTTAAGTAACAGAAAGATATTATATGTACCTATATCCCTTGGGTACATATGGAGGGTATGATGGTTAAAAGTCATCTTGATTTGATTTTTGCAGGATCATTACCATTTCCTGGTTGCCACCAGGATCATTAGCAAAAAGTTTACCATTTGGTTTCTTTAAACCTTGAGCCAAAGAAAGTGCAATTGGTCGATCTAATTCTTCCTTTTCTTTCTCACTCCTTGTACGGTTGTCCTACATGAATTTCTTGCATTAATAATTATAATAATGAAAAAAGGGGAAGATAGTATTTACCAAAGATCTACTAATCACCATAATATCTATGCTCATTTCTTTCTATTACAGCACTGTGATTTAAAATTGTCTTCTTGTTAAGGCATTGTACTCTGGCAAACTCAATCCAGTTATAGCATCGGACTCTCAATTCTTTCTTATAAGGATATTGTAGCTGGAAAATTTTATACAAATATAGCAGTGAAAGTAACTACTTTGTATTTGAAACCATATGCTACAATTGGGTAGTTTTTTCAAAGTATAATGCCATAACAGGAAGAATTGAAAGTAAGATGCTATAATAAACATAATATGAAAGTATATTGCTATTTTCAGCATTTAGTCCTTGGAAAAAATCTCTTTCTGGGCTCGCTTCTCTCATCTCTAGTTTTTCGTCTTACCTTGTGAAACGCCGTACGACATTCTTTTGATCTTGTCCCAACAAATGGAACATTAGATTTTTCTAGAAGCTCCTGAAGAGTCGATGATAAGCAAAAACCGCAGACCCATAAATTTATTGGCATTATAGGTACTATATAAATTATAATTTTTTCTGGATTAAATAACTAAAAGATTCTTTGAAATAAACAACGGCATACCAGAGTACCGAGCTCTTTGACATCTAGTGAATCCAAATGAGAAGGGAGATTCTTTGCAATATTAACTTCATCCTTTAATGTTTTTATGAAATAAGCTTCTTGATAAGTATCACCAAACTGGCTGAATGACAGACATAGTCATCAAAAACAATATTTTTTATTAGGAAAATAAAATAGGAGAATATAAGTGAATTAAAACCAACCTACGAAATCTCCAGTATTACACGTCACTAGAGTCAAGGGTACATCCATCTTATCTTCATGTCTCAAACTTTCCCACAAATCTCATACTCTTCAACCCATAAACTCCTATACAAACCAAATAAACACCATTAGATTTAGAGGCACCAACAAACCATACAATGTTAATCATCAAGAATATGACTTCAGAACCATTTCTATTAACTATTAGTTAATATTTAAAAGGAAAAAAATCATTTATCTAAAAAGTATGTGTCATTAGTACCTTGATTCCAGCTGGGGTATTTCTAGGTTACTGGTGGTAGTACTACCAAAAAGGCTGATACCGGAGTTAAACTTATTCATCTTTTCGACTGGTTTTAGTATTTGGAAAGACCACATTAGAGTTTCATCCACACTCATCATACCAACCGCATTATCAAATTCCCCACAATAATTTGGTGCAGAAAACACGGCTACAAGTTGTCAATTAGCAAAAAACTCGTACCCATCTTCCACCACCTGGAAAAAATGTTGCTGGCTTTCATTACAAATAATGCCAATAAATTTGATGCATTCCACATTTCCTAATCTCATGAACATGGATCGTAGATGTAATTTAATACAAGTATTTACCGAGAAGGGCGAAATGCTTTGTTTATCTCATACTCTTGAACCCATAAACTGCTAACGGCAACCCATTATTTCAAGCAACTGGATTCCATCAACAGAATAACCCAACAATGTCTCCCAAACATGTCAATGATAAGAAATTAGGGAGGTTCTGTAAGTACAAGTCTCACAGCGCAGACTAATGTTTCATTTAAGAGACTAAAGTTACGCCTGACCCTTACTATATCGCAGTCTCTCTTTGAGGTCCTGTGGGGTTTTGAGTCTAACCATCGACACAGGCACGTTGGTGGTTCGCAGTTCTCTGCCTTATGGCTGTGATATGTCCACCGTTAAACAAAATACAGATATGCAATATGATTTCACAAAATTGAGATTATTAGGGTTAAGGAGAAAGAGGAAAACATACCTGAAGCCGTTAAATCGAACCCGAGCTTCATTGCAAATCCGATGGGCGAAAGAGACTGATTTCTAACGAGAAGAAAAAATAGAGATGAGTTAATTTCTCCCAAATCTGAATTCGACCTCCCAACCCTCTAATTGCCAGAAGCGAACAGCACCGATTGCGAGATTGAGGGTGTGTGGGTGTGCCGCCATTGAACAACGATTTCCAGGGTAAGCAAACACAGTGAGATGCAATCGGTGAAAGAAGTGTTGTGGTTCGTAGGGATTCGGACGGAAATTCAAAACGATTTGGGTTTCTTCAACATGCACCGCATCGGAAAACCCTTGCCATGTAGACAGTGGAATGACGATGGCCATTTCTGAGAATCGCCATGAAAATGGTGTAGAAGACGCGGAATGGACGAAGCGGTGGTATAGAACCCAAAATCGAGATGAAATCGGAAAGCGAAATCCGGATCCGAATTTAACCCGCGTTACATAACCCGGAAAAAAAAAACGTTACACAACTTTGGTAAAAATACGCTTTTTAATTAATAGATAAATAGGTCATGTCGTTTTAGTGCAGAACAATATACTACAACCAAAAAAAAAAAAGACAATTATTATTTTACTTAACTTTCTTTCAAAAACTATTAAAAATTTGTTTTATAGTATGCTCATCATCGATCAACAAAAGAAAAATATTAACCGGAAGAAAATTATTTGTTTATTCGTAAATGATATTCATATACAGCTTATCAAATCGGATTACCAGAAAATCGAATAACTCATACTTAAAGAAAACTAATCGCGAGACCTTGCTCCCCTCTCACCCTTTCCCCTTGGTTCCATCGTCCGCTGCATTATATAGATACAAACTAAATAACCCAAAAACCGGATAATTTATAACCTAAAGGAAACTAACCATGGAAAGAAAACTAATCGTCGAACATTGCTCCCCCCTAAATTAATGTCCCGCCGCATTACGCGGGCACACCACTAGTATATATATATATATATATATATATATATATATATATATATATATATATATATATATATATATATATATATATATATATATATATATATATATATATATATATATATATATATATATATATATATATCAAACGTTATTTATCCACTTGTAGACCAGCCTGCAAAAGAAAAATTGTAATATTTAAACTAAGAAAAGATGGTGGAAAAATATAAACAATCGTATCAAGTTGATGATATAAATACGAGGTGGGAGGAATCGATGTCAAGTTGAGGGGAGTGGACCCTATGGCCTATGGGTCATACAAATTAAGTAGTCTTTCATTTCACAAATTAATGTACTAACTAGTGGGGACCCGTGCTATGCACGGAGTATGACATTGTACTTTGAAAAAACTACTTAATTATAATCAGCAACTAAGATGTTCTTACACATGGATGATGCTCAAGGTAAATGGTGGTTAGCTTCTCTCTAAAATCAGAAACCTCCTCAGCAACGCCATCCAATGATGCCAGCTGGTTGTCATTCAACCATAAATCCTCTAAGCTGCAAATAAAAAAATAGCAACATACTTTCATGGATTTGTTTATAATTGCACTTTCAAATTTTTTCTTAATTGACGGTTAATTCTACCTAATCATAGCATTGTACTTTAAGTTTTATTCTTATGAAGGCAATGCTCGGGTAGAACTTTCAAAGTACAATGCTTAATAAGAAAAAAGCTGAAAGTACAATGTTGTAATAGAAAGAAACAAAAGTGGGATGCTATAACATACAAGTAAATGAAAGTACGTTGCTATTTCTTTCATTTAGTCCTAACAATAAACATACCAAGCACTTGTTTAGCTGTTAGCCGAAGCTTTGGATCAGGTTCCAACATTTGGCGTACAACACTTTTGGCACATTCAGAATCATCATCAGGTTACAGGTAGCAAACTTGTAAACCGGAAATTTTTGGTCCAAGGGTTAATTACAAAAAGACATCATAATCATCATCAGGTTACAGGTAGCAAACTTGTAAACCGGAAATTTTGGTCCAAGGGTTAATTACAAAAATGGTCCTTCTATTGTCCAGATTTGTTTCAAGGGTAAATTAGTCATTTTAAAAAAAAGTTAACAGGTCAAAAGTTAGATTCAACAGCTGAAGGACCAACCGTGCAACTTTTTCAAACCATAGAGATCACACGACTCACAAAAATTGCATAAGGACTACATATGGTCTTTTTTTGTAAACTGTAGGGACATTTATGTAACTTTGACTAAATAAAAACCGTTACAGGAAGAATACTCTTTTTTTTTGTAGAAACCAATATAACGTCTCTA
The DNA here is from genome assembly GCA_023525715.1 of Cichorium intybus. Lineage (NCBI taxonomy): Eukaryota > Viridiplantae > Streptophyta > Magnoliopsida > Asterales > Asteraceae > Cichorium > Cichorium intybus. The sequence goes on along the minus strand of CM042014.1, from coordinate 7,128,367 downwards.
AAACAATTAAAGTGGTCTAAGCCAAATATACAACATTTCAGGAGAGGTAACCAATTGAATATAAGTGGCGACAACTAATCAAACAGAACACCGCAAAATAATTACAAAAGAAATCAATCAAAATATTTCATAGAAAACCTTACTCGGTACTTCCAAGGTTTATGGAGCCATCTTTCATAAGCTTCACACTTAGACTGTTAAATCTTCCTCTTGAATAATGTCTAGAAGCTTTTCTCCAATCCGTTCCTGTTTTCATCATGGCAACAAACTCCTCATAGCTGATTTTCCCATCCTGCACCATTCAATACAATAGTACAAGTCAGATTGCAAGATTTAAAAAATACATCAAATGCAAAAAATAGCAACGTACTTTCATTGTTTTTTCTATTGTTTTTTCTAGGGTTTAAGACAAGAGAGGAAAGTATGATGCTATAATAAATGAATGAATGAAAGTATGTTGGTATTTAAAGGAAAGAAATGGTGTTTTATTGACCTTATCTGTGTCAACTTCTTGGAAGATGTCATTAGCAATATCTGCAGAATTATCATCTCTGTCTTCTTTTAAGATGTGTTGAAGCTCATTGGGCTCTATGAAGCCATTACCATCTTTGTCAAAATATGAGAAAGCTTTGTGTAGATGTTCATCATTTGCCATTTTTCTTAGGTGTAGTGAAATGGCAACAAATTCACCATAATCTAGGGTTCCTTTTCCATTTGTATCTACCTGCAACATATAAACAGATTTTGAAATATTACATTATTATAGTGAATGGATTTATTATTATATGTGAACACAATGCATACTTTTAACTCTGTTCTAAATATTACATCATCATAATGAATGGATTTATTATTTATATTATAAAATTTTAAGAAATAATAAAAGCTCATTAAAACCCAAATATTATTATAATAAGTTAGTTTAGGAATATGTTTATAGATGAAGAAACATATACAACAATAGCAAAAAAAAAAGAGAAAATACGTGTGAAAATATTACTACTTTTTAAGGTAAATGAAGAAAAGGCAAAAAGTTTGACTCACAGCTTCAATAAGCAATTGTATTTCAGATTCTGCAAGCTGTGAATTCAACTTTTGCAATCCGGTTTTTAATTCTTCAATTGTAACGGTGCCATCATCATCAGTGTCAATCTTTTTGAACATTTCTTTAATGTCTTCAACTTCTTCGTTTGACAAGAAATCAGTAGTCACCTATACAATAGAAAGAAAAAAGAACATCACAAAAACAGTTTAACGCATACTTTATTAATATGTGTCCATTTGTTATGCAAAGAAAAAAATAAAACTAACCCTCAAAGCCTTTCTCTTGAATCGATTCATTAATGAGAACTGCTTTAGTCTCGAGTTTACAACATCACCAACAGGAACATTTGGAGCCTTTTTAGCATTTTGAAGCCAAGAATGTTCTGAAAAGAACATGAAAAATAACTACAAATTAGGTTTCAATTTTTTAAGTTCACACATCAAGCTTTTCATGATACAAATTGTCAATTATGCTTTAACGATAAAGGTAAAATAAAAAAACAGCAACATACTTTCACGGATTTGTTTATAATTGCACTTTCAACTTTTTTCTTAATTGACGGTTAATTCTACCTAATCATAGCATCGTACTTTAAGTTTTATTCTTATGAAGGCAATGCTCGGGTAGAACTTTCCAAGTACAATGCTTAATAAGAAAAAAGCTGAAAGTACAATGTTGTAATAGAAAGAAACAAAAGTGGGATAACAACAAAAATAAGAACAAAATAAAAAGGATGGTATTTGGTATTTTTTACAAGAGAGTGGTTGGACTTCCAATACCAAGAGTTGTACATTATAAATCAAACCTCTTGTAATTAAGTTAATTAAGACCACGGGATTAAAAATTACCCTCAAGAGTATGAAATTGATACAAAACAGGTGCAATCGTCGCAGCCAAAAGAAACCTCAGGAAAAGGATTTGAAGAAACTGAGCTACAAAATCATCAGTCTAATATATGACATTAATTAAAAACCGTAACATTAATATGACAATTTCATAAAAAGACTTTAGTAAAGGTAAAGAACTTAGGAATTAAACCTGGTGTGGATCGTGAAGCGTAGCTTTTGTTTCATGACATTAAGAGTTTGACTCCACTTTTATACCAATAATTTCAGAAAGCGCATCCTCCTAACACCTGCAGTCCATTATGAAGATTGTGATAAAAATATTAAACTTACTCTTCTATATAATTCAATAATATTTTCCTCATCAAATGGCGAGTATCCTGCCATAAGTACAAAAAGGATAACTCCACAAGACCATATGTCACATGGTGCACCATTATAACCTTTTACAGTGAACACCTAAAAAGAAATTATTTTGTGAATAAATATTTTTTACATCTATAAAGTTCAATGCTATTAGTGTTACCTCAGGTGCAACATAGTTTGGGGTCCCATAGGCCGTACGCAACATACCATCTTCCTAAAATTACAAATATTAATTTAGATATCATTAACCAAAAAACAAATAAGTTTTGCAATGTCTGTGAGTTTATACGTAGCAATTGTTGAGACAATCCAAAGTCTGAAACTTTAAGAACATCATATGAGTCCAAGAGCAGATTTTCAGGCTGTAATAAGAAGAAAGGGTATATAAGTAATAAACCATTTCATTAGTTATCATAATGATGAACAAATAAGAACCTTGACATCTCTGTGATACACGCCTCTACTATGGTAGTAATCGACAACATTGATGAGTTGCTGAAAGTATCTGCGAGCCTCATCTTCTTGAAGTCTGCCATGTTTGGCATGTACTAACATTAATTTATTTTGAATTTTATCCAGAGAGAACAAAGAAAGATTATAAAATGATCACCTAGTTAGTTAGTATTATTCCATAACTCTTCACATTGCTGAAGCATCTCGCCATGATTAGAAGTCAAAGCACACGTAAGCCTCTTTAGCTGTAATTCCATTGACTGCATATCCAACAAACTTGTCAATCGAATATTCATTCTTTGTGTTGATAACCGAATAATCTGGATTGTGGGAACAAAAATTAAATCTACAAAACCTTTTTTCAGATACATCAGAATTAAGAACCATGGTTTAGTTGCCCATAAAAAGAAGTGTTCCTTTTATATACAATTTCAGACCTTTTCCCTCGTATGAATCAACTGCTTAACATGTATAATAAACACTAAATTTACCTTATGCAAATAACCAATTTGTAGCTTGTGTATTTTCGTTGCTAAGTTTCACTGTGACATTTCATCGAGCACCTGCCATGTAGATCATTAAACATAAACTGTTAGTACACTAAACATAAATTTAAAGTGAAGTCGGAGATACAGAGAGATGATTAGGGCTTACGTGAATGCCGAGGATTGAAGAGCAGAAAGGGCGGAATCAAGAACGTGGACCCATGATCGCAATGGAAGGTCCATGTTTACCCAATTCTGCAGTCATTTCAAATCCAATACCAGACCCACCGCCTGTGAACAATCCCACTTTCCCCTTCAGTAATAAAGGAGCAATCGACGAAAAATCAATACAGGGTGAGAGTGGAGAGGAAGGAAGTGGTGGTCGATGGTCGCAATTGCAAAAGCGGTGGTGTAAAAGACGCAAAATCGAGGAATCAGACGCCAAAAATACCTTCCGGAAGAACAAAGAGAAGCACGATCATCCTAAAGAAGACGGAATTGTAGACATGCAAAGTGGCAAAACCGACGAACGATGAGTACTGACGGAGCAACGGACGGGAAATCGACGAAGTACACATACAAGGAGAAGGGCGTCGGGATTGGGGACGACGTATTCGACGGTGGTGTATTGGAGGTAGAGTTCGGCGGAGACTTTGGTTTCGGGGACAGAGAGGTTGCGGAAGAAAAAGTCGACGACGGAGGTGGTGGGTGATTGTGGGAGAGAAAGAGTCATAGAAGTGAAGAAATGGATAAGACAATAACAGCATAAGGATTTACCCGAATTGCATAAAATCCAAACACCCGCGTTACAAAAAAAAATGTTACAATAGAAACTAAAATAACGCTAATTAAATAGATATATAATATGATGTTTCTTAAAGTTAATTTTTCATTGACAATATGTTAATTATATATAAAAAATATGCTCCATTTGTATAGCCGTTACACAAATAAGATTATAAAATATGTAAAATATTATTTATATGCAGATGTATGAATGTGTATTTAAAAAAATTATAAGATTTTAATTATTTAAAATAAGATAATCGAAAATAATGTGTATTGTAGGAGATACTATTTGAACATCTTTTTATCAATTAAATTCGTAATGCAAAAGATATTATCCTTAAAACTAATAATAAACCCAATAAAGATATTATTATATTTCTTCTGAGAACGACAATGCATTCTATGGTGAGTAACAATAAGACCAAGTGGAGCGGACCAAGTGATATGTGCGGTGTTTGATGTGGCTTCACCACACCGTACGGAAACACCATCTCACTTGGTGTGGTGAAGATGAGGGGTTGAGAAGTGTGGGGTTGGAACACCGCAGGGGAACTCTCATCTCTTTTCTCTTTCTTTTATATATATATATATATATATATATATATATATATATATATATATATATATATATATAAGTGAGTGGTAGTGAGGGTAGTGAGGGATACCATTTCCTAAAATTTAAAGGGTGAGGGTTAGTGAAGGAAATGTGAAGTGGCGCCTACGTGACACTCCAACCCCTTGGGATGAGGGGTCACGGCTCCTCTTCGTCTAATAAAAGTGTAAAAAAAGTAATAGAAAATCAAACCCCACACCAAACGACATAGTCAGGAAAAATGAAATATCTAAAGCAACACTGTAACACCCGGTTTCTCATACAAAGTACACCCAAAAATTTTCAAACAATTTACACATCAAAATGGGTATACTTGTAATCAAAGCACGGATCAAGATGTTATCATCACAATAATTACATAAAAGGTCCTTACAATCTTAACCAGCCATTACAAATAAATCTACTTCAATTAAAAAGACAGGCTCTAAGTTGTCCATCTTTCTTTATCACATGCCTTCCCCTATCACAGCTACAGATACCTGCAAAACAACAAACAACTCATGTGTAATGTAATCCCTCTCAGTAAATATCTTTATCATTCTCTTTTGCTAATCTCATTATCAATTATCCACTTTCTCTTAACTCTGAAATCTGCAAACATATTAGCTTTACAATACCAGTTAATATTTAATAACATCAATTCAATAAAAATACCACGCTTAGTACTACTCGTAACTCGACCACATTCTCACATATATTCATTTTTAACAACCAACTTATACTCAATCATAACAATTCTCATGCCTGTAACAATTAAACTCAAAGACTCTTTAACTCAACCAATTCATCATATACTCTACTGTTATACTCAATATAGATTGCAACTCATCTCTTGTTATCCACAGATAACATAATCACTCCAACTCTATTCCAGCTCAATAGCCCTAATGGCTATGCAATTTGACTCAAAACTCTTTAATGTGACTACACTAACATCTACTCTGTTTATACAATCAATATGTATGTTCAACTAGGTTGTGGTTATTCACATATAACAATTTACTCCACAATTTGATTACGACAATAACAACCTAACTTATATATATATATATATATATATATATATATATATATATATATATATATATATATATATATATATATATATATATATATATATATATATATACATACATATATATATATATATATATATATATATATATATATATATATATATATATATATATATATATATATATATATATATATATATATATATATATATATATATACTCAGTTTACCACAAGGTAGAATTCTACTTAAGTACATAAGAGTACTCACCTGATAACAACTTAGTGTTTGGAACCACCGATTTACGCATACCGGGCTCCTGTTCGCTAGACTTGGTTATTTCACCATAGTCTAAATCAATTCTCCAATATCCACAATCATCTCAATTATATCTATCTCAAAGATATATAAATCAAAAGAGGAAACAAAAGAGTATAAATGGTAATATTAACTCAATATTTACCGAAACCCCCAAATTCGCGGTTCTACTAATTCAACCGTAGAAACTCGACAATAATCTCACAAATCACTCTAAAGGCATCTACTAACAATCTACTAACAACATATATAACAATATATGGCAAAATCATGAAATTGAAAGTTAGGGTTTCAAAACCGCAAAATCAAGAAATTACTCACCTTGATGATTTAGGAATCATGAGCGTGTTTACGGGGTTAGATTGAAGTCTCCATACGTTTCCCCACGCATCCCCTGGCTCAATTTGGCAGAAAATCGCCTTAGGAAGCTCTGGATATCGAAATGGGTCTATCTTTTCCGAAATGTGCATTTTCTGCACTTTATGTAGTGCTGTCAGGCCTACACGACCCATGCACGACCCGTGTAGGGTCACACGACCCGTGTAGGTCTGATTTGCCCACGGACTGCTTCTTGAACAAATCCTACACGCCCCGTGTAGGCTCACACGCCCCGTGTACGTCTGAAAGGCTTACTGCATGCTTTCTTAATGAATGTTACACGACCCGTTTGACCATACACGACCCGTGTAGTCTGCTTTGGTATATTTCAACTCCTAAACTTTACTCAATTGGGTTTCTAATCACCCAAACTCATACAACAACCTACCTAATTAATCTTAATCACACCAAGATTAACTCAAAATCTCTATAATTTAAAAACACGGTATTACAAGTTATTACCCCCTTCAAAAGATTTCGTCCTCGGAATCTCTTGAAATAGTTATGGTTTATACAACCACCTCACCACCGTAATTTAACATTACTTATGCTAATGATATTATCCTTTCGTCAGCTCATATGACATATACATACTGTCACATCTCATTTACTCATAATATAGGTAATACCCGCCATCATTCTCACAAGATGATCTCTATATATATATATGTTCTTTACAGAACTAAAAAATACTACCTAACTACAGAACTAACATTTCCACCCTTAGATTTATAAATCAACGGTTCACAAAAAACGTAATAAATAAAATCTTAGAAAAATCGGGTAAGGGTAATTTCGGCATTGCAGCTGAAAGATGTGATTCGTTCCGAAAATAAAGGAGCCATCTCCAGTGGTTTTTTTCAAAACAATCAAAGAGTAATTTCTGGTTCAAAAAACGAAAGAGGGTTTAGAGTAGAGTCTCGTTCTTCAATTGACGTGGGTTTCGTTTCTTCGAAAAACGAAGGGGGTTTAGATGAACGCGCAAATTGAAGCGGTCGGCTATCTCCATTACGAAGCAATTAACGATTATAGCACTCCATTGCGCACCAACCGTCCTCGATTCCGCTCAATCATTCTTCTCCATTGCGCTCCTAGGGTTTATCGCAGTTATATAGATTGATGTTCATTGATGAACATACGTTCATCAGTGAACATAATGATTGAAAGATGTCACGTAACAATATAGCACCACACGAATAAAATTTTTTGTAGGTAAATCGATAAACAAAATGATATTTCAAACTTGCATAATACGATCATTATACGTACATTACACAAATATGAAAGTAGTTTGATGTTCATGGATGAACATATGTTCGTTGGTGAACATATGTTCATTGGTGAACATATGTTCATTGATGAACATATGTTCATTAGTGAACATAATGTTTTACAGATGAAATACGATCACGTAACATAATAGCAGACATACGAATAAACAATTTTGCACGTGAATCCATCAACAAAATGGTATTTCGATGTATATTGTTACTACTGTATGATTGAAACAACTAATTTTAAACGAACATGACTATATTTGATGAATATTACGATTCAATAAGCAAATTAAACCCTAAGAAGATTTACATTACCTGTACTTTCGTTGCTACTGTTTTCAATTGCTGTATTGCTGTTCTCGAATCGTCTGGATAATCCATTCCTTAATATGATTCTCAATCAATTCAATTGAAATTGAGGATTCGATCTTATTGTTAACGAAATATGCAATAGATTCAATTGAAATTGAGTGTTCGATGGGTTTATGATCATTGATGAATTCTGCGCGCAGGATAAGAACCTTTAATTCAGTAACAGAAATTGGGATATGGATATTAATTGGACCATCATACCCTTTATCATCAAAATTAGATCAACGGTGAAAAATATAGTTCTGCAGTTAGGCAGTTTATTTTAGTTCTATATTGAACCCATCCCTATATATATATATATATATATATATATATATATATATATATATATATATATATATATATATATATATATATATATATATATATATATATATATATGATAGGGTTCAAATGAGAACAAGTAAAAGGTTAAGAACCGTGAGAACCGATATTCACACATTAAAAACATGTTTTTTACGTTTTTTTTTGTTTTTTCACACTTGTTTATTATGTGAAAATAAATTAAACTTAATAATTTTCATTATTTATTAATACTTTTTACACTATTCACAATATGATAAAATTTCTAGTAATTAAACTGTGAATATTAAAACATAAATTTTTTTTTTGAAACACATCAATATTGATATTTAACAGCAAATGAAGAATAATTATATATATTTATGTGTTTGGTAATTTTATTTTGATAAAAAACAAATGTTAAAAATATAAAATACAACGTTATTAAACTGTGAATTAGTGGTTTTCACGGTTCTCAACCTTTTAGTGGTTCTCATTTAAACCCACACACACACACACACACACACACACACACACACACACACACACACACACACACACACATATATATATATATATATATATATATATATATATATATATATATATATATATATATATATATATATATATATATATATATATATATATATATATATATATATATATATAACTTTCCATAAAATATTTTTTTATAATATACTCAATCTAAATACTCTCCCGGTACTTGTTAATCTATTTACTTATAGATATTTATTTCCATTCAATTGTGTTTCTTAAGCGATGTAAGATAAGAAAATGACACAAAAAGCATAATATGAATGATAGTTTGATCCCACATTATAATTATAAACAATTTAAGAAACTTTTTATTATATGAATAAAAGTCTCACCCAAAGTTAAAGCAATTTTATAAATCATTGTTCATTTTGTATTGTCCGAAATGTTTTCAAATATGAATAAAGTTAAATGAAATATATAGATAAAAGTTCTATTATTTTTATGTTAATGAGGTTGAGCTTTACATATATTATTGATGATGATGTTTGATCCCTTAAGCTAAGTAGCTTTGAGATTTATGTATTAAATTAAAAGTAATTGAAAAGGAGCACGAAATACTTACATATAAAAGTAATATATATATATATATATATATATATATATATATATATATATATATATATATATATATATATATATATATATATATATATATATATATATATATATATATATATATATATATAATTTGATTATACATATTAAATTGATATGAAGAGAAATAATACACATTATGGTGGTGGTGAATGAGATTGATAGCAGGCTACCATTAAATTGATATGAAGAGAAATAATACACATTATATGTGTGTGTGTGTGTGTGTGTGTGTAAACATCAAATAGAATCATATTTATAAGACAAATGAAATATAAAAAAATGTATACTATTAATTTAAATTAAATATTTGAAATTGAAACTTGTTGATTTAAAAATATATAAATTAAAAATAAAGTGAAAATTAAATAGAAATTTTATCCATACACAATCTATAGGTGGATGCCATTAAAATCACGTGGTTCGAGATAAGAATGTTTCTTGAATCATAATAATTTTAATTTATATGATTAATTCTATTCATTCATCATACACATTACAATTTTTATCTTTGAATTTTTTGATAGATGTATCTATTATCAAATAATTGAAAATAATGATGACATTTTTTATAATCTTTTTAAAAATGGTATAAGAATAAGATGTATTTGTTTATATTATAAATACATAATTTTTTTCTACGCAAGGCGCGACCATTCGTTTAATTAACAATAATCGGAGATTTACGTTTTCATCTTCAAATAAATATGATAATATTTCAAAAGTTAAATAAAATAGCAACAGGGGCCACATAAAGCAATAGTAACAACATTATAGAGCGACAATGAAGATTTAACGACGAAAAAGTTAGAGGCGACTCAATAATAGCGACATGTCAGCGATAAAGGCAATAGAGACGGTCTTTTCATGTATTAGGGGCGACATTTATCGGCCCTATTGCCTAAATTTCTTTTAGCGAAACATATAAAACTATAACTCCATATCATTTTACAATCTTCTCAAAAACAAAATTTTGAGCACTCATCAAACATATAACTTATATATAAAGTAATATTCGGTTACACTTTGTTCGAGAGTCGTATGAAATGTTGGATTTTTGTATGTTTTCCCTTAATTAATTGAATTTAAAGTATTCTCAAATGCAGCTAAAGTTGAATCTAAGATAACGATAACCATACTCATTACTAATGAGTCATTAGTAACCTAAGGGACTTGTTTGTTAAACATTCAACTAAAGAGGGGTAAAATGTAAAATTTAACATCGTTTAAGAAAAAAGTTTACGCGTACCAACATCCTTCATAATAAGTAACAACTAGTAGCTGAACAACCAATAATCAAGAAAAATACACCATGGTCAGCGGTTACTTGGAAACTTTCACGTCCATCCGAACATTCATGTGAGCAAGTGGAACTGTTTATTTGAAAGACCAACTTTTATTAAACCACCAAGGTGTTAAAAATAATAAAAATAAAAATTACAGAGAGGAAATAGTAAGGGTGTGATCAGCAAGTGAATGTGACTTAAAATTTATTACTAATACCGACATTGTATGCAAGACAAAACATGAACTCAATAAACCAGGTTCAGGTAGTTCTACAGATCTTAACCCAAGAAGTGCTATTTGATTTCATGTTGGATCTAAGATATAAGTATCATACTCCTTAACAATTATAACTCGTCTATTTTTCTATCCAAAAATTTAAAACTAATTATCATCAACGTCAAACAAAAATAAGTAAATAATCACTTCAAATAAGCAATCTCAAACACCCTCAAATCAATTCAAGACATTGGTCAAAGTTTTTTTTTTTTTTTTTTTTGAAACGGCAAATAAATTATAAATAAAGAGAAAAACACCAAACACCAAATGTTTGCGAAGTTGACCGGCGAGTTACCGACAACCCACAATTAGTAGCCAACCACCAATTACAAGCGATACTATACTACACACATGCAACAGGAGTTAAATTCCACCGAATCCAATTGATATTGCCATGGCCGCCTCTATGTTTTAGCCAATTGAAAACCTCCAACTTGATCTGCTCGACCACCGATCCTGGGGGATGTGAATACTTCTGGAATACCTTCTTGTTCCTAGCCTTCCAAATATTCCATAACGCTCCATAGAGAATACACATCACGACCATTCTTTTACTTGACCCCCTGCCCCAAGCGTCCGCCATGTTGAGAAGATCTTCTAGACGATGTGAAGTGTTCAACCGGAACCCGCACCAGCTCGATACCAGATCCCATACATCCTTTGCCCAGCGACATCCCAACAATACGTGATCCCGGTTTTCAATTTCCGTATTGCATGTGTCACAAGTGTTAGATGGGCAGGAAATTCCCCTCTTTACCAGCCCCTCCTTTGTTGGCAATCCATCCGAAACAGCTCTCCAAATGAAGCAAGAAACTTTTAAAGGAATTTCTTTTGACCAATACGTACAACAGCCATTTTGATCGCCTGGTGCTTTGTTATCCACTAAGTATCTAAGCAAGTGAACTTGGTAATCCCCATGAGGAGCTAATTTGCAATTCCATGTGTTTGAGGCTTCGTCTTTCCTGAACAGATCATTGTAACTTAAACCTTCTTGGCCCAATACCTTATTTATACAAGCAATATTGTTTCATACTCCCGAGATACTTTTGTTCGATAAACAATGTGCCGGCTTGCGGGCAAGATTGTGAATTCCCGTGATAGTTCTGTTCCATAGATCTTGAGGGTTTCTTCTCAACCGCCACCACCATTTTACTAGAAGGCTAAGATTAAGTGCCCGTAACGAGCCCAATCCTAGACCGTTCTTTGATTTGTCGCCGATTACCTTCTTCCACGAGACCCAACATATTTTACGTTTATCCTCGTTCCCTCCCCAAATAAATCTTCTCCTTTTCTTTTCAAGTTCTTCTAGTATACCCTCCGGTGCCTTGAATAAAGAGAAATAATACGTAGGCAAATTACCAAGGACGGCTTTAGCAAGAGTGACTCTACCACCTAGTGATAAAGTCTTAGCTTTCCATGATGACAACTTAGAAGAAAATCGATCAATGATTGGCTTCCAATTCCTTTTAAGTCCCATGTTCGCACCCACCGGGACTCCAAGATACATAAACGGGAACGTCCCTGCTGTACATCCGAGAGAGGCTGCAAATCTATCAATTTCTCCACAATTAACTCCCACACCATATACTTTGGATTTTGCAAAGTTAACCTTTAATCCGGACGTTGCGTGAAAGCATCTAAGTATCCTTGCGAGATTTTTGATATTTTGTTGAGACCACTCGCCGACAAAGATTGCGTCATCCGCGTAGAAAAGATGAGATATCGTAGGGCCACCATTAGGTATCGATAGACCTTTATAAATTCCTTTTTCACATGCCGAGGATATAGCAACATTGAGGCCCTCCATTGCAATTATGAAAAGGAACGGGGATAACGGGTCGCCTTGTCTTACCCCCCTCGAGATATCAAATTCTTGGGTCGGGGATCCATTTACCAGAACCGATGCTCGTGATGACCGCAGGCACCCATTTATCCAACTTCGCCACTTTGCACCAAACCCCATTTGAGAAAGAACGGACTCTAAGTAACCCCAATTGATTGAGTCAAATGCCTTATCGAAGTCTACTTTGAACATTAAGGCTTTTCTCTTTGACTTTTTTAACCACGAGTGTATTTCATTGATCATGAGAGGTCCGTCTAGAATGTTCCTTCCAGCAACATACGCCGATTGGACCTCCCCAATCACTTCACCGATTACACTTTTAAGACGGACTGCAAGGGCTTTGGCAAGGATTTTGTATATACAACCGATAAGGCTTATCGGCCGATAATCGGAGAGCGACATTGGATCTTTTGTTTTGGGCACAAGAGTAATAAAGGAAGAATTGCATCCCTTCGAGAGGATCTTTTGTTTTAAGGTTATCATAAAAATGTGGGGAGTTGTTATGAACTGCTCAACTTAAACTCCTCCACACTCTTAATGAAGGATGAGTTTTACGTAGACGTGAACCCTAATTAATATTTCTAGAGATTAGTTATAATTGATCATTATACAAAATTTATGATACAAAGATTTACATCGATCATATATTTTTGATATTTTGCAGTAATCATTCAACGTACATGTTCTAAAGTATTATTCGAGTTATCAAGTTTATATGGCAAAATATTTGATATGACTCCGTAGTCCGTACTTTTTTTCGCCCCATATTTTGATCGATCGTTTGCATTGTCGTCACTAAAATGAGTAAATACTTAGACAATTTGCACAAACTTATATTTCCATCAGTGAACTGAAGTTAGTGAGCATGCACAGGCACACATATATAGGAATTATCGTGTATTAGTTTCTAATCGATATTTATTTCATGTTTTTATCATTTGAACTTACACATATATTAGTGTTTAATTTTTGTAAATAGGAAATTGACTCTGGTAAATTTTATTGACGTATAAAAAGTTTATGTAATAGCAATATAATGCGTGTTACATCCGTTTTATTCTTTCCTTTATATTAGTTTTTAGTTTGACACAACTTTTAACCACAATGCCTTGTTAACTTTGCATACATAAGATTCCTTTTTACCATTTGAATTACTTTCCCGTACGGTTATGCCATCACACTTTCTAATTAATTTTTAAATGTTATATTAATATATTAATCTCTTAGTTTACGAAGTTTATATGTATAAAACATCAGTTTATAAATTAAAACGAGATAAGACTATGTTTAAAACAAATATGTAAAATCAACAAAAACAAAATGATCACAATATAATCAAACGGAATACGTCATACAACCTTCTAAATTTTCTTTCTTCTAAATGTAACAGGAAACCATCAAGAAACACTAGTCAAAATTCACATGGCAAACAAAAATTCAAAACCCTAAAAGATTAAAAGAACTTGGAAAATTTGATATTTGTCCATATCATAGATTGAATTAAACCCATGAAAAAAGAAGAAAAGGAAGATCATTCGAACAGATTAATGCACAGGGTCGGGTTGAACTTCATTTTATTTACTGTTGGTTCTTCGACAAACTTTCAGCGATTTGCTTAAGTGAAATCAGGTTACATCGAACGATCGTGTCAACGAATACACAAGTCTCTTCCTTGGTGTTTTCCGGCGGTACATCGACGACGTACGACTCGACGACCACGGTTGTTTTGTCGCAGATCGGTGACGCGTGGAGTGTGGTGACAGATCGGTAGTTGTTAAGACGATGGTCACCACCAACAACACTGAAGCTCATGACGTGGCGATCGTCGTCTAGGATCTCAAGCCGCTCGGTGCTGGATCCAGCCGGCAATCCTGACACCACGTGGACTTCTCTGAGGGTACCTACGTCTCCGTCACCGAGAATTACATGACAGCTCTTGAGGAAGTGCTTGTACGCTTGGGGGTTGTCGAAACGGCGGACAACCGACCAGACAGCGGCGACGGGGGCAGAGATAGACTGGACAACGGCGGAGGAGCACTGATGAGGACCAACCGCGTGGGTGTGATGATGCATAAGATCTTCGGGGATCCAGATAGACGATGGAACTCTCCATATGGTGGTTGTAGATGGTTGTTTGTGATGGTTGACGGTGGCCGTGGCGGTGACGGTCGGGTTGGTGGCGGTGGTGTGGATTCTTTGAATTTGAATGGAAGAAGGCATTATTTGTTTCCGTGAGGGTAGGGTAGATCGCGATATAGAGATTATATATATATATAGATGGATATATAGAGATAGCGTGAGGAATGGAGGCATGGGGGCAAGTTGTAATGGTGGAAAAGTTTAAAGAGGAAGAAACACAGGGATTACGCCGGACATGCAAGTGGGAGCAACCAACTTGCATAGCCTTCTTTCTTTCTTTTTTTCTCTCTCTCTAATTTCCCCCTTTTTATTTAAAGAAAGATTTTTAAAAATATGATTTCTTAATAATTCATATTGCAAATTGCATTAAATATAACGTCATCTTGATCAATTTTTATCTTAGAAAATGAGGTTCCAAGAAATGATATTTAAAGTCCATGTTACAATTTATTAATAAAAAAATACTATTAATTAAATAATGTCTATATTATTGTGAGTTGATTTTTCTTTGTAATTATATCGTTTTTTATTATAAATTTATAAATAAGCTTTTAAATCATGATTGTTAAAATCTCCATATTAATCTTTAGATTTTACGATCTTAACATCATACAAAAAAAAAAAAAAAAAAAAAATAAGCCTGATCATACTAGGACAAATTCTGTAACTAATTTATATTTGTTTGTAGGATCCTAAATCGGATCGTAAGATCATATACCAATCCGGTTTCACCTATCGAGTCTTCATTCCATAGTTATGTCTATAGTTGTTTAAACTCTAGTGAATTTCTTCTTTATGCTAAAAAAATCCAATGCATAGCCAAAAAAGTTGTATATTCAGCTTGATATCCAGTCTAAAAAATTTATCCATTTAACTCGAAATCGAGCATTGCATGTCGAGGAAGCCCTACAAAGCATCACAACTCCATCTATTCATCTTAATTTGCAGAACATCACGTCACACTGGTCAATGCCTAAATGATCTTGTACCTTTAGTTGACCTTTAGAAAATGAGGTAACCAGTACGTTTCAAGAAAAGAAACATGACCATATTGATAGATTTGCATGTGTCATAGTGACGATAGGAGATGAAAGCCGGTGAACGAATCAATTGTTACATGTTTGTTGTTATCTGAAACAACCTTGAATTCTTTGTTGCATTATGCGAATTTTGAGAAGCACCACAAAGAAAGCTACATTGTCCATTGATTATTTTGAGAAAATAAACAAAACCATGGAAGTGGGATCAACTTGTGGTTTTTCAACAAATAGGCAACATGATGATGTTAAAAACATCATTTTTGGAACCAATAACGGTAAAGGTAATCAATGAATATCCTTACTTTGAATATTTGGTAGGTTGGAGGGGCGATTAAGAAACAATAAGAGATTTATCAGTGTCAAACCTCCTACGGGTGTTAGATAAAGTCAAACTTTTGAAGCCAAAGTCAAACCATTAAAAAGCTTTTCAAACTCAGAAGATAAGTAACCTCTCAAAATTTTTAGAAAAGCATTTCAAATAATTTGCATTGCTAAAGCATCATAAAAACCCGACAATCTAAATAATCCATATTAAGAATGCAATGAATATGACTCTATAACCCCAACACCCAAGTCAATCTCAAAGTCCAAATGTCACAATGATATATAAGTGGGTCCTTTATGTAGATGCCATAATTATTATCACATAGTTCTATCCCTAAGGCATGTGTCAATTTAGCATGAAGCACACTAAATAAAGCTCTCTTAATACAATTAGGTGCAAGTGAGCTATCATACAAGTACCCAAGAGGGGTAGAAAATACCTTGTGAAAGTGAGGACATATAGGCATCACAACAATGCAACAACTCAATTAGGTACCCAAGTCATAAATGGCCACACTAGTCTCAACCCGTCAAAAAGTGGATCCACATTATAATGATTAGAACTAATTTAAAATTCTATAAAGTTTTTCCGTATTTGCAAAACTCTTTACAAAACTCATTTCCTTAATAAAACACGTTTTAATTATGGTATTTCACATAAGGAACTCATCATAAGATGAAATTAAGTATACATTATAATAGCAAACATTAGTTCTTGGTAATAAACCTAACTCAATTGTAGTAGCTCTTCTATTTCACTTCAAATGGTAGATGGCTTCTTAATTTCCTTCTAAATAACAAAATTAATTAATTAATTACTAATAAACCCCTAATTATATTATAAGGTTCCTAAACTTTTTATCCTAATTTATTGTTTAAACACTAGTTACAAGTCCATATAAGGATCATTAAGGTATTAAAAAGTCAAAATCAAAGAATCTGGAAAGCATGCTCACGATAAGCTATTACATATGTCGTGTAATTTATGTAAAGTGACTCCATTCTTTCCATAATCTTAACAATAACTGATATAGAAACATTATTGCATTTTTTATACTTAGGGCATTAATCACTCTTGGTGATACCCTAAGTCTATACCAAGGCAACAAAACTTGATCAGTTCACCTTAGCATCTTATCACATTAGGACATCCACCGCACGATCGGGAGGTTCCACCCCTATAGATTTTCTTTATATTGTAAGACCTTAATCCCGAGAAGTCAAGTTCTGAATTTCAAAGAATCAAAGTTCGCGGGGTTAATGGAGCAAAACTGTGGAAAAATGGAAAATTAGGGCATTGGCGCCGTTAACATTTAGGTTAGCGACGCTAATGTTGGGTGGTGTTGCTAACTTGATTTTTCGCGTCGTTAATTTGCCAGCTGGCGAAGTTGGTGTGCACGATCACCAATAGCGACGCTAACCTTAGGGTTAGCGACGCTAATGTTGGATTTTGGGCCAAACCCCTAGATTTCCATGCTTGGGCCGTATTTGAGGGTTGGGAATCCTAGGGCAGCCGCCATTTGCTCCCTTTCAGCCTCCAAACTTGGGCCGTATTTGAGGGTTGGGAAGAATTCTTGATGCTTGGATGATGCTAGAAGACTGCTGGTGATGCTAGAAGTTGTTTCTCTTGGTTAGATCTTCAAGGAGTTGCATTTTCTGGACCATTGTAAGTAAAGCTTCCATCTTTATGCATCTTTATGAGTTTTCTTATGATTTTAGATGGGTTTTATGGAGTAAATCAATGTAATAGTCCCTTGTAATGTTTGACTATGGTTTTGAAGGATAAAGTTGGAAACTTTATGCCTTAAATATCTTATTTGGACCTTTGGGATGGTTTAGAGAGTAAGGCCCTGTTTGGTAGGATCTTAATCTTTAAGATCTGAATTTTTAAGAGGTCTGAATTTCTAAGAGGGTTTGAATTTTTAAGATCTAAACGTTTAACATACTGTTTGGTTGGAACCTCTGAATTGTTGTAGTGTAGTATGGTGGGGGTGGGTGAGTAGGGTAGTGGTAGGTGGGGTGGTATGGGGATAGGGTAGGATGTGGTGGGTGGGTTGTGGTGTGGTGGGTGTGACTATGGGTGCCTCTTAATTTTATTCACACATGGTTCCACCTCTTAATTTTTAAGAGGCTATCAAACACACTTAATCTGAAAACTAAGAGACTGCCTCGTAATTTTTCAATTAAGAGGCTATCAAACAGGGCCTAAGCTAAACTCTCTTTGATGATTTTGGTTAGTTTTTTGACCATCTTCAACTTGAATCTTATTCTTGATCTTGTATGGTGAGGTTTGGGAGAATAAAGTTAGGATTTTTATTAGATTTTGGACTGTTTGGATGGTCCCTGTAAGGATTAAGACTTTGGCTTAATGGATTAAGAACTTAATGGACTTTTAGACCTGTTCATAGATAGTGACGCTAACTTGGGGAGTTAGCGGCGCTAACTGTGTCTGTTGACTTTGACCTTTGACCATTGACTTTTTGACCAGTTTGACTTTTGGTCAAACTTGAGGGTTTTGGACAACCGTCTTATAGGATTATCCTGTTTGGGATTTAGGAAGTTCTGAGTAGAGTTTATCTTGTTAGGACGTTCACGCTGTCGGATCCATAGACTTGTGTAAGGAGTGTTGTTTGGCATTGCGAATCAAGTGAGTCTTCTCACTATACTATGTGTGACGTTGCATGCGTAGGTAGCTTTATTACTTTGTGTGATAATGTTATGTGCCTTACGTGTTTATCTACAAGATCGAGAACAAAACCGTGAGTCATGGAATTGGACAAGACCGGGAAGAAACTCGTAAGTCACAGAATTGGACAAGATCGGGAAGAAACCCGTGAGTCACGGAACTGGAAAAGATCGGGAAGAAACCCGTGAGTCAAGGAATGGAATGTTAAATGGCAAGATCGGGGCAAGCTCGTGAGCCTTTTGTGATTATGTGTTATGAAATAGAACATGTGGTATTTTGGGGAACTCACTAAGCTTTGTGCTTACTCTTTCATCCTTACTGTTTTTCAGGTATTTACTGGCGTGAGCTTGGAGCACGGCGCGACTGTACAGCATCTGAGGTTTTTATAATCAAGTCTTCCGCTGGATAATGTTTGTAAATGTTTTTGCTAAATACGATTTAAACGTTTTAAATACTAAGTTTTAATTTGGATGGTTTCTATCGGTCAACCCGTTTTGTGTATTTGACCTGTTTTTAAAAGAAATTTTTATCACTGAAATTGGGACGTTACATATATCTCCATAAGACATCATGGCCGAGGCAAAACATTTTCCATTCATTCACATTCACATTAAAGAATTTGCAATGTATACCAGTCATTCAAAACATAGGAAGGCTAACTTCCAAAACATTATTATCTCCATAAAAAAATTTAATACGTAAACCATCACTAGAATTTAGTAAAACTTGCAACATAACATAAGTGCTAAAACTAGCACACCAAATCAGATATTGAAAAACATATAACAATTATATAAACATTTTTCCATGTATCCCTATTGGAAATAGTGTCAAAGGTTATAACTATTGGTAATATGTATACTAATAGAAAGGTCCTTTTGGGTTACACTTAAGATCCAATTGAGCAATTAAATGACAAAAGCAAATTGGGAGAATTAGTTTATTAATTTTGTCATCTTATGATAAGTTAATTAGAAGCTAATTTGGAATTAATTAAAATTATTTAAATGCAAAGACCGGATGTTGATTAATTAAAAGAGTTTCATTAATTGGGAGAATTCGTTGTCCCTTGCTGCTAATCAGACTCTTTTAGCCAAGTGGAGATGAAGATTTTTTTTTACCAAACACGAGTCACTTTGTATTAAGTTTATTCAAGCCATCCATGGTCCTTTGGGTGCTTTTGGTGGTAACATTAGAAATTCTTTCTGTGGTTGTGTTTTGTAAAAGCAATAAACAACCTGAGCAAACATTATTTTAACAAGGAATATCATATGGCCAGAAAGGTTAGGAGAGGAGATTAAACCGAATTTTGGAACGAAAAGTTAGGAGACTAGAATTCTTATGCTCCAATTTGTGAGTTTATTAAACAGTCATGACTTTGGATGTGACGGATGTTCCTGAATAACATGATCTTAACGGAGAAGCGTCTTTGGTTTTTGATTTATTAGTCGCTATTGCATCTTCTTGGTTATCAGCTAGATGTAAAGAATTTCAGATTTCGTGGTGTTTGAATAAAAAATCCTCTTTTAAATTTTAACTTGATGTATTCATGTTTTGATGGGTAGCTGCTTGATATTTTGATTTTTAAAATCGGTTGGTGGTTCATTTTTTTTTTTTTAAATATTTGATGCTTATCGGCAACCCTTGTATTTACATATCTCTTTGTGCAAATGCAATAACATGACTGTTTGTTGAAACACTTTGTTAATCTATCCATCTATATAATGTCTTCGTATATTTTTCTCAACAATAAGCAAATAAATTTTATAAGTGAAACATTAGACTCAAGCTTGTTCTTCTTGTTTTCCGTTACGAGGACAATGTAATTTACTTCTCCTATGTTAACCACAAGTGACAATACCTATTGGTAGGAGTACAACTTAGATGACATTTACCCTTTTGTAATTGGGATTTAGGAAATTTGTTCTTATTATGAAAATCGATTTTATGCTTATTAACAAAGTCATTTTTTTCGCTATAATTATATTTGAAGTCCCGTGAAAGAAAACTATGACAATATTGATTTCGAAATGCAATCTTTTAGTAGATTCTTTTAGATGGAACATATTTTGAAAGAACATTAAAATAAATATTATTTATAGAAGTAAATATGCTTAAATTAAGTAAATTTGTCATATTATATACGATCGCCGATATTTAATTAAGAATGGGGAAGCTGTGAAGTTTCCGCACCACCGACCGTTCTTGCACACTTTTTGACCAGATTTCAAGGTATTTAACTATATATAGTGTCTAGTGAATACAATCTGTCGCATTCTCATATATATATATATATATATATATATATATATATATATATATATATATATATATATATATATATATATATATATATATATATATATATATATATATATATATATATATATATATATATAGAGGTAGGATAAAATGAGAAGGATTAAAAGGTTGAGAAAGTGAGAAGAAATCACAGCCGTCTAAATTGTCAAATCTAAGGCTAGGATCAATGTGCAATATATGTCAATTGTAAAACTAATTGAACCAATTTGTAAATTTAAAAAATACATCAAGGGTATAATGGGTATTGAAAATTTCGTATTCCATAAAATTAGCCTATTAAATATGATATTGATTGGAATTGATTATGTCTCTCTTTCTCTCTCTTAAACTTACGATACTAAAAAAATACAAACCCTAAATTAATTTGTTCATCCCTCACAACCAGCCGCCAATCACAAGAAATTGCAGCACTCGGTAAGCATTGATTCTCAACCCTATTCGATTCTCTAGCGGTTGTGTGTATTTCGCCCCACTGCCACTCGATTCTCCAACCACGGCTAGGGTTTAAACCCAATAAAACTTTTGTGCGGCTCAAATAAAAAAAAAGACCATCGGTTTCAGAACAGGTAATGTGTGTAATTTTTTTAAAATTGAATTGGTTCCCTGTATACTAATTCTTCACATGAGCTGGTTTTCATGTATTTGAGTATCCTTAAAATCACGATTTAGTTTATCATTTAAATCCGTAAATTATTGGTACATATTCAAAATCTAAAATTAAACTATCACCATTGGTAATTGTTAAGCTTACGAGAGAAAAAATGGTAATTGTTAAGCTTACGAGAAAAAAAACAGAAGTAGAGGTTCCATTGCACTGAGCGAATTCCGATAAGAAGAAGAAAAACTGCTTGGCAATATCTAATATTTTAATATGTTTCATCTCACCTTTACGTACATACGTATGCTTTTTATGTGTGTTTATTTTCAACATCTAATATTTTAATGATTACATCCACCTCATAAATCAATGAAACTGCTTGGCAATATCTAATATTTTAATGATTACATTCATCATTTAAAATGGTTGAATGTTTAGTTTACATGGCTGTAAAACAAGTTTAATATGATAGTTTGGGTAAAATGGTAAGTAGTGAATAATTGATCAACACAATTGTATGACTGAATCATATACATCAGAAATTCAACTTTCAATTTGAGATAATAAACACTCTTTTATTTTTCCTTTGACTGTATTAGTTATAATCATTAATGATTATAACTATTGTTGCATAAAATATTAGAACACTAGTTATAGTCATTTCTAATTAGTTATAATCATTAATGATTATAACTATGTCTGTACTAGTACTTATACAATTTGAGATTGTATAAATTATTAGAAAATCAGTTATAATCATTTGTGATTATAGCTATAAGCATGTTTATTAATGCACACTAAATGATTAAAACAATAGTTATAATCATTTATGATTATAACTATAACTTTAGTTATAATCGTATTTTTATTAACAAATCAGTTATAGTTATAATCTATTATGATTATAACTTTGAATTGGTTTAATATAGACATAATCATTTATGAATATGCATACACAACACTATAGTATTTGATTTGTTTTTTAATATCTTTAAACTTGATTTTACAGGTGTGAACCGAGAACAAAAAATGATGATGAATGCCCCATCTTTGTTTGTATGTGTGATGGTAGAAGCAAGAAAAACAATCAAGGCCGCAACATTGACTTTATGATTACAAGTGCATTGGATTTTTTATATGTATCGTTTATTCATTAATGATTACAAATGTATCGTTTCTTTTATATCTTTGTGTTATGATTACAATTGTATTAAATTTTTATATTTTTACTGTAGTTTATTCATTTTAGTATTTATCGTTACTTGTAATCATTCGTGATTAACACATTCATATCAAATACAATTTTTAAAATTCTCAAAAAGTTCATTTTTATATATATTTTATTCATTGATGATTACGACAGAAGTTTGTATAATTACTATAAAAATACTGTAAAAAAATTAAATCAATAAAATCATAAAACTATATTATTTTCTATTCATGAATGAATGAAACCGTGAAAAAAAATTATTAAATTTTCGAATTTTGGAAAAACAAATAAAAAAATTAATTTTTTTCTTCAATTAATAGAATAACAAAAAAATCAATTAATTCCTTTATTTTAGGTAATTATCAATCAAAATCCTAAATTTTAGGAAGTTAGAATAAATGTTATTTTGTTATCATTTAATTAAAATATATAATTACTAATATACCCTTATGATTTCATTGGTCCAGAATCATTCTCACATTCTCAACCTTTTTATCATTCTCATTTTAACCTCTCCCTATATATATATATATATATATATATATATATATATACCAGGCGAATGCCCGCGCGTTGCGCAAAAAAAAAATATATAGTTATAATATTGATAAATACATGTTATTCGTATACCATTTTTAAAAAGTTTATATAAAAATGTCCACATTATTTTCAATTATATAATAATAAATACATGTATCCAAAATTTTGACGACAAAAATAGTAAAAATTTCTATGGTAAAAGTTAAATATTTATATTCAACTACATTGATTCAATAACTTCTATGATAATATTGAAAATTGGCACTGTAGGGCATCAATGTTAAATAAAAAATAAATGGATGAAACCTAGAAAATATCAACAATAATTGAGCAATAATGTACTTATTTTGCTATAGTTTTGAAAAGAATTTTATTGTTATTAAAATATTTTGGATAATACACTTTAGTTGATAACAATATAGACACTTTTTAATAGTGTTTACAGTGCGATGTGTAGTCAAAACCACACATCGCACCACTTATGCGATTGAGAATTTTGAAAAGCACAAACTGTATCACGAAAGTTCAAAAATCGGATTATGGGGTACGATGCATGGTGTTTTGTGCAACTTGATAAAGGAATACAGTTCTCATCTCGAGATCGACTCGCTGCATGTTAAAAGTTCGAACTCATTTATTTAAAGTTTAATATTTAGAAATGTTTTCAACAATAAAAATGACTAATGATTCATATAATTGTTTTACTTTGAGTGAGACCTTTATTTATAGAATGAAAAAACTTATTAAGTTGGTTTATCATGATGATGTGGGATCAAATTTTTTGATAGTATGTTGTTTTCTATCATTTTCTTATCACACATCGCTTTAGAAACATAAATGAAGTGAAACCAAACATCTATAAGTAAGATATTGATATATTTCTCATCCCACATAGCTTAATAAACAAATTTCAAGAGAAAACAAACATACATAAGTAGAGAGGGCAAGACTATTTCCCTCGTATCTTTGTTCTTTTGTGTTATTGATCATAACTGACTGGCATCAGGTAAAATATTTTATGAACCATTGGTTTCAATTTTAAGACCGATTTAGTATATTTGGATGGGTACCTACAGGTTCCCACTTCTATTTTTTTCTAAAATTATTCAAATTAATGTTTTACATGATAAAAATTCATCCACATTGATTAAATAACCTCTATATAGATAAATATTTAAAAATTTGAACGATGTTCAAACATCTATTGTAGTTTCAATCAAAAAAATATTATCAACTTTTAACGATATTTGTTATTAAATCAAAAAATGTTATCAACGTTGTCACCATGCATTGAACTATGACACTATGAACTTGCAAGTCAATCGGTTCTTAATAGTTTTTTAACCTAATTTAATATTCATCTTTGTAGTTTCACTGTTTTGGAAACTAAAACAATAGAGTAGAGTTCATTTAAACTTTGAGTTTTAATATTCATCTTCACTTTCGAGTTTAATACTTTTGGAAGTAAAAACAAAATAGTATAATCTTGTAACACTTTTAGAGAACGTGTTTCGACGATAAAGTGACAACTAATTAATAATATTCTTTAAAAGTCATACTATGATCAAGATTGATGGATAATAAAATCAAATGAGTGATATTATATAAGGGAAAGATAAAAGGTTAGATAGATGTGTGCAACAATGTGAGACAAAAAATCAAAATAATATATTAAAGATAAATGATTAATGTTGAATCACATTGTTTTGAATGATTTTTTATATGAAATTGTTAAAACGTTTATAAATGAAAACGTTTATTTATATACATAGTCTTGAGTCGAAAATATTTACATGAATGACAATTTTTACAAACGATATACTACAAACATCCAACTTAATCTGGTTTTTAAAAGTCTTACGTAATTTTAAATTTCAATTTTGAGTTTATATACTTTTGGAAGTTGAAACTAAAT
Organism: Cichorium intybus; assembly: GCA_023525715.1. NCBI lineage: Eukaryota > Viridiplantae > Streptophyta > Magnoliopsida > Asterales > Asteraceae > Cichorium > Cichorium intybus. Next base: position 7,102,794 of record CM042014.1, on the reverse strand, counting down.
AGTGGAATACTTTAAACTTTGCGATTAAAGTATATTTTATGATAAAATAACCACTGATTAATAATAAACTTGAAAGTAATATTATGATCAAAATTGATGGATAGTGGAAACAAATGAGTGGTATTATATAAGAGAAAGAGGAAAGATCATATATGTATGTGAATCAATGTGGGACAAAAAAATATCCAAATTAATATGGTAAATGATAAATCATTTATCTTGAACCACATTGATTTGAATGACCTCCATTATAAGAGATAAAAAATAAAATAAAATAAAAATATAGATAAATATAATAGATAATAGATGTTTAGATTTACCATAATATTTAAATTAACAAATTAAGTATACTATACTGATAATTCAAAAGGTGTATCATTAACATTATTTCATTTTACATTACTAATATATTTAAATAATATATATTAGGTTGGAAGTTGAAGAGTTTGGGGGTTTCAAATGCATGTGGAGTAAGGAAAAATGCTTCATTTATAAGGAAAAAAGAGTTCTCACCGGAACCGGACACTATATATATATATATATATATATATATATATATGGTCCGGTTCCGGTGAGGACTCTTTTTTCGATGAGTACACCTTAAAAAAATTGAAAAAAAAATATAAAAAAATACAAATCATAAAATCGAGAATAATACTATATCATTATAAAAAAAATTTGAAACTTTTTTTTGCATCATTGCAAAACGTATTGATGCAATTTTTCTGTTGTTATTTTGGATCATTATTTCATTATAAAAAAAATAATGATCGAAAAGTTTTTTTTTTTATTTTTTTTTTCCGATATAGTACTATGATCCATTTTATTATTTATATTTTTTTATATTTTTTTCAATTTTTTTAAGGTGTCCTCGCAAGTCCTCACTTTAAGAAGAGTCCTCACCCGATCCTGATTATATATATATATATATATATATATATATATATATATATATATATATATATATATATATATATATATATATATATATATATATGTATATATATATATATATATATATATATATATATATATATATAGGGTCCCGTTCCAGTGAGGACTCTTTTTTCGGTGAGTACTCGTACGGACACCTTAAAAAATTAAAAAATATATATAAAAAATAAAAATCATAAAATCGAGAATAGTACTATATCATTAACAAAAAAAATTGGAAAATTTTTTTTGGATCATTGAAAAACAGTAATGATCCAATTTTTTATTTTATTTTGTGGATCATTGTTTCATTATAAGAAAATTAATGATCCAAAACTTTTTTCTCGAATTTTTTTCTCCAATATAGTACTATGATCTATTTTATTATTTATATTTTTTGTTTATTTTTTTTCAATTTTTAAGGTGGCCTTCACTTTAATACGAGTCCTCACCCGATCGCTATATATATATATATATATATATATATATATATATATATATATATATATATATATATATATATATATATATATATATATATATATATATATATATATATATATATATATATATATATATATATATATATATATATATATATAATTTCAAGGCATATAACTATATATTGTCTAGTGAATACAATTTTTATTCATGTATTTATTTCAAATGACGTATATGGATTTTGATAAGTTTGCTTACAGTGATTAGACAGACTGGAAAATGACCTAACAAAATTAAATTGCATGGAACTAGATGATTAGCATTTATTGTTTAATTTAGGTTTTGATATCAATGATTCCGTGGTTTCAAAAACGATTTCCAATATCAGTTGCTATAAAACAAATTTAATAATAACAACAATGTAAGACTAAAACAAATCTAATCAACAGAAAAATAATATAATGTAACACTAAAACATAATATAATATAACACTAATAACAAATTTAACTAAACAATAAAGCATATTTAAGTCAACAATAGAGAAGTGTTCAGTAATGAACATTCAAGATAAATTGTTTAGAAATGTTCAAA